>CM061233.1:113357515-113901887 GCA_030844895.1 Ambrosia x helenae | reverse complement strand
CCAAGACACAAATCAAACACTCATGACACTAGTGTATGCATGCATTGTGAGGTCTTGTATGTAGAGATCATGATACCTTATAAAGATTAACCAGATTTGCAAGTAATCTCCCCTACACATCCATACATACACGGCACTCTCTACACACCACACATATCATATTTTCAAAAATCTCCCAAGTACACATACAATCCTCCATAAGATCTCTTGAATCTTTAGCATGATTACATGTGAAAGGTTATAAATAACATGTGTTAGAAGGTTGAATAACAAAGCAAAACACTCTCTTTTCTTCCTTCTTGAGGCCGTAGGTATTCACACACATACACACATTATTCTTCAAGTTTAACACTTCCAAATTACTCCTAAACAATCCATCATCCAAACCCCTATTGTATGTTTCAAGAGCTTGGAGCTAAACCACTTGGAAGAACACACTAAACCCCTCTCAAATCCAAGGTGTTTGTCTTCCCTAGCCTTGTGCTAGTAGTAAGCATTCTTATCTTGTTTTTGATTATTATTATTCATGTATGTGTTCCTAGTAGCAAGTTGTACATGAAGGGTTTAAAAAGTGGTTTTGAACATAATCTTTAATAGGTTTTACATGTGTAAAATGGAAGATTAAAGATATGAAAATAAACCATGGATTTGTTGATGATGATGTATTAGTCTTGAAAATATATAAAGTTTACATTTAGACTAAGTAGGATGATGTTTTGGTTAAAATTGTGGAATGAACTTGAATTATGTTAAAAGTAACTTAAATCATCTTATTATGATCATACATGGTGTAATATGTGGTAAAACATGTTAGAAGTTCATAAATGAAGAAGATGGAAAATCTAAGTTAGCTTACTTAGATGAATGATATTTTTGTTAAAATGGACAAATACATAAAACACACACATAGGTAGTCTTCCATATGAAATACAAGACTAACTAAGTGTTTTGATACAAAAATAACTTACCAATAAAAAAGTTGAATCCTTCAAAGTTTACTATTTTGAGTGAAAAATGTTAACTTTGGGAGTTAGAGTGGAAAAATGCAACTTTTGGAAGTTAAGGGACTAAAGTTGTAACTTTGAAAGTTAGAGGACTAAAATTGGATATTTTAGAAACTATTAGTCCAAAAATACAAGTATGGAAAGTTTGGTGTCAAAAATGTAAGTAATAAAGTCTAAGGATGATTTTTGTAAATACTAGTAGAAATACTTGGGTATTTTGTATAAAAGTGTATTTTTGAAAGTTATAAAAATATAAAGGGTTTTAACATAAGGATTTTTATAAAATAGAATTTTATAAAAATATTTAAACAAACTTGGGAAACTTATACAAAAATGAATACTTTTATATAAATGGGAATATAAAAGTGTTGGAAACATTTTTGTAGTTAAGTTAACAAGTTTGGGTTAAAAATACATAAGTATTTTAAACCATCCAAGTAACATGTGAAAATAGGAAGAAATATGGATAATATATCTATAAAATACATGTTGGGAAAAACTTGGAAAAATTAACTAATCGAGTTAAGATATCGAACTAAGACGCGTTAACAAGCCGTACACGGACAAATCATGAGAAAAATGCCATTGCGGCAAGATAAGAAAAATATATATTTTAAGAAGTAAAATATATATATACATTGGTGAAAACTAATAAACACTTTCCTAAGTGTTAAGAGAAATTATTCGTGGGAGAAACACATGACATAAACAAATAAGACGTTAAAACAAACGTATATACTTTAACAAGAAAAACTACACATTTATATATATGTACGCTCGTCTCGGCAAAATTCTAGTATATCTACTTAACGGGAAAGTAAATATGTGGGAAGGAAAGCCGCGACGAGAAGACAAAGATATTATATATGTGTATGCCGTACCAACGAGATCCTAGTATATTTAATTGAATGGGAAAATAAATATACGGTATGGTGAGTTGAATCGGGTGTTAAGAAATACACAATCGAACGACAAGATCTTAGCATATTTGTTTAAATGGGAAAACAAATGTGTGGCAAAGTGAGTCGGGTCGAGTATTGAAATATATATTATATCGTGCGATGCGATCTTAAGTATAATATTTAAATGGAAAATAATTATATGTTAAGTGACGTCGAGCCGATGATAATAAGATACAAGTTAAGGAAATATTAACAAGAGTAATATATAACTTGTAGTACAAAGGGTAATGTAACGCCAACAAAACCTAGGATACGCGCTTAATTAAACGGGATTTGGAACAACTTGTGGTCGGGAGTTGGGTGTACAACTTGCCAAGGCACATGCACTATAGGAATAGTGACTTATACGTCTAGGACGTTTGTAGGTGCGAGACCATCTTTGCTATCCGCCTAGTATTCCAGACAGAGTTTTCAGGTGAGTTTCACGGCCCCATTTTAACTATTTTTACGTTTTCCGGGGGAAAGATATGTTAGGGAAAATGTTTGACGAATTTAATACTTGAGGTGTGACCGCCACTCGGGGTGAGTCCTCGCCTCTATAATCATTTGTTCAGGAAATGAAACCGGTGGAATATTTGAATAGTACATTGGTGCCTGACATGGCCCACCCCTAATCGATAGCGTCGATTATGCATTAGGTTATGCCTGGGGTGCATATATTCTGAACTTAAGTCGTGGGAAACCGAGTAACGACTTGGAGCGGGGCATATTTTATTTATACGTCTTGGTTTGATTATAGTTCTCAAGTAGAGTTATAGGAATTTGCAACTCCAACATTGTCATAACATGGTATTTCCCAAGTATTCAAGTTTTGGAAACTAAAAACCTGTGAACTCACCAATATATTTTATATTGACGAAACTTTTAAACATATCTTTCAGGTAACTAGATGAAGGAGAACCGGGCAAGCTGGGTCAAGGAATCCTCCAATGCGGCGTCAAACTTTTGCGGGTTTCACTTTTATTTCCCAAGGCATTTGGATATATATGAGAAACCTCTATGATTATCTTAAAAACAATTAACTTTTGTGTAATGTTTGAACAAGATTTGACGTCATAATAAATGGACCCATTTTCTTAAATACTTGTGTTTAGCAATGACCTTGACTTTATGCTTTGAACGTCGCGCCACGTGTTTCCGCCATTGTCGTGGTGTGACAGAAATAGCAAGGAGAATAAGAATCTAACAAAACACTAAACTTAAGTCTTAGGAATTCTAAAAAAATGAGTGAGTTGATTGACTATGGAAAGACTAAATGAATTACTAGGTAACTAGCGTTTATAATTGATTTAGCTACCGAAAAACCTTGATAGCAATCCACACCACCTTAACGTACCTGTAAATTCATGATTACGTTCCGGACCGCAATCACCAATTTACCTTACATTAGGGTTTTGTGTCCTTCTATGACTCTAAACACACATGTAAGTAATGCAAAATAACCTTGTGATTGAATTGTATACAGCGTATCCAAAAATAAGTCCAATTGTTGAGCAGGAAAAAGAATTCTACCAGTCAGTGAGTAAGAACCTCTACCGATTGTTGAGCAGGTGCGATAGCCTCTACCAGTCGTTGAGCAGGTTGTAGGGCCTCTATCGACTGTTGAGCAGCATGATGACCTCTACAAATCGTGAGTAGGTTATTTGGTACTCTATTAACTGTTGAGCAAGTACTTCATCCTCTAACAATTGTTTGATTAAGTGTACCAATTTTTACACATGATTTTCAAATTTATCAAATGTTCAAATATGGTAGATAATCGAATCCTGATGTATAACTAAGGATTAAGTTGATGCCAACACAATCAAGTTTTCAATAGTTTGGTTATCATGGGTAACTAGTTCATGTTTGAGAAGGTAGGATATGAGTCTAATTCTTGAGGGGATGGGTGAAAAATCTTGAAGCAGAATTAAAGTTGTGAGAGCTAGTGAATGTGAAAAAAGTTGATAAGGGGTTTATTTTATAGTAAAGGAGATATGTGGCAGTGCAAATTGTGGGGTTTCGATCAATGGTTAGAATCAAGCGTATGAGAAAACATGATCGTGGTATTTGCCAAAAATTTGTAATAATTCGAAACAAGTTTAAAATAAGTAGGTGTCAATGGAAAAATTGTAGAGTAAATTTTGTCCCTGTGGATGGAAAGATTTTATTTTCAAAATTGATTTTGTATATAAAGCAAAAGTCATTAAATAGTACAACTAAAATGATTTTGATCAAAATATTTCGATGAGTCATAGGTTTAAACACGATGTCGGATTTCAAAAAAAAAAAAAAATATATCAAGAATTTGTTGAGGTGTTTTTGTATAATTGACTTTTTATTACCATAAAAAAGAAGTGATTCCTAATATATTAAAAACTTTTTTTAAGATCATTTGTTACACCAGTAAATTGGTTACACCAACATTTGAAATTTAGAAAATGAGTTTGTGGAATAACAGGCTTTTTGACAAAAATATTTATTTGCTTTAGTTTGTGAAATTCCTAGTAATGAATATTTGACAAAATTTAGTACTCTTTAATGTTGGTGCATAGTATATCCTATAAATAGGTTACGAGATGATAGTTTGAACAAGGATTTTTAAAATCTTGAATATGATGAAATTTGATGTTTGAGGGTGTCTTTAAAAAAATACGTAGGGCAAGAAGTTTAAAATAAAATTGGCCTGAAGTAATATGATTTAAGAAGTAAGATGTGTAATATGTTGTAAAGAGAAATATATGATTTGGGTTGGATGTTAAAAATAATTAAACAAGCGGGTAATATTACAAGTTTGTAAAATGAAATATGATTGTGAGATCCACAAATGTTTCATGAAATTTAGGCTAACGAGGGATATATAGGAAGAAAATAGATTTGAAGTGCAAGATTTTTTTTTTTTTTTTTCAAATCTTAGAATTTAAATGAGAGTGAGAGAATAAAAATGAAAATGAAATACAAAGATTGTATTCATTTGTCCACGTAATATACAAAATGTTGACTTATCAAGACAGATCGGATCTAACCCAGTGAATTGCCCTATTAAACTAGGAGTACATTAGGATTGCAACAAGTGAAAGAGAGTGTAGGCAAGACAAGCTAGGTAGGAATAAGGATGAGGATGGGATAGAGATAAGGATAAGGTAGAGCTGCAAGTAAATGAAGCAAGTACTGGTTAAAGTCCTAAGGTTTAGACTAGATTATTTTTCTAATAACCTAATTCCCTATAACCAAGGCTCTGATACCAATCTGTAACACCCCAACCGATGGCAGAAACATCGAGGTGTCACGTATGAATGATTGTTCAGTAGCTCATGGTAATACATATGTTTAAATAATCCTTTATTTCATTACAATATTGAATTACATTAAAGTCTCCATCAAATAATCAAACAAAGCTTAAAACCTCAAATATCTCCTCATGCTAGCTCTAGACTTCAAGCATCAGTATTTCCTGTTGAGTTTGGAAAATGGGGGGGGGTCAACTAGAAGTTGGTGAGAATACATAAGTCAAGTCAAGCAATAAGTTTTAAAAGAATAAAAGTTTAGCAATTCATATGTCTAATGTAAATTTAAGGTCTACATGAAATAAACAATAAGTATAGTAATGCACATAATCAATCCTCCGACAAGTTTAGGTCCATCCCGCATCCACGGTTCTCCTATAAAGTTTAGGTCCATCCCGCATCCACGTTCTCCTTATAAAGTTTAGGTCCATCCCGCATTCACGGTTCTCCTTATAAAGTTTAGGTCCATCCCGCATTCAACGGTTCTCCTTATAAAGTTTAGGTCCATCCCGCATTCACGGTTCCCTTATAAATTTGGAACGATAACAATCACCTGCTCCCCCCCCATAGAAATGGTCCAACGAATCTAGGTGGGTTGTCAATCCAATAGATCTATCATTGAATATCGCCGCTTGATCAAGTTAATGATTATGTAAGTTTAAGTTTAAGTCTAACAAGTTTTTGTCTAGTCATGTGGCATCAAAGATTTACAACTAGACACATATGAAGAATTGCTCAAGTATAAAAGCAAAAGTTTTAATCATAAAAAGTTGCATAAACGAGGCTATGTAAACTCACCTGAAATTCCTGTTCCAGTACTAGCAAGTAGCAACAAATCTGAACTTGGATAAATTGAACTCTTGTAACCTATACAAATAAACGATGCCTTAACTTCTAATGCAAATAAGCTTGTTTTTGTTTTATGGTTGTAAAGATAGTTATCCAACTACCTAGACTCTTATTGAATGAATACGTGTCTTAATAAGTGTATACTTAACGAACCGATAGGAACTTGGTTTTTGTTTCTCAAAATATATGCGTACGTATAGTATTTTGAAAATAAATACTTAATATATTATTCAAGATCGCGTCTTGAAGTTATTGTTAAAGTCATATAATGTATAACGAAAAATATTTACGTAGCTGACTCTAATGTTAATTCATCTCGTATCTTGGGTAGTATATATATGTATGATATACGTTAAAATATACATATTTAAATCCCCGATTAAGCTCCCAAAATACGCGTTTTCGACCCTATATTGCACGAAATTGGTACTTAACCGCTTCATATATTTATTTCAGGTCTTAAACGGCGCCTCGAAGACAAAGTCGAAGAAACCGGGCTAAAAACGGACAAGACGGACAACTTCTACAAAATTGACCAAGTCTGGAAGTTGTGCACGGGGGTGCCAAATCTGTGCACCCCCGTGCGGGTCACATCTGCTCGGGAACAAAAGTGCACGGCCAGGCGCACCAGGCAGTGCACCCCTGGTTGCTCGGCAACACTAAGACCAGCACGGCCATGCACCCTGATGGCACTCCCGTGCCAAATCAAGATATTTTCAGGAATCACCCAGCCACTTGCCCACTTGACCACTTGCACGTCAACTCAACAAAGCAAAAGTGCACGGCCAGGAGCACGGCCGTGCACCTGACCGTGCACACCTTCGAAATCTGTTTAAATACAGAACACAGCCCACTGTTATCAGGCATTGGGTTTTGGAGAGCGAATTTGGGTGATTTTCTGGACATTCCAAGCTGCTGGTGAGGCGTTTGACAAGCTCGGGATCTCATCCTAATCATCTAACATCATCCAATCCTTCACATTCAAGATTTATGGTTTGATCTATAAACTTTAAGTTTGTTCAAATCTGAATATTTTGGCTTGTTTGTGTCGTTTATGGGGGGTATGTATTCTAGTCTACGGATAATATCTCGTAATCGTTTTGTAGTTTAAAACAATCGTTTGTATGGAATCCACGGTTTTGTATGAATTTAGTTATTTTTGGTGAAAATGACGATCTTAGTAATTTGTGTTCAAAGTTGGTAAAATGGAATAGGTTGTTGAAATGCTCTACTTTATGCTAGTCTAGGTGGTCGTATTGTGTATTCGATATTGCTTTCCTGAACTAGTGTGGTTGAGGACTCCCGAAAGGTGATACTAACCTTTATTTAAAAGATCCACATGAGATTATATCAGCTGCTCGCTAATGAACAACTTGAAGTGGTTAACGTGTGTATTCGTGTTAGCTTTCTGTATAGTTGTCATGTTAGGATGCCCGAGAGGGACACTAACTGTCGGAAAATGGGAATGTTGATCACACGCCTGTGTTTTATATGATTTGTAGATAACATGCTAGGGTTGTGTTTATAGTCACATTTTCTATTTGGAGTCTTAATGTGTTATTTACATGTTTTAGAATTAATTTAGTTTTAAACAAAACTCAAACTTATCTTTTACTTACTGGTGAATCGGGGATAGAGTTTTAGTACCATTGCTCCGCGCGCGTCCATGGATCGATACTTGGTTCTTATCTGTACTTACTACATATATGACAGGGTACACTTGCCCTAGCGTGTGTGTTTTAATATGAAGGTCGAAACCATTTTTATAAATATTAAAGCAAAAACGTGTGTTAAAATCCATTGTAAAATATGTATAGTTACGCACACGTCAAGTTTTTGGCGCCGTTGCCGGGGACGCGACGAGCTTTAGGAACGAACCGAGTCAACTTTTTACCAGTGTACATGCTTGTGAATACTTGTTTATACTTCTTTGATTCGTTATTTCATTCATTTATTTGCATATATGATTATTTGAATTTTATTAAATTTATCTGTCTGTAGATATTTTGGATTAATTTTAGATTGGTTTATAGGTTGCATATAGATTCGTTCATTTATCTGCTTATAGGATTGTTTGATTTGATTTTTCGTTCATTAGGATGTTGATAGATTTAATTTATTGAATATTGGATTAATTGGTTTGTCTATGAATTTGATTTGTTCGTTATTTGATTAATTAGATTTATTTGTTCGTATTCGGACTAATTATTAATTTCATTCTTTGTATAGTTTTAGGCTTAGTCTGCTTATTTCTGTTCATTTTATTGATTCTATTAGTTTATATTTGATTTTCTTGAATATATTTGCTTTCCGTTATTTTCGCATGAATTTATTGATTCTTTATTTCATTATTTATTTTTCTGTCTTTTATCGCCTTTTTGGGTTTGTCATATATTCGCCTGTTGCAACTGTATCATTCTTACATGCAGGTTGATGTCCACGAACCCCGGACCTTCTGGTGATCTTTCTGACGAGGAGCGGAGGCGTGTCTTGAGGAGAAGCGAGCGGATTAGACTTCATAAATTGCGTCTTGTTTCTGATATTCTTATTGCTGCTCCTATTGTTGAGGTCCCAATTGAGGAGGCGAGGCACGATCTGGCCGACGACGACGGGTCGGACGCCCTCAGTGACATTATCATGGCGGATGACGACATTCCGCTGAATGATAGTGGTCGTCCAGGAGGAGATGGACTCGCGCCGAGTATTGTCCGTCCGGCTATTTTGGCGGACCATTTCGAGATCAAATCTAGTATCGTGAATATGATACAAAACTCGGTGCAATTCGGTGGACTGGAACACGAGGATCCAGGCCGACATATTGCTGCATTCTTAGAGGTTTTAGCCACCTTTAAAATGCAAGGCATCTCCGATGATGCTATACGTTTGAGACTCTTCCCATTCTCATTGCGGGACAAAGCCCGGACTTGGCTTCTGTCACAACCCGCAGGGTCGATCACGACTTGGGCAGAGTTGTCACAACAATTCATGCAGCAGTATTTTCCTCCTGAAAAGACACAAAAACTGAGGAATCGCATCATGACTTTTCGTCAGGATGACGATGAATCATTGTACACGGCCTGGGAAAGGTTTAAAGACCTACTCTTGAGTTGCCCGCACCATGAGCTTTCGAAAAGGCATTTGGTGCAAACTTTTTATCAGGGACTCGGGTATGCGTCTCAGGAACGCCTTGATGTATACGCTGGGGGAGACATCGGAACAAAGTCTCCTAGGGAAGCGTGGAGCATTATTAAGAAGGCGTCCCTAAAATCTAAATCCCGGCAGAGTGATAGATCTAGGTCTTCATCTGCCAAGGCTGGTGTGCATGCCGTGGATAACTATACGGCGATTTCGGCACAGATAGCGGCTCTGGCTACGAGATTCGATAACTCTCAGCAACACGTAGCGCAGTCCGATTGTTTGTGTGAGCAGTGCGGGGTATCTCACGAGCCTGGCTCGTGTGCTCAGGGGGTGATGTATACAGGCCACGAGGAAGTGGACTACATGGGTAATCAGACGAGACCCCAGAATAACCCTTACAGTAACACTTATAATCCGGGTTGGAGAAATCACCCGAACTTCGGGTGGAGATCTGGTTCCTCTAACCAGAACCCGCTCGGATATCAGCAGAGGGCCCCCGCACAACAACAGTCCCAACAGCCTTAGCAGTCCAACCAACAGCCCTACCAGTCCAACCAACAGCCTTACCAGACTCGTGGTCAATCGTCCCAGCAGAGACCGAACCAATACCAGAACCAGGGCGCCGGAGCAGCTCCCAGCAGCACGCCCCTCATGGTATGTCTAAACTGGAGGAAATGATGTCTCAGCTCCTTACCAACACCTCTAATACCAATCAGATCGCTGAGCAGCGCTACCAGCAGCATGAGGAGCGCTTTACGAATTATGAGGGAGAGATGAGGGGCCAAAAGGCGTCGATGCAGGCCATAGAGAACCAGGTTGGCCAGATGGCAAAGATGATGTCTGAGAGACAGCAGGGTGGTCTTCCGGGCAACACTGAGCCGAATCCGAGGGGGCATGTGAATGCCATAATGACGAGGAGTGGTAAAACCACGGGACCTGACACATCGGACTCACCACCGATCACTGAGACGGTCCAGACTGAGTCTTCGGACGAGGTGCACGCTAGGCGAGTCCCAGCAAGTATGGCACAGTTACCGAAGCCAGTCACAGATTACACTCCTCCTGTCCCGTACCCTAGCAGACTTAGGAAACAGAAGGACGAGGCCCAATACGGGAAATTCCTTGAGCTGTTCAAACAGCTACACATAAACATCCCGTTTGTGGAGGCTTTGGCCCAGATGCCTAAGTACGCGAAATTTCTGAAGGACATCCTCACAAACAAGCAAAAACTTGAGGACCTGTCCTGCGTTCTGTTGAACGAGAACTGCTCTGCAATTCTGCAGAATAGACTGCCCATGAAGATGGGAGATCCTGGTAGCTTTACCATCCCTTGTCTGATAGGTAATATGACTGTCAGTAATGCACTTGCAGACTTGGGGGCCAGCATAAACCTTATGCCTTATAAGGTTTTTGAGAAGTTGGATCTGGGTGAACTTCACCCACCAGGATGAGTTTTGCCTCGCTGATCGTTCGATCAAGTATCCACGGGGGTTTGTAGAAAATATGCTTGTCAAGATTGACAAATTTGTTTTCCCTGTGGACTTTGTTATCCTGGATATGGATGAGGACTCTAAAGTTCCTCTGATTCTCGGACGTCCTTTCCTTAACACGGCAAGGACGATTGTTGACGTGGCTGCGGGCCAGATCACACTCCGAGTCAATGATGAGCACGTGACTTTTGACATTCAGAGGTCGATGCGCCATCCTGAGAGCCAAGACAATACACTATACTATCTTGATATAGTAGACCAGTGTGTCAGCTCTCATGTCAGAGGTGCTTGGGAGAGAGATGTTTCGGACACACATCTGTTGTGTGGGAGCCTAGATGGCATTATGCAGGAGGGCCATAGAGATGAGCAGCCGGTCTATCAGATCGGTGATGATGGTTCCCAAAGTCCGGAGCGTTTTGTGGAAATTGAGCGAGAGGAAGAGGAGAAGGCGAAGCCGTCTGTTGAGGACCCACCGTCTCTAGAGCTGAAGGAGCTCCCACCGCATCTCGAGTATGCATTTCTGGATGAAGAGGGGTGTCTACCCGTGATCATATCATCTTCATTGTCTGTGGAAGAAAAGAGCGAGTTGTTGAAAGTTTTGAAACTTCATAAACGGGCAATTGCCTGGAAGATCATGGACATCAAGGGGATTAATCCCTCATTCTGTACTCATAAAATTTTGATGGAGGATGTCCATAAGCCTTGTGCGCAGCACCAAAGGCGTCTGAACCCGAACATGCAAGAGGTTGTTAAATCCGAGGTAATTAAATTGCTTGATGCTGGATTGATATATCCTATCTCGGATTCTGTTTGGGTTAGTCCTGTGCACGTCGTGCCCAAGAAGGGTGGCATGACGGTGGTCACGAATGATAGGAATGAGTTGATTCCTACGAGGACCGTCACGGGGTGGAGAGTTTGCATTGACTATCGCAAGCTCCATGACGTCACCCGCAAGGATCACTTCCCGCTTCCATTCATCGATCAGATGTTGGAACGACTGTCGGGAAAGTTGTATTACTGTTTCCTTGATGGTTTCTCGGGGTATTTCCAAATCCCTATCGATCCTGTGGACCAGGATAAGACGACCTTCACATGCCCTTTTGGCACATTCGCCTACAGGCGTATGCCATTTGGGCTGTGCAATGCGCCGCGACCTTCCAGCGTTGCATGATTGCCATTTTTCACGACATGATCGAGGACTCCATGGAGGTGTTCATGGATGATTTTTCAGTCTTTGGGAGTTCTTTCGATCAGTGTCTAGGGAATCTGGAGCGGATGCTGCAGAGGTGCGAGGAGACCAGTCTTGTGCTGAATTGGGAGAAATGCCACATCATGGTGAAGGAAGGAATAGTCCTCGGGCACAAGGTCTCTCAAAATGGGTTGGAGGTTGATCCTGCCAAAGTAGATATCATTTCTAGGCTCCCTCCGCCCTCCCCTGTCAGAGCTATCCGCAGTTTTTTGGGTCATGCGGGTTTTTACAGGCGATTCATCAAAGACTTTTCAAAAATCGCCCGTCTGATGACCCGATTGTTGGAGAAGGATGCACCGTTTGTGTTTGGTGCAGAGTGTGTGAAGGCATTTGGCCTTCTGAAGCGTTTGCTTGTTGAGGCCCCTATATTGGTAGCACCCGACTGGGGACTGCCATTCGAGATCATGTGCGACGCGAGTGACTTCGCGATAGGGGCGGTCTTGGGACAGCGGAAGGATAAGCACTTCCACCCGATCTACTACGCTAGTAAGACTCTTCATGATGCTCAGGAGCATTATACCACGACTGAGAAAGAGCTTCTAGCTGTAGTGTTTGCATTCGACAAGTTTAGATCGTATTTAGTGCTGTCGAAGACCATTGTCTATACGGACCATGCAGCGATCCGATACCTTTTTAGCAAACAGGACGCGAAACCGCACCTGATTAGGTGGATCCTGTTGCTGCAAGAGTTCGATATAGAGATTCAGGACAAGAAGGGTGCCCTGAATGTTGCCGCTGATCATCTGTCCAGACTCGAGCATGATGATGCCGAGAACTGCGCGTGGGATACCATTAATGACAATTTTCCCCACGAGTTCTTGATGAGCGTCGAGTCGGTGGAAGATGTATCGCCATGGTTCGCGGATTTTGCGAACTACCTCGCGTGCGGGATCCTCATCAAAGGATTGTCGCACCAGCAAAAGAGGAAGTTCTTCGCGGACCTCAAGCATTACTTCTGGGACAACCCATTTTTGTTCCGGGTCGGGGCGGATCAGCTGATTCGCCGTTGCGTGTTCGGGGTTGAGGCGGCGCAGATATTGAGTGATTGTCACAAGGGGCCTACCGGAGGTCACCACGGAGCGAATTACACTGCCAAAAAAGTGTTAGACTCCGGGTTTTATTGGCCCACACTTTTCCGTGACGCTCAGATATTGGTCGGTGCATGTGATTCGTGCCAGAGGGCGACGAACATATCGGCACGCGACCAAATGCCGCAGAATCCCATCCAAGTCTGTGAGGTCTTTGACATTTGGGGCATAGACTTCATGGGACCATTCCCCTCCTCACGAGGTAATAAATACATACTCGTGGCGGTTGACTATGTGTCAAAGTGGGCTGAGGCGCAAGCCTTACCCACAAATGATGCCCGAGTAGTCGTGAGGTTTGTTAGAGGCTTGTTCTCGCGGTTTGGTGCCCCGAAGGCACTAATTAGTGACCGTGGCACGCATTTCTGCAATGCGCAGCTTGATCGCGCATTAGCACGATATGGTGTTCACCACAGGTTATCCACCCCGTATCATCCACAGACAAGTGGACAGGTGGATGTCACAAACCGTGGATTGAAGCGAATCCTTGAGCGGTCGGTTAATCAAAACCGCAAGGATTGGGCTGACAAGCTTGATGACGCGCTGTGGGCCTTTAGAACTACCTACAAGACGCCTATTGGGACGACTCCCTTTCGGCTGGTCTATGGCAAAGCGTGTCATCTCCCTGTCGAGTTGGAACATAGGGCATTATGGGCTTTTAAAACGGCGAATTTGGATCATAAGACCGGCGGTGAGACCCGTTTCTTACAGATTCACGAGCTGGAGGAGCTTAGGCAGCAGGCCTATGAGAGCTCGATATTGTATAAAGAGCGCACAAAGAGACTGCACGACAGTCGCCTGAAAAGCCAGAAAGATTTTCAGGTAGGCGATTTAGTTTTGCTTTATAGTTCTCGCCTGCGTCTCTTTCCTGGAAAGTTGAAATCCCGCTGGACAGGACCGTACACCGTTAAGGAAATATATCCATACGGTACTGTCTAGATCGCAAATTCTGAGGGTTTGACTTTCAAAGTCAACGGTCATCGCCTAAAAGTCTATATTGAAGGACCGGTTGACCAAACCGTAGAGGAAATCGATCTCTACGCCCCACACGCCTCATAAAGTGTGGGGAAGAGAGTCTAGCTAGCGACTCGTTAATAAATATAGCACGGCGCGAATGGGCGCGCCAAATGGGGTAGTAGGTAATTAGTTAGTTTTATAACTTAGTTAGTTTAAAATTTCTTAGATTTAATGTCGTTTCGAGTTTTGTGCAGGTTCATATAGGTTTGATCGGAGCCGGAAGGAGCAATGAAGCGCATACAGTCGCCAAACAGGTTAAACTTAGCTAAAATGATGTTTTCGGATGAATTGAAACCGCTGCGCGCGAAACTGCAGTTGCAGCCTCAAAACTGCACATCTGCAGGTCATGCACGGTCAAGCGCACGCCCGTGCATGACCCAGTGCACTGGGGTGCATAGACGAGTGCAAAAAGGATGTGCACGGCCAGGAGCACGCTCGTGCACCTGACCGTGCGGGCAAAAAAAGCCCAGTCCATTCACATGGGTATAAAAACATCCTTAACTTCATAACCCTAACACTCTTGCACCCCCAACCGCACACTCGTTCCACCTTGCAAAAACCAACCGAAAATCATCACTTTTGGCTAAAAATCTTCGCTCCTTTCCTTCAAATCCACCGAGGTACGAATCCCTTCATATTATTGCACTTGTATTCGGGATTTTTAGTTTAGATCTGTTTTGTTTTCGTATGTTAGGTCTTGATTTGGGGGTTCTCTTCATAAAAATTAATAAACCCACTAATCTTGTTTAGTTTTAGTTTGTAATAGTTTAGTTTTTGTTTATTGTTAATAAAACCTTGCACTCGCCACCCCAAATCGCGTTTACATTGTTAATCTTTAAAGAATAGTTGTGATTTGGGGATTTGGAGAGTTGGTTGCAAAAATACACAAAATTCTGCAACCGTGCACCCCCAGACCTGTGCTTGTAAATCAAGGCTGCACGGCCAGGTGCACTGCCGTGCACATGACCGTGCACCCTCAACAGATTCAGGTCAGAACGTACAGAAGTCTATTTTGGACATCCGGGACTTCTATTTTTGGTATTCTAACAACTGAATCGTCAATTTTTTGTGCAGATGGCAGCTAGATTCCTCAACTTTGACAACCGTAAGAGCAGGGACGCCCCGTGCATCCCCGAATTCACTAAATTATGGAACCGGAGACGGTCAATTGGGCATCCCCTTCGACTCAACCTGGGACTGCTGGACACACTCAACCAGCGTACCAGGTTTGATATGATGGTTTCACCCCAGATGTTGAACCTCTTGACCATAAATCGACCGGTCTACCTTCAGCCTACGATCGAGTTTTTAGCTACCTACCAATATAAGAAACCGACAGAGGGAGAGCAAAAGACGTTCCATGAGAAAGACATTAAGTTTAGGCTGGGGGGAAAGTGGCACAAGATATCGGTTGCTAGATTGGGAAGATTGCTGGGAATATACCATGAGCTGGAGACAGAGTCAGATGATTTCCCAACGACTCATTGTTTTGCTGATAACAATGAGAGGGGTGCTTTTTGGTCGAGGATTGCCATTGGACCACCATATAACCCACGAAAGTCCAAGGCAACCAAGATCGTGGACCCGTTACTTCGTCTGCTTCACCACACCTTCAGTCACACTATATGTGGCCGAAAGGACAGTTTGGGGAACTGTCCTACTCTCGATCTATTATACTTCTACCATATAGTTGAGGGTGCCCCCTTGAACTTGGCCGCACGAATGGCTGAGTTCTTTCTCACTGCCGGGGGCACCAAAGACGGGAGTGAGATTCACGGTGGTGAATACATCACGGTGATCGGTGAAGCCTTGGATATCTTGACCGACGAGGTCAAAGTTGGACTAGAGCTTGTCACAAACGGGTCCTTCATTGATCTGCGCTCGCTGGGACGCAAAAGCTATATGAGAGTACACCAGATGGACCACGCCTCATCTCAAATGGGGTGATTTGGGACCCTTACCCTCCTCTGCCTCCCACACCCCCTCAGGATGAGCACATGGTAGATGATGAGCAGCCGGGAGGAGGCCATGAGCATGAGGGAGGCGGAATGCCTCCCCTTTCGACAGGGACGCCACCTCAGACACCACCGCGTCCCGATCAGCAGCAATGGCCTCCTGGCATCCCTTCGTATCCAGAGTTTTATCAGCAGTTCCAGACCATGGATCTGACAGTGCAGCAGATTAGTGCACAGCAGGGGACTTACCAGCAGGAGCAGGAGCAGCAGTACCTGCGCAGCGGTTTGGAGCAGGTGCAGGACGACATACGTGCTGGTTTTGATTATTTATTTTCAGGTTTGGAGAGAGCTCATCCAGGGTACTTCAGCAGTCCTCCCCGGTTCACTCAGAGAGGTGCCCCTGGCGACCAGCCAGGAAGCTCCAGTCAGCACCAGAGGGGCTGGGGAAACCAGTAGCCGCCTAATCTGCATGATTTCAGTTGTTAGTGTTTATTTATTTATGCTTTCAGTACGTTCTTTTTGGGTCTGCGTACCCAAGACATTTTAGCATTTGTTTTTGAACGATTTCTTTTCAGTATTTTTATCGCTTTCTGTAGTTTAATTTAGTTAAACATGTGGATGTGATTGATGGTTTTGATGAGTTTGTTTTTTGTCAAGAATGTTGATATTGCAGGGAACTGGCGAGCACCGTTATCGGGGCTCATGCCGTCCATTTACCCGGGCGTTTCTTCGACAGCAAGGGAGTATTATTCTCCTTTTTCCCACTATAGATAGCTAATTCATAAACGCTGTCTATCGTCATATTGGGGACAATGTGAATTTCAAGTGTGGGGATGGATTATATCTTGTTTGTCCTCTTGTATATATATATATATATATATGTTAAAAAAAACCTTTAAAAGTACATATATGTATATATTCTCATATAAACATCAAGCCTAACTAAATTTTGATAAAGATAACTCGAGGCGCGACAAACAGATGAGATACGAGCGTGTTAGATTCGTACACTTGCACCCATTTCCTTCCGGTTACGTGAGCATTTGAGCCTTAAAGTAGATTATCATTTCTTTGACATGCTTTCGAGTGAGCCGGATGTTTTGTGTAATTTAGAACTTGTCATTAGCATACTTGTTTAGATCAGAAACGTGTGAGACTGTACGAACATGATTGAGGCATTTAGGATAACCTTCTGATTTAAGCCTTTTCTTTTCGTTCTATCTGTTTTCCCGCACCCAAACATTATCCCCTAGTTAACCATGTTGAACCTAATCCCGTGTTTTTTCTTGTTTACCGTACCATTTCACCACTTACCCAAATTTAGCCTTTTTCTTTTAAACCTTTTGTGTTAAAGCTCGGTTTAGGTTAATGTTTGACTCGTTTTTGCGTTGTAAATAGTTCGGGTTCGGGTTTGTATATTTAGAGCCCGTTTGTTGATTATATTCGTGTTTTCATATCAGTTATATCTTAGATATAAAAAAAAATTATATATTCAGAAAATTCCATAAAATAGAACACCCTAAAATAGGGTGAGTTAGCAGTGATCGAGCAGTTTTTAGAGCTTTAAAGTTAGAAATTGTGTGTTTAGCTCAATTTGAATAAAATGCGGTTATGTTCGCGTATGTATTGTATGGTAGTTTTTGCTTCAGTTTAGTTAGACTTAACCGCCGAGTTTTAGCCTTTTCGTCACTGTGTATATTTCCATTCCACACCCTTACCCTTGCCTGACATTACAACCCTCATAAGACCTCTTGATTTGTGCTTTTTCACACGTTAGTTGGTGAAGACTAGATCTTTTGACAAGCATATGATATTACACGATTCATTGTCTTGGCAATGGAGCGATTTACACATACGCATTACACGTATGTATCATAAATAAAACCGAATGTGTGTGAACATTGTGAGTCGTGTACGGATTAGCATGCTTTGTGGATCGGAAGCGAGTCGTTGCTTTTTAGTATCTTGTCCCCTGTTTATACCTCTTGTGGGCTTTGATTATTATCGTTTGTACATGTTATATTTTGTCTTTGTTGCCTCTTGGCGAGTTTTTCGTTTATTTATGTTTTGTTGTTTGCTTGAGGACAAGCAAAGTTCAAGTGTGGGGAGGTTTGATATACGTTAAAATATACATATTTAAATCCCCGATTAAGCTCCCAAAATACGCGTTTTCGACCCTAATTGCACGAAATTGGTACTTAACCGCTTCATATATTTATTTCAGGTCTTAAACGGCGCCTCGAAGACAAAGTCGAAGAAACCGGGCTAAAAACGGACAAGACGGACAACTTCTACAAAATTGACCAAGTCTGGAAGTTGTGCACGGGGGTGCCAAATCTGTGCACCCCCGTGCGGGTCACATCTGCTCGGGAACAAAAGTGCACGGCCAGGTGCACCAGGCAGTGCACCCTGGTTGCTCGGCAACACTAAGACCAGCACGGCCGTGCACCCTGATGGCACTCCCGTGCCAAATCAAGATATTTTCAGGAATCACCCAGCCACTAGCCCACTTGACCACTTGCACGTCAACTCAACAAAGCAAAAGTGCACGTCCAGGAGCACGACCGTGCACCTGACCGTGCACACCTTCGAAATATGTTAAATACAGAACACAGCCCACTGTTATGATTCATTGGGTTTTGGAGAGCGAATTTGGGTGATTTTCTGGACATTCCAAGCTGCTGGTGAGGCGTTTGACAAGCTCGGGATCTCATCCTAATCATCTAACATCATCCAATCCTTCACATTCAAGATTTATGGTTTGATCTATAAACTTTAAGTTTGTTCAAATCTGAATATTTTGGCTTGTTTGTGTCGTTTATGTATTGTATTATAGTCTACGGATAATATCTAGTAATCGTTTGTAGTTAAAACAATCGTTTGTATGGAATCACGTTTTGTATGAATTTGGCGTTTTTCATGTCTGGATCTTGATGATCATAGTGCAACATTTTCTATTTGGAGTCTTATATGTGTTATTTACATGTTTTAGAATTAATTTAGTTTTAAACAAAACTCAAACTTATCTTTTACTTACTGGTGAATCGGGGATAGAGTTTTAGTACCATGCTCCGCGCGCGTTCATGGATCGATACTTGGTTCTTATCTGTACTTACTACATATATGACAGGGTACACTTGCTCTAGTGTGTGTGTTTTACTATGAAGGTCGAAACCATTTTTTAAATATTAAAGCAAAAACGTGTGTTAAAATCCATTGTAAAATATGTATAGTTACGCACACGTCAATGTACTTGTTAATAAATATAAATATTTCTATTTTTGATGGCGTAAGATTTGAAAGTTAGGATTTATTTGTAAAAACATAATCTTATCTACACATAATTATAAACTTGGAAGGCCAATTCGTTCTTATTTTTTTTTTTATAAAAATTTGGGCAGAGTTTCCTCTGTTTTTGTAAGAAACCAGATAACGCAAGTCGTCTATTTTAACTCAAAACATCAATTGTCAAATTTCACAAAACGCGGTACATTTACACTAAGCCTATTTATACAAGGCAAATGGTTTAAATTATTTAAATATTAATGAATAAGAGTTATATATTTTGATAAGCGATATTTTGTATATATGTAGTTTGACATTTTTATACATCTAATAACAATGTTCATAGCATAAGTTAGTCGCCAAGTAGTTAGTCTAAGCTAAAAAATGAAATATCTTCGTTACAAGTCGGTTCGGTTCGTTTTACACAAAAAATAACTTAAACTTCATAAATATAACTTTAACGCCAAAATAAAATAAAGACATGGCGAGCGTTATACCTTCCCGTTAGCTATACTCGCGAACCGAGCGTCGACAGATCTGATCGCTTGACCAATGTTTGACCGATGTTGACCGGGTATGACCGAACTCAAAAACTGACCTGAGAACCATCTGGACTAAGCTGACCCGATTTGACCCAGATTGACTATTGTTGACCAGGTTTGACCTGGTCAACTCGTGTTTGACTGAAACTTGGAGAAAACGAAAAAGAACTCAGGCTTAATCCCACGTCATTCTAACATCTTCCGGCCACCATAGCAGATCTCCGGCTGTATTGCTCGTCTCCGATCACCGCACTAACACCAAGCCAAAACACAGACGTGACTCTGAAACACAGATCAATGGTCACCAAACTGAACCGGACCCAACACTCAAAGACGAAAGGAGAACGAGCTAACCCGAAAACTTGGTTGGTAGCTCCTAGACGACAGTTTAGAGGGGTAGGGTTTGGCAACGACTGTTGGTTGTGTCGTGAGCCACTACGCGCCTCCAATGGATGGCCAGAAGGAGGTGGCCGCTGCTCTAGAGGGATAGGTTTTGGGTTTCAGTTTTTTTTTTTTTTTTTTTTTTTTTTTTTTGTCGCGGCTACTGACTTAGCTGTTTCATGGCCGCTACGCTAGAGGAGGTTAATTGTGGTGGTATGGCTGTGTGCCGCCTAAGGGGGGCGGCGGCTGGTGGTCTTGGATAGGATAGGGGAAAGCTGTTGGCCTTTCATTTGAAAGTATGGTGTGTGTAGAGAAACAGTGCAGAGAAAGAGAAGATGAGATTAGTAGGAGATAGATGGTAGGATATTATATAGTTAGGGTTTGGTAGATGAGTTAGGTGGAAAGTAAATGCTTAAACGAACTGGTATCCGACTCGGATCTCGTTTATGAACCTGACTCGTTAAACCCCTAGATAGTTATTTCACGTAACATATAAATGTAAAACAAATTAAAACGAGTATTTGAACCACGTAATTATTATATATGTATATTTTTGTCGTGTTTAGAAATTTACCAGGATAGGCGTCGGTTTACTAGTATGTTATTACTTACAATGCGTTATTTGGCGAATTTAGATAATTGAATTTATAAATGCAGTAAGAATGTATTTCTTATTAATGAGGTAATATTGTTAACGAATTAACGAATCGTTTTATGAATAAAATATTATTATTATATTATTCGAGAAACGCTGGGCGTTACATACATTAGTTAATGTTTGTGGATTTAAGTTGATAAGCAATATCACCTAGTATCGATTAGGGGAATGCTTTTCCATTAAAGAAGCTTTCACACCTTAGGGGGACGGGGCGTCACCAGAATTAGTCACGGGTACTCCACTACCAGCACGGTAACACCGCCGCCACCATGCTGGTAGTGGTCCCGTGAACCAAATTCTGGTTCTAGTTAACGGGCTGGTACCCGTGATTTCTCTCTCCTTGTCTCTATCTCTCTCTCATTGATTGTGGGTAAATAATAAGTGAAGTGTTGCCACAAAAAAATGTTTTAATGAAGGAAACAAGTGAAATAACGTGGCAATATATGATTGTTTGAAATCAGTGGAGTTGAAAAAACTCACGGGTAGTACCCTGTCCCCCCTTAGAGGGAGATAGCTCTGAACAAAATGAGGTTCTCAATGTCAAAGCCTAGAAGATTTCCCAAAAGCTTGCATTTTTACGAAGCAAGATCCTCTTAAACGAAGACAACCGCCACCACACATCTACGATCCTGCCGCCAGCCACTGCACCATTACGAAGTAAAAGGCGACCAACAATCATCACTAAATTCCAACCATCACCATCTTGGTTTCCCGGCTACCACATGTGGCTGACCTACGGCGGCGTAGCCGCACGACGGCACGTGCACCGTCGTACCAACCATCTCAACCGCCGTAGCCGACAGCCAGTGTTGCTATTACACCACCTTGATGCACCACACGACTGCCATCCTTTCTTCACTCTCTGCAAACAACACATCACCCCACCCACTTTTGTTGTTGCCGCCGTCACCACACCACACCACACCATTGTTGCTTTCACACCACCATTGCAGGGTGACTTTGATCTTCGATCTTTATGGCGGACCTAGCAGTGGCGGGGAAGTGGCTCTGTTCACGACTTCATCTTTGACGGAGGCTCTGCGCCTATGCATACCAAGATTTTAACAAAAACAAACCCACAAACTGAAGACAAAAACGGTTGAAGGGGAGAATCGAAACGGTCACGTGCAACATAATGTGAGACGGGACAACCAAGTTAAGCGTGGTTGGCACCGACTTTGGATATATATCTATACTATATTATAATGCATGAGGGAGGGGTATTTTAAGATACCTAAAAGTTAAGAACTAAATTTCATTAACAACCCTAAAATGACAGACAAATAATTTGTCACACGGTAACAAAACTGCAACACAAGACTGGGCTCTAAGAATGCTTTATCATGTTTGTTACTGATTGCTTCAATTGTAGTACCATATTTAAATAATCAACATTAGCAATATGTGCATATGTATATGGGTATGCATGCATATATTAATAGGTATACACATAAATATAATTAACTAAAAGAAATCTCATTAAACTTTTAAATATACATAATTAGCTGAATATATAAAACTTTAAAATAATTAAGTTTAGAAAAAAATACAAAAATGCATTGTAGATATTAATTGTATGTAAATTTCTTTTAAAAACCTCAGCCGCATCAATTTGGTAGAAAACACATGATGCATATTATATATCCATGTGATATGAACATCTATGTTAATAACAACAAAACTACCTAATTTGAAGGGGTTCTTTTTAACAAAGTTTAAAAAAAAAAAGATAAATGAACTGAATTCGATATTCACATAAAACACAATAATTTTTTACACTTTAGTCAAAAATAAACAAAATTTCCTAATTTAAAGGGGATGGAAAATATCAATTTCAAAATTTAAACAATGTGCTAACCTACTAAAGTTTAACAAAATTTTATAATTTAAAGGGGTGAGAAAATCATGAATTTGAAAATTAAACCATGTGCTAACCTACTAAAGTTTATTTTATAAATACATACTAATGCACACCTATTTCACTTGCTAAAATACGTAAGCATGGATAGTGAATTTGTGACACCCGTCACTTTTCTTTTATCTTATAATTATAATAATAATAATAATAATAATAATAATAATAATAATAATAATAATAATAATGAAGTTAGTCATTATGTTTTACCACTCCTAATCCATAACCCAAACCAAACCATAACTCAATCAAAACAATGAGCCCATCTTTCTATGTTAAAAATTTCGGAACTGGGCCCTACTGAGCCCAAGAGAGCGGCCCAACAGCCCCATATCCATACCTTGTTTCCTCCCTTCTCCTTGCTGCTTCTTTCTCTCGCAGATTGAAGGTTTGACTTAGTCAACCTTTTGAACACAACAAATGAAGGAAAACAAATGGAAACAGATCTAACAGCTAAACGTGATTGAAGCATTAAATGGAGTGCTAATACGCGTAAAATAACACAATCACAACCCATGAATTCAGTCTATTCACGCGTTAGGCTTAAAGACGGGTCAAAACCTTCCATTTCGTTCGTCTAAGCTTTGCACTATAAATTGGACCTCCCTACACCATCACACATCGCCGAACAACCTCCCTTCACTCTCAATTTTTTTGTTTAAACGATCTGCGATTCAGTTCCTTGTCGCGTTTGACTTTTTCTTTGACCGAGGCTCTTTCACGTTTGCGTCATTGTAAGTTCCTTTTTTTGGTTGGGTTATGATCATCGGCCCTCCGTGATCAATAGCCCCAAAGATTCAGGGGCTATTGATCACTAATTGTGGTGATTGGTTAATTAGGGCACGAATTGTGTAGAATTGGGGAAGAACATATATAACAGTTAGTGTATTTAATTATTTCAAATCGATAAACAAACAACCAACTGGTATAGACCAGCTGGTTTGCACGCATGGTTAGGGAACCGAACCGGCCATTGGCCAGGGTTCGATCCCCACGAGCCCCTTTTATTTTCTTGTATTTTTTCACTAAATATCCATTAACACAATTAAGCTATTTAATCAAATCCAATCCAATATAACTTGTTCTCAGGGTGTGGCTCAGTTGGTGGCCACGCTTGTGATAAAACCCGAACCGGCCAGAGGCCCGAGTTCGATTCCCATAACCAACAAACATTTTTTACATTTTTTTTATATATACTTAATACATTAAATCTTTTAAAATCAGTTTTAAATACTAAACGTGTTTTATAAATTCTATAAAAATTTTTATATGATCTTCAAATGATAAAGTTCATTTTACAATTTTTAGTTTTTCAAAAATAATTTATTTAATATATATTATAAATATTACAAGTTTATTCATTTAAAATTATAAAATTCAATAAAAATATCTAAACGATTTTATTAAATCTCGCAAAAATTATTCTAAACTTGTACATCCTTAAAAATTTCAGAAAATTATTTTTAATTCAGAAAAATCGTGCATTTCATATTTTTAATTAATTTTTGTTATTTTAATGATAAATAATTCATAATAAATTCATTTTACAATATTTTTGTACCAAAATTTTACATAGATTATTTCTTTTCATTTGGAACAGAAATACAATTTTTAATTCAAAAATTCTTTAATTTTAATATTTTTAGATATTAAAATCATATTTTGACAATTTGAAATAAATAGATTAAATATTCTATTTTTAAGAAAATAATTTTATAAAAATTATTTTCACACTTAAAAGTTTATATTGTGACCATCTCCAATTTGAAATTACAAAAAGACTTTTGTTTATTTATTTACCAAATTTCTTTTATTTATTAAACGTTGAATTTATTAATCAAACGAATACTTTTCCCCAATTCGAAGCCCTAGAAAATACTTGTAGACTAGGTAGACTTAGACTCATTTGTTACATTATACATAGGGTGATACTTGGCAACGTTGGAATATACTTATTCAATTACACAAGACTTATCACCTTGCTAAGGTGAGTATTACTTATCCCCTTTTTCCGCTTTTACAACTTTTGGGGTGATTCATGCACAAGTATACAAAACTTTCGTATTCATTTACACATACATTTTATTCATTTACAATTCATATACGTGTCTTGTTTATCCTTGTGCTTATGCTTGAACATGAACGTAGCTTACATACAAAATCATACATACAGACATAACTTATGTTATGGTGCTCTTTAGATACAGACGTAACTTATGTTACGGTGCTCATTTAGACATAACTTTGTGTTATGGTGCTCTTTTAGACTCACACGTGTTGAGGTGCTCATTATCAATTACATTGTACAAACTTTACATTTGATCTTTGTCTTGTTTGATTACTTACATGTTTACATAATGCCTTGGTAATGCTAGACACATGAATTGTACTACTTTTTAAACTTATACTATATGTACAAAACTAAGTAGTACTCACCAACATCATATGTTGACAAAATTATTTTCGTGCATGTTTCAGGATAAGCTGCTTGACGCTTCACATAGGACCTTGGACTTAGATTAAATCAATTAATTATCTTTATTTTGTTGTATTGTACTGAATTTCACATGTTGTAAAACAATATTCAATAATCAAATATTTACATTATAGTACCATGAGCTTTTGAACAATCGTCACTACGTGGCACCTCGATGATTCCGCCATCGGGGTGTTACAGAATTCAAAAGTTGAAGCTTCTAATGTTGGTTATTTGTTAGTTTATGGTTTTCATTCGTCCCATTTTACTAATTATACTTTTTTATACATATTTTAATCATTTAAGTGTTAGCTTCTTGGATTTGTAGATTCATTTAGATGAAAAACATATGGAGATGAACAAACCAATAGCAATACAAGCGTCTAAAGTAGCGTCTAAGGTTGTATTTATTAATGTTTAATTTTTTAATATTAACATGGCTGTTATTTTCTGTGGTATATTGTATGTGTTTTATTGCAGGATAATGGTGATAATAGTGTTGAGATTATTTGCTATGGTGCAATGTTTAGTCCCTACAAATCTGATGTTCAACATGAATTTAGTGAATAGGTAATATCAACATTTATTTCATCTTCTATTAACTTGTGTATTAAATATTTTTAATTTATTTTAAGGATCGGATGCATGAAAGTAATAGGAAGAGATCCAAGAGGCTCTCTTAATGGAAATGGAGTCAAGTTATTGATCTAGACAGTTCTGGTGAAAATGACAAAGAAATTTCAGTGATCGTTCTTGATGACGAATGGTGAGCAGACAATATAGATGAGATCATGCATACTTAGAACGTGTATGACTAAATTGATCTCATGATTCAAGTAGTTCACTAGCTTTTATTTTTCTCAACTTTTATGTTTATTAATACATATTTTTCCTTTCGTATGTTACTTTATTTTATCAAATGTTTCTTAAAAGTACTTTACAATTTAAATGTTAAGGGGCTGTTTGGTTGACCTCTTAATGGTTTCATTAAGAGGCAACCTCTGAATCGCTCAGAGGTGAGGGCGTTTGGCTGAAAAAAACCAACCTCTGAATGGAAGCCATTAAGTCTGAATGATTCAGCAATTGGTTGATGTTGAATGAAAAATAAACATTGTTGTCCCTAATTTGCCCTAACCTTCTCATCCTCTTCCCACATAACATGCACCTCTGCTCCTCCAACCTCCGACCCACCCTCTTCCACGCCGTCCGACCTCCGACCCACACTCCTCCACGTCGTCTGACCCTGACCCACCTTCCTCCACATCGTCAGACCCTCACCCACGTCGTCCTCTCTTTGCAGCGTGCGTGTTGTGAAAATGAAAGGATAATAAAAAGAGAAAAGAAAAGTTAAACAAATTCTTCATTAACAATCGATGTGTATGTGTGTGTGGACATATTCTTGAGAAGAAGAGTAGAAGATAAAGGCATAAAGCAGAAATAGGGTGGGTGGAGGTTGGGGAAAAGAGTGTCGTGAGTTAAAGGAAATAAAAAAAGAGGGCAGGTGGGTGGGATAGGGTGGGGGTAAAATAGTCATTTTACATATCTATTCAGATGTTTAACCAAACAACAGTTTACTGGTTCAGCACCTACTGGTTCAGAGCCTCTTACCTATTCAGACCTCTTACTGATTCAGCACTTACTGGTTCAGCACTTGCCAAACAGCCCCTAAATCTTTTTTGTTGCTAGACATGTGTAACGCTTATGACGTATATCCACCGCAATGATGCTACAACAAATACTATACGAATTTGAAATAAGTACCGAAATAAAAAGTGTCACTCCCGCTGCATCACGCGGGTTTCCTACTAGTAAATATAAATATAAATTTTAGTAAAAAACTGAATTTTGTATATACGTAACCCATCCGTCCAGTGAGTTGATCAATGCTTATGCAAGTAATAACTTAATACGGAACGTGGGAATGCAACCCAAACTATCCTAAGTTTCACCAATTACGCATTGTCAACTCACTTATAACTTAATTTATCCCAAAACACCTTACTTGGTGGCAACACTATAAAACTTCACCGTTCATTATTAGTATAAACAACCAGTTCATGAACGTATACACCGCCGTCATCCCCTTGGCTACCCTCTAAAACTTCACCGTTCAACAACCACACATATAGATGATTTTGGGCGTGATTTAACATGACAAAGAGATATTGATCGGGGCTCGTCAACTTTGTCGTGAGTGCTTCAACTCCTTAAATCGTTACACCCTCTCTCTTTTGAAGGGGCATTAAGGGAGGAAGGGTGTAACATTTTGTAATTTTCCCCAATTATTACTATTTTTTTTCCTTCTTAAAAGTCTCTAAATTTTATTTTATTATCATATAATTATTATTTATACCAAATCGTTTAAAAAATATCTTAAACTTGTTAAAGTTGTTCAATTCTAGTAAATATTATGTTTTAATAAAGTCTAATAATAACAATATTCATTCCTAACTTTAAAAATTTGTTAGCGTTTATGAAAATTTAAAATGTTTTACTTGAAAAAGAGTTTAGATTGAAAACAAATTCAAGAGGGTTATAAGAATAATAAAACTATATTAAGTTTTTTTTAGAATCTTTTGAAACAAAAAAAAAAAAAAAAAAGATGGTTTTGGAAAGTGGTCCATAAATGGAGGGGCTATTTATGGCAAACAACCAAAAAAAAAGAAAAAAACAACAACTCAATTTCCTTCTTCCCGCCCATCTGTTTCCTCATCGAACATAACCGGCTAAAATTTCAGGCCAAACTACCCTTATAATACGGGATTTATAATGCAAGTTTCAATCGTGTTGACTCGCAAGACGTGATTAAAACCTTTCTAAAACTACCCCCACGCGTATTAGACCCGTAAATTGGAGCCGCTGACTTATCTATTCGAAGCGTTCATCACGGTCATTGCCAAAACAATCCACACGAGTTGTAACGTATAAATAAAGCCCTGCATCAAGTTCACAACGAAGACACGACCATAACCATTCAGTTAATATCACCAACCCATCTCCTGCTTGTACTTTAGACCCAGCCAGAACCGGACGAACTCCGACCGCATCATCTTTCGGTCCAAACAAACAAGCAACCACCTCACGTCCACCTTACCGGATTCGTTTTTACCATCCAAGGGGCTTACCGCCTACCGTTACGAGTTCGAGCACCACCACCTTCCACCATATACCATCCACCTTTACATCCCTCCCGTCCTTCTCCGCAACTTCAACCACTCCCATGAGGTTCGGAACCCACGCAACAACTCCAAACACCCATCACCGCTTGCGTCTTTGAAAAGTGCTTTGGGTCGCTTTTGACTTTGTTAATGCAATCTCCAAGTGAACATGAAATAAAAGTGTCGTGGATGCTTATTCATTCCAAATATGGATCCTAATCAACATGGTGGTATTTCATCCTTTCATATAAAAATATGTACATAATAAGCTTTTGTTTTATAATATAATAATGCCTTGTAAAATATCACTAAATAGATTACAGAATTTATAAATCTTGATATACATGGATGAACAATTTCCTAAAAAACACTACCACTTTGTATCGTGGTTTTAAAAAAAAAGATAATAATAATACGCACATTTTTATCTATTTAAATATATGTGAACTTTGTGTCATCAAAAGTTATATACTTACTAGCCACGTATACTATAACTATAGACACTAAAACGTCACTCTTAATTAGGTACAAACGAAATTCGTCGATTCTAGTTGAATTTGAGCAAATCCATCACAACCAAGGTGAGTTTACATAGCCCCTTTTCCATTTCACTATTTTGGGGTGAAACATGTTACAACATTCAATTTACAATTCAATCATAAGTGTCTGTGTGTTTTTCTATGTTGCATTATGTCTTAAACATTACTAGGGTAAGCACATTATTCTAGCATAATCATTAACATTGATCAGCCGACGGTATACAATGATAGATCTATTGGACTGACAATCCCACCCGGATACGTGTACCTCCTACATAGGTAGCGTGGGTGATTGTTATCAAACACATAACTTAATCGAGTGAACCATATGCGTATGGGATGGACCACAATATTCTAGTCACAAGGGTTGATTATGCACTCGATTTACCTGATAGTTTTGTTTTCACATATGGACTAGACTAGCCATGACACTCGAATTGTACAACATTTTTATTCAAACCTATGTAATTCTCACCAACATTTTTGTTGACCCAAAATATTTTCAAACTTAACATGTTTCAGGTTATAGCTTGCTTGAAGATTTGAGTTAATGCTTGAAGATGTGTATCTAGTGTTATTCATTTTGATGTACAAATTCTTGTAGAACAATTGTATGTAATGTATTTAAATCAATTATTGAAATTTATTATTTACCATGAGCTACTGAACAATCATCAATACGTGCATCCCGATGTTTCCGCCATCGGTTGGGGTGTTACAGATTGGTATCAGAGCCATGGTTATAGGGAATTAGGTTATTAGAAAAATAATCTAGTCTATAACCTTAGGACTTTAACCAGTACTTGCTTCTATTACTTGTAGCTCTACCTTATCCTTATCTTTATCCCTATCCTCATCCTTATTCTTAGCCTAACTTGGTCTTGCCTACTCTCTTTCACTTACTTGCTACAATCCTAACGTACTTCTAGATTATTAGGGCAAATTCGTTGGGCTTAGACCTGATCTGTTTTGATAAGCCAACATTTTCGTTTATTCGGGGTTAGATATTTACAAACTTTGTGTTTCATTTTCATTTATACCCCCTCACTCCCGTATAAAATCTAAGTTTTGAATCTCAAAATTTTTACAATTCAAATATATTTTCTTCTTATATAATTCCCTCATTAGCTTAAACTTCATGAATCATTTCTGGGTTTCACAATCCTAATTCATTTTACAAACTTATAATATTACCCATAAGTCTAATTATTTTTAACATCTAACCAAATCATATGTTTCCTTTTACATCATATATAAATCTATTATCTTTGATATTTCTGGCCAATTTTATTTTAAACTCCCCCCCTACATTTTTATTTATGTGTGTATATATATATATATATATGTATGTATGTATATTTTGAAGATACCATCAATCATAAAATTTCATCACATTCGAGATTTTAAAATCCTTGTTTAAACTGTAACCTTATAATCTGTGTATAGGAGATACTGTAGCACCAAAGCTAAAGAATACTGAATTTTGTCAAACTTTCATCAGTTGGGAATTTCACAAACTATAACAAATATATATATATATATATATATATATATATATATATATATTTTTAAAGAGTCTTTTATTTCCACAAACTTATTTGCTAAATTTCAAATTTTTATTGAACAATTTATTGGCGTAACAAATGATTTTCGATAAAAATGTTTTAATCTATTAAGAATCACTTCTGTTATGGATTACTCGAAGCCTATTATACAAAACGTCTGAACAAAATTTTGATTTTTGAAACCCGTCATCGTGTTTGAAATCTTTGACTCACTGAAATATCCTATTCTAAATCCAATTAGTTTGTACTATTTACAAAAAAAAAAAAAAAAAAAAATTAGTCATCCTTGCTTTCGCCGAAAACCAATTTTGAAAGTAAAATATTTCCAACCATGGGAAAATTTAACCCTTCGAATTCTCCATTGATTCATATTTGTTTTAAACCGGTTTGAACTTTTACGACTCTGCGTTTATCACAATCATGCTTTACTTTGTAAGGATTCCATGTTCTCTCATACGTTTGATTATAAACATTGATTCGAACCTCATGGTTCACTCCGTATTTGTTACAACGCGCTATCTAATTACCTATGCTTCATGATCTCCTTAGTTTTTATGTTCCTTTTATTTGAAAACCTATTGATTAAACTTCAAATACTTGAACCTTATTAAATTGAAAAACTATTGATTTAGTCCAAAATGTCCATACCCAAATTTTTGTACAAGGATGACCCTTATTCCAAAACCACCAACTACTGTTTTCATCGAAATTTCCACCTACTCTACAAACCACCACTATTATTATTTTTTATTTTATTTTACGAAATCTCATCTAATTATACAAACCCCCCCCCCCCCCCCCCATTTTTATTTTTAATTGCATTTTGACCTGCATACTTACTCAAATATTTTTTTTTCCAAACAAACGATGAGGGTTTTTGTACACGTTGCTCAATTAAACTTCGAAAATCTCTTGACTTCTTGAAACATACAACTCTGCTCGATTGGTTCACCTCAATAAATCAATCACGTTGGAGTTATCTAAAAATCGCCTTTAAATAAAGAATGAAATCCTCTTCTGATCACAGCCCGCAACCTCATTTGCCTCAATCCAGGTTGACTATCCACATTTTTAATTTATCCCGAACATGTCTGACTACCTTCTTCCTTTTCTTGATCTATAAACTAACTTTTATTAACTATTTTTACATCCACTATTCTATGCAACTTGATTACTATGGACTTTAATCATTCTCTCAATGATTAAATGTATAATCTTCGCCTTTTCGAACATGAACTTGATTTTCACGATAAACAAACCATTGAAAGTTTGGTACTGATTATTCTTATTATTATTTTTTTTTAAAATCATGATTGCTTGTTGCATGAAACTTGATTCTTAATTATACACGAGGATTCGATTATCTACCTGAACATTTGATTACTCATGATACTTGAAAACATGGAATATAAACTATTTGCTATAAACACACCTAGAGTCATTAACCTTGTATAGGGCAACTCTATTACAACTCGCATTCTATACTTGATACTTGATTGATTACATGTACATATTATCAATTTAGAATTTATGTGTGTTATATTGGTACACTTAATCAAACAACTGATAGAGGATGAAGTACTTGCTCAACAGTTAGTAGAGTACCAAATAACATACCCAACGATTGGTAGAGGTCATCATGCCTGCTCAACAGTCGGTAGAGGCCCTACCACCTGCTCAACGACTGTAGAGGCTATCGCACCTGCTCAACAATCAGTCGGTGGAGGTTTTTACTCACTGACTGGTAGAAGTCTTTTTCCTGCTCAACAGTTGGACCCATTTTTGGATACAATTACAATGTATATGAATCAATAACAAGGTTAATTGCATTTTTTTACATGTGTGTTTAGAGTTATAGAAGGACACAAAACCCTAATGTAAGGTAAATTGGTGATTGCGGTCCGAAACGTAATCATGAATTTACAGGTACGTTAAGGTGGTGTGAAATTCTATCAATGTTTTTCGGTAGCTAATCAATTATAAACGTTAGTTACCTAGTAATTCATTTAGTCTTTCCATAGTCAATCAACTCATACATTTCTTTTAGAATTCCTAAAACTTAAGTTTAGTGTTTTGCTAGATTCGTATTCTACTTGCTATTTCAGACGAACCTAATCCAACCTTTAAAACTCACACATATCAAACCTCTTATCCAAATTATTCAAAACAAATTATTCCATTACCTATAAATTCATGTCGTGCCTTAACTCAAAATTTTCCAAACCACAGTTGCCCTAATTTCTACCCAATCACCCTTAACCCTGTGTTTTAATAACTTCGGGACGAAGTTTCCAAAAGTAGGGGAGACTGTAACATTTTGTAATTTTCCCCAATTATTACTATTTTTTTTCCTTCTTAAAAGTCTCTAAATTTTATTTTATTATCATATAATTATTATTTATACCAAATCGTTTTAAAAATATCTTAAACTTGTTAAAGTTGTTCAATTCTAGTAAATATTATGTTTTAATAAAGTCTAATAATAACAATATTCATTCCTAACTTTAAAAATTTGTTAGCGTTTATAAAAATTTAAAATGTTTTACTTGAGAAAGAGTTTAGATTGAAAACAAATTCAAGAGGGTTATAAGAATAATAAAACTATATTAAGTTTTTTTAGAATCTTTTGAAACAAAAAAAAGATGGTTTTGGAAAATGGTTCGTAAATGGAGGGGCTATTTATGGCAAACAGCCAAAAAAAAAGAAAAAAAAAACAACTCAATTTCCTTCTTCCCGCCCATCTGTTTCCTCATCGAACATAACCGGCTGAAATTTCGGGCCAAATTATCCTTATAATACGGGATTTATAATGCAAGTTTCAATCGTGTTGACTCGCAGGACGTGATTAAAACCTTTCTAAAACAACCCCCACGCGTATTAGACCCGTAAATTGGAGCCGCTGACTTATCGATTCGAAGCGTTCATCACGGTCATTGCCAAAACAATCCACACGAGTTGTAACGTATAAATAAAGCCCTGCATCAAGTTCACAACGAAGACACGACCATAACCATTCAGTTAATATCACCAACCCGTCTCCTGCTTGTACTTTAGACCCAGCCAGAACCGGACGAACTCCGACCGCATCATCTTTCGGTCCAAACAAACAAGCAACCACCTCACGTCCACCTTACCGGATTCGTTTTTGCCATCCAAGGGGCTTACCGCCTACCGTTACGAGTTCGAGCACCACCACCTTCCACCATATACCATCCACCTTTACATCCCTCCCGTCCTTCTCCGCAACTTCAACCACTCCCATGAGGTTCGGAACCCACGCAACAACTCCAAACACCCATCACCGCTTGCGTCTTTGAAAAGTGGTTAGGGTCGGTTTTGACTTTGTTAATGCAATCTCCAAGTGAACATGTTAAGTTTTGTGAAGGAAATAAAAGTGTCGTGGATGCTTATTCATTCCAAATCTGGATCCCAATCAACATGGTGGTATTTCATCCTTTCATATAAAAATATGTACATAATAAGCTTTTGTTTTATAATATAAAAATGCCTTGTAAAATATCACTAAACAGATTACAGAATTTATAAATCTTGATATTCATGGATGAACAATTTCCTAAAAAACACTACCACTTTGTATCGTGGTTTTAAAAAAAAAAAGCTAATAATAATACATACATTTTTATCTATCTATAATCTATAAAATATAATAAAACAAAATGTGTTTGTCCACGTGTCCAAATTCTAAAGTCCTTCCTTTGTAAATTTCCCACCTAAATACTTTTTCCACGTGGCTCTCCAACATTTCCCAGGACGTTATCTTTTCATTCTACTGTCATCCTAATTCTTTGCCTCTCAACATAATTTATATCCATTTCTTAAACTTGAAACCCTAACTCTACCGCCATTCTCCACAACCGTTATTAGATTATTTCCAACGATTATGGTCCTCGATTACACTGCTTTTAATTCCTATTCAGGTTAGATTCTGGTTCTCAATTGCCTTTAATTGCCATTGGTTTCTCTCTTTGTTACTCAGTTGTTGTTAGGATGAGTAGAGATCATTCGGTGTTCGATTACACGGATTTTAATGTTCGATTATTTCCAGCGATTTTTGTCCTTGATATTGAGGTACAACTTTGTTCCAATGATTTATGAAATTGTAATTAAGCATTTTTATATGGTGCCAATTGCTTTGGTAGTTCGATTAACAGTGGTTCTCACTTTTTTTTTTCAATAAAATTATTGTCTATAACACATGGAGTTCAATTGCTTTGATTCTTTATAGTATGTTGTTATGAGTTTCATTGAGGGTTGCTGCTTAGGTTATTTAACTGGGTATTTTGGTTAGTATTTGAAACAAATTTTGCATCTTTAATTTGAGGGGCTTTAAACAAATTTTGTATAAAGCTTTCCAATCCCCACTTTATTGCATGTGATCATCCTGGTCTGTTCAATCTTTTTACTCATTCGCTTACTTAGGTTCTTCTTAAAGATCTTTTTTGTTGTAATTGTTGTTCGTGTACCAATGTTTTGTCGTCTTGGTGCCTTTTCTTATTGTCATGAAGGTTTGATATTTAATATTGTGATTAAGGAAGTATTGGTGTACAATGTTGTTAGAATAGGTTGATATATTTTACATTAAAACTCACGCCTTATGTAGGCTGAAGCGATGACTCTTGCGCCTGAGTTCGTGCCTTAACTGCCCTTTTTTAAGCCAAGATAGTCAATTGAATTTGATTATTTTGACCCTTCATGTTAAGATAGTCATAATCGGTTGATCACACAAACACTTATTGTTCTATTTGCACTAATTTATTGACTTTTGCTATGCTTTTATCATTTAGTTTTGAATTGTAGATGGCAGTAGGAGTGGCACATTTGTTATAGGAAATGACAGTTTTCCTGCTTCACTATTGGACTTCCTACTATCGTTGAGTCGTACAAAACTTACGACGACAATGTTCTGATCCAAACATCAGATGTTGGCCAGGTAGGCGGTGTTGACCTTTTTTATAATTTGTTTACACATGAACTTTGTTGATTCATTTATTAGTGTAGTGACAATTGTATGATGTTATCAGATGATTGTGGTCAGAGAAGAGGGTGATGGTGATCCTTTGCCAGATGTAGTGGGGAGTCGCCATGGTGTTACCCCTCCTATGAGAGATGCTAGAACCCGCAGATTTCGCAGGGAATCTGATTTAATTGTACGGTTTTTGTAATCATCTGCAAAGTTGCAATTTGTAGTTTGCAAAATGCTAATGTTGGTGTTTATATTCATTACTTGCAGCCTGAACTTGTGCAAAGAGTTGAGAAAGATCTTCTGAACATCAAGAATGGTGGGATTACTGAAAATTTGATTATCCTTCTGTGATTAACTTATTTTTTTCCTAATACGCATATGTTTTGATAATATATGCATACTTCAATTTTGTTGATTTTTTATCATTTTATTTTCCTTGACTTGGAATTTTTTTTTTTTTTTTCACATGTGGATATGACTGAACAAAATGAAATTGGTGATATTAGTGCTCATAACACAATGAAGAAAGCTGCACCAGCACTTGCAACCAAACATGATGTTGCAGTGGCTGGAACAAATGCTAGGGAGCCTGAGATAACTGGATTTTAATGACTATGATTCTTGTATTGACATGGATTATTTAAAGTCTGGTATGATCTTTGTAATATTCCGATATGCTATTTTTACCATGTTTTTCGCGTACCATGGTGGATGCTAACTCTTTAACCTATATTCAGGAACATACTTGCACACCTCTATAGGGTCTAATTTCTCAAGAATTAAAGTTAGATATTTATTTTATGTGCTCTCTTAGAACCCTAAGAATAATTTAATTTGTGTTTAGCTTATATGCATTTGTTAATTTGTCTACATGATTTTAGTACCTAACTTAAAATTATGCTAAACTAGAAACCATCTTATAAACTATCACCAAGTTTAACACCCGAATTCACTCATTTATTTTACGTATAAGGAGCTATTTGGTAGCCTTTGAATGGTTATTAAGAGGCTACATCTGAATGGTTGATAGTCTCTTAATGATTAAGATATAATCTTAGGTATGAATGGTAAAGAGGTGACATCGTAAAGGTTATCTCTTTAACCATTCAGACTTAATGTTACCTCTTAACCATTCAAAAATTATGGACCATTAAGAGGTAGTCTCTAAATGATCATTAAGATACTAAACAGCCCTTAAGTTGTTAGTGTGTCACGCATTGATGATAAAAAAAATAAGTGCTAAACGTCACGCTATAATGTTAAGTGCCATGTCAACACTTAGTTATACTAAATGTTTGAGAATTAATTGTAATTTCAGTTTTACAGATTTAACGCAACTTTTATTTCAATTAGAAAATGTTATCCACAACTTATTGGCTATATATTTTATGTTGTATAAATATTATTTACAACTTCTTATTTACACATTTGACATTGTATAACCCGTGTATCACACGGGTACTTAAACTAGTTTAAATATATGTGAACTTTGTGTCATCAAAAGTTATATACTTACTAGCCACGTATACTATAACTATAGACACTAAAACGTCACTCTTAATTAGGTACAAACGAAATTCGTCGATTCTAGTTGAATTTGAACAAATCCATCACAACCAAGGTGAGTTTACATAGCCCCTTTTCCATTTCACTATTTTGGGGTAAAACATGTTACAACATTCAATTTACAATTCAATCATAAGTGTCTATGTGTTTTTCTATGTTGCATTATGTCCTAAACATTACTAGGGTAAGCACATTATTCTAGCATAATCATTAACATTGATTAGCCAACGGTATACAATGATAGATCTATTGGACTGACAATCCCACCCGGATACGTGTACCTCCTACATAGGTAGCGTGGGTGATTGTTATCGAACACATAACATAATCGAGTGAACCATATGCGTATGGGATGGACCACAATATTCTAGTCACAAGGGTTGATTATGCACTCGATTTACCTGATAGTTTTGTTTTCACATATGGACTAGACTAGCCATGACACTCGAATTGTACAACATTTTTATTCAAACCTATGTAATTCTCACCAACATTTTTGTTGACCCAAAATATTTTCAAACTTAACATGTTTCAGGTTATAGCTTGCTTGAAGATTTGAGTTAATGCTTGAAGATGTGTATCTAGTGTTATTCATTTTGATGTACAAATTCTTGTAGGACAATTGTATGTAATGTATTTAAATCAATTATTGAAATTTATTATTTACCATGAGCTACTGAACAATCATCAATACGTGACATCCCGATGTTTCCGCCATCGGTTGTGGTGTTACAAAGGGGCTGTTAGTAATAAAGTTATATAAGGGTCTGGTTTGTAATAAATGATAAGTCAGAGGGTCAAAATGGTCAATAGTCATAATAATTGAATGTTAGTTAGTGGTAGTTAGAAGGAGGGAAAACTAGTATAAGAACAGGGAATCTCATTGTAATCGATTTTCAGCTATGAATCGATTGATTTCCCTCTCTATTATTCTTTTCTTTCTTTTGATAGCTAACAATTGGTATCAGAGCGGTCGTTCCTCGGCCCTCAGATCACCGTTTATCCACCACCAACCACCGTACCTAACCACTTTAACCACTTTACTCCATCGTAACTAACTATCTCAACTACCTATCACCACCGTATTAAACCATCATAACCACCCAAATTCTTCGTTTCACATCAGATTCTAATCACTTCAACCCATTTTCTTGTTTCTTTGATTCATCTTCTTCATTCTTTCTTTCGTTTCTATTCAATACTCTGTTTTTTCTTTCTTAGCCTGGTGTGTTTCAATCGTGATCACACTACTCCATTGGATTAATCGATTTGTGATTATCCAATTCCGTAATCCATCTTTGTGAATTGAAATTGTTTCATCAACACAATGACAACAACACGAAACCAAAATTTGGAACAGAAAATTCAAGAACATGATAGTACCTTATTGAGATTGGAGACGAATGCTGGTAAAAGTTTAACTGAATTGGAAGGGTTGAAGATGTTTGCACAACAGAATGCAGAGAATTTAGTTGCAATGAAAACACAAATTGAAGCTCAAATCAATGAGCTAATCAAAGCCATGCAAACTCAATCTGCTAATAATAATAATAACCATAATGATAATAATATGTTTCATACCAATAATTTTGGAATGAATCATAACAGTCAAAATTTACATAATGATATATAATAATAATAATATAATTCATAACAGTCCAATAAACACTGGGATGAATTATAATTCACAAAACAACAGATTGACAAACATTTAATTTTCTAAGTTTAAGAGAGAAAATGTGGAAGGATGGCTATGCAAAGCTGAGCATTTCTTTGCAATAGATGCAACCCCTGAATCTTTGAAGATCAGACATGCAATTGTGCATATGGATGATGTGGCCCTATTATGGCACCAATCTTTTGTTCAGTCAAGAGGAGGTAGCATTGAGGGCATGACTTGGTCTGAGTACAAAACTGCTGTCACTGCACGATTTGGATTGTTACTCAACCAAGATGCTATGGGAGCATTGGCTTCAATAAGGCAGACATGGTCCTTAGACAAATTGAATCAAGAATTTGATATCCTCACTAAGGTGACCATTTGTGATGAGTATGCTGTTAGTCTTTACCTAAGGGCATTAAAGCCTGAGATTGGTTATCAGGTAAGAATGTTTAGACCAAAGAATCTACCTGAGGCTTATCTGTTGGCTAGAATGCAAAATGATGCACTCACAGCCATCCAGCCATCAGGACCTAAATCAACAAGGGCTAGTACTTCTACCTATAATAATCATAATAATAATAAGTCATATTCTATGACAAACACAAACAAATTATCCTTACTTCCTAGCCCTAAACCTGTGAGTGCAAGAAAATGGACACTCATTCATAAAGAAATAGAGGATAAAAGAGCCAAGGGTGAGTGCTTTGGGTGTAATGAAAAGTACACCTGTTGGATCAGTAATGCTCTTGATGTATTGCTTGCTAGTGAACACTTATGTGTTTAGCAAGTTTAATCAGATTAGCACAGCGGAATGATTAAGTAAAGTTACACTATCTACACTCTCTAGCAAAGTGTCCCAACTTCTGACACTTGTGACATCTAAGTTTAGATTTGTCAAAACCAATTTTTGTAGAACTGTTAAGTCCTGGAAATTTCCTTCCTGACCTTTTGTAAAATTTGTTTGTTTTGATACTTAGCATGGCCAGTTGGTGTAAGATGTCCATTTCTTCTAAGTCATCATTGCTGAAATTTTTTAAATCATCCATGATAAAACACATGTTATCAGCATTTTGACTGTATTCTTCATTGTCATAACCTGGGAATGATCTTTCAGATGAGATCCCAGAAGTTATGTCAATGTGGTCAAAAGATCCAAAACTATTTGAACAAGTAGGTGAATCTTGTCCCAATAGTGTTGTACTACCTGGTAGATAGTCATCAGCAGTTTACCAGAACTTTGCAACTTTTTCTTTTGATCGATTTCTCTTTCAAAAGTTAGTAACCTCCCATGCAATTTTGTAAGAGTGAGGGAGCTAAAGTCTGGTGAGGATATTAGGACTATAGAGTATGTTTCCCATTTTTCAGGTAAAGACCTTAAAAATCTATGAAGCATAGATACACTTGTGTAGGTCTGACCATTTAATTTTAGCTCAGATATTAATGAGGAGAATCTTTCAAATTGTTGAGTTAAAGTTTCCCCATTTATATGAGCAAAAGTTTCATATTCTTGAGCCAGGATTTCTCTGGTGTTGGCAATCACCTCTTCAGTTCCTCCAAACTGTTCTTTGAGGCAGTCCAAAAGCTCTTTGGCACTATCACAATGTAATAGGCCAGAGTAGATTTCATTTGCGAGTGACATTGCCAACATAGAGAAAGCTTTAGCATCAAGCTCAAGTTTTAGGAAATCATCATCTGTATAGTCCTTTGGGTCTTTTGTTATTTCTTCTTTAGTTTCCAGATTAATATTACTGGTTTGTGAGGACCATATATCACAGATTTCCAGCAACCAGTGTTGGTCTGTGATAATGTATGTGCCATTCTCCTTTGCCAGATATTATATTCATTTCTTACTAGCATAGCAGGTTTATTGGCAGAACCAGTATTATGAGGATCCATTTTAAAGAGTATTGATTTGTCAAATATCTCTTAAAGTGATGGATGTTGATAAAAAGTGAACTTTTAATCCTTTATTGAATATCAATAAGAGCCTGTGTCTGATTCTCAATGTGTTAGATTGATATGTGATCAGATAAACCAGTGCTCTGATAGCAATTGTTGGATCAGTAATGCTCTTGATGTATTGCTTGCTAGTGAACACTTATGTGTTTAGCAAGTTTAATCAGATTAGCACAGCAGAATGATTAAGTAAAGTTACACTATCAACAGGAGTTATTACTCCCCCTGGATGTTTGAAAAACTAAAGACAAGTTTAATGAGAATCTAAGTATTGAATGTGAATGATAATAAATACTCAAGCAGATTCTCAATAAATGAAATGGAAAGAACAATAATAAGCTTTGAAGGATCTCTGTTTCAATGAAAATCAATGTCTAAAACAGAGGGATGAACCCATCTATTTATAGACTTTACATATGCATGAACCTTGCCAAAAAGCAAGTCTGTAACAAGTAGCAACTAGTTGCATTCTTGGAACTTGTACAAACAGATAAAGTAATATTAAACTAATAAACTACTGAAACATAACTCGGTGAAAAAGATTCTTGAACAAGAGCTGATGAATGACAAACTACTGATGAGTAGTTTGTCTTCAGTAGTTCTTCAGTGAACTGTCTGGTTAGACTTCAGAACTTCTGATACTTCTTCTTCAGTACTTGTTGAATCCTTCTTCAGTACCTTAGTCTTCTTTCTTCAGTAGTTCTATACTTAGGATATTTGCAGAAGTGAATTAGACTAAGGTTTACCAAAATGGTTTCAACAATCCTTTTTGTCCTAACAACACCCAAGGTCATGGTTGCAAAAATAAGCAGTTGTTTTCAATTGAATTGTGTGAAGTTGTAGAGGAAAATGATGTGGATGGTGAAATGGTTTTGACTGAATTAATAGAACAGGACATTCAAGATCAAGAACATAAGATTTCACTACATGCAATGATGGGGGTTCCATCTTATTCAACAATGAGAGAACATGTGTCTATTGGCACCAGAGTCTTGCATATTCTGAATGACTCAGAGTCTACACACAATTTTCTCAATGAAAGTTTGGCCAAAAAGATAAAATGTCCTGTCAAAACAATCCCTAAGGTAAGTGTTACAGTAGCAGATGGCAATAAACTCAAATGTACCCAAATGTGCAAAGATTTTCAGTGGATGATGCAGGGGATTTGGTTCAAAACAGATGTCATATTAGTTCCCTTGACTAACTATGACATGGTGTTGGGAGTCCAATGGCTACAAACATTGGATGATATTATGTGAAACTTTAAAAAGTTGACTATGAAGTTCAAGGTCAATGATAAGTGGGTTGAATTAAAGGGAATTGACTCTGATAAGGTGTCTTTATGTTCTGTGGAAAAGATGGATGATCTCTTGTCTAAAGAGGAGGTTGTGTCTGCCCAAATATTCAGTCTACAATCTTCTATTGGTGATGTGTATCAGCATGAGACTAAAGTTGAAGACAATACACAGAATGAGGCCTTACAAAGTCTACTACAAGAGTATGATGATGTTTTTGCCATACCCACTGGGTTACCTCCAAAAAGAGATTGTGACCATAAGATTGTTTTAAAAGATGAACAAGTTACAATCAACCAGAGGGCTTACAGGTACCCTGCTGGTCAAAAAGATGTGATGGAAAAGATGACTTCTAAATTAATGGATTCAGGAGTAGTCAGAAACAACAAGAGTGCTTTTGCATCCCCTGTTGTGTTGGTTAAAAAGAAAGATGGCAGCTGGAGGTTTTGTGTGGATTATAGGAAACTTAATGAAGCTATTGTGAAAGATATATTTCCTATTCCTCTTATTGAAGAGTTGCTAGATGAATTGGGAGGAGCAACAATATTTTCTAAACTGGACTTAAGAGCTGGTTACCACCAAATCAAGATGAATGAAGCTGATATTCACAAAACTGCATTTAGAACCCATCAGGGCCTATTTGAGTTTGTGGTAATGCCCTTTGGGCTTACAAATGCTCCTGCCACATTTCAAACTCTCATGAATAATACTTTTAAATATTTAATGAGAAAGACTACCCTGGTGTTCTTTGATGATATCTTAGTCTACAGTCCCTCTTTTGATCGACATTTGGTAGACTTAGAACAGGTACTTATTCTTCTCAGAAGTAATTCTTTATTTGCTAAGAAGTCTAAGTGTTCCTTTGGGGGGGGGGGGTCTAAGGTAGAGTATTTGGGACATATAATTTCTGGAAAGGGTGTTCAAACTGACTCTAATAAAGTGGTTGCAATCAGAGAATGGCCTATACCAATTAATCAGAAACAATTGAGGGGTTTCTTGGGTCTAGCAGGGTATTATAGAAGGTTTATAAGAAACTTTGGAATGATTGCAAAACCTTTAACTGAATTGTTAAAGAAAGATGCTTTTGATTGGAATGAGTTGGCTCAACAAGCATTTAACCAACTCAAGATTGCCCTGACCACTGCCCCTGTGTTGGCTCTACCTGATTTCAACAAAGTTTTTGTGTTGGAAGCTGATGCTTCAGCTAAAGGTATGGGTGCAGTCCTTATGCAGGAGGGTCACCCTTTAGCTTTTGTAAGCAAATCTCTTTCTAAGAAGTTTATTATCAAAAACTAATCATAAAAGTCTAAAGTTTATGTTGACTCAAAAGATCACAACTCCTTTACAACAAACCTGGTTAGCTAAGTTAATGGGCTATACCTATGAGATTACTTATAAACAGGGTTTTGAGAATTTAGTTGCTGATGGTTTATCTAGAGTATCAGGTTTGGCTCTCTTTGAAATGGGTATGAGTTCTCTACAGCCTTTGTTATTGGATAAAATCAAAGCTTCTTGGTCTAAAGATCCTACTTTACAAGCTTTGATTCAAAGATTACAACAAGGTGAGAGTGTTTCCAATGTTACTTGGGATGGTCTATTGAAAAGAAAGAACAAACTTTTGGTTGGCAATGATCCTAAGTTAAGAAAAGAAATTCTGCAGATGGTTCATGATTCTCCCACTGGTGGTCATTCAGGGTTTTCTCCTACTCTCAAAAGACTTAAGAGTATCTGTTATTGGAAAGGGTGCTCTAAAGAGGTGTTAGCCTATGTTAAAAGATGTCATCAATGTCAGCAGGCCAAATATGAGCCAGTTGCCAACCCAGGTCTACTACAACCATTACAAACTCCCTCTCATGTCTTCACAGACATATCTATGGACTTTATTTCAGGACTTCCAAAGTCTCAAGGTAAAGATTCTATCTTGGTCATTGTAGACAGACTAACTAAGTATGCACACTTTCTACCACTCACTCATCCTTACACTGCTCCTCACATTGCTCAACTCTTCCTGGACACTATTTTTAAGCTACATGGCTGTCCAGTCACTATTGTCTCTGATAGAGACCCTATTTTTCTAAGCCTCTTTTGGAAAGAGTTTATGAGGCTGCAGGGTGTGCAACTGTCCTTATCCACTGCTTACCACCCACAGAGTGATGGCCAAACAGAGGTACTAAATCGTTGCTTAGAGTCTTATCTAAGATGCATGTGTATGCATTCTCCCATACAATGGATGAAATGGCTAAGCCTAGCTGAATGGTGGTACAACACCACTTACCATTCAACCATTAAGATGTCACCATTTGAGGCTTTGTATGGGTTTCCACCCCCATTACACATTCCATTTATCCCTAATGATACACAAGTTGCAGCAGTCGAAGAATTACATGCTGACAGAGAGGCTATGATTGTTAAACTCAAAGACTCCCTAGTTCAAACCAAAAACAGAATGAAACAACAAGCAGATAAAATAAGGAGTGAAAGAACTTTTGATGTGGGTGATTGGGTCTACTTAAAGTTAAGACCTTTTGTGCAGACTACTATGAGAGTGCAGAAACATTCGAAATTGGGTCCTAAGTATTTTGGCCCATTTCTAATCCTGGAAAAGATTGGAGCTGTTGCTTATAAGCTAGACTTACCTGATGATGCCAAGATTCATGATGTCTTCCATGTATCCCTGCTGAAGAAAGCCCATGGTAGTCACACTCCTGTTACTTCTTTCCCAGTTGGTCCTCGATTCCTGCTACAACCTAGGGCAATTATTGACAAGAGATTAGTTAAAAGAGGTGGACGATTGGCGAAACAATTTTTAATTCATTGGAAGGACCTACCTATTTCAGAAGCCACCTGGGAGTATAGCTTTGATTTTCAACTGAGGTTTCCAGACTTCCATTCTTGAGGACAAGAATGATGTTTGGGGGGGGGAGGTAATGTTAGTAATAAGTTCTATAAGAGTCTGGTTTGTAATAAATGATAAGTCAGAGGGTCAAAATGGTCAATAGTCATAATAATTGAATGTTAGTTAGCGGTAGTTAGAAGGAGGGAAAACTAGTATAAGAACAGGGGATCTCATTGTAATCGATTTTCAGCTATGAATTGATTGATTTCCCTCTCTGTTATTCTTTTCTTTCTTTTGATAGCTAACAGGGGCACAAGCCCCATGTAGTCTGGGGTGCACCAATAACACCGCGTCACGTCATTTCAACCCAAAACTAGTCTAAACATCAGAAACGTCAAACCTAAAAGTAGCCTGAAACCAAAGACCCATCACTTTAGTATATCCACAAATCATACACACAGATGGTCACCACTCAAAAACCTACTTTTTTTCTTCTGTTTCTTTGGCCTTCTCTCTCTTCTCTATTCGGCTTGTAGAAACCTAATTTTCAAGCCTCGAATTCAAGCCCCATAGAAAGAGACCTTGTAGCCGTGAAGCTTCCTGGACTCCTGTCCTTTGGTACTAAAAGAGTATATTACCTCTTTGATCATAACCTGCAAAACAAAATCCACACAATCAGAACAAAACTTGCTATGTATCCTCTCTCACAAAGTTCATCAACAATCGCAGATCACCAAACACAAACCTAAAACCCCTAAAAGATGACCCAAACAACAACCATCCCAATCCTAAAAAAACTCCTCCTTTCCACCACCCCATCACACCTCCGATCATGCTTCCGCACCATCACCCACATGCCCCGACCCGGATCCGAATCCGAACCCATTTCCCCAATACCCAATACCCCAATACCCGTCACATTAATCCCAGGTGACGGAATCGGCCCATTAGTCACCAACTCAGTAGAACAGGTTATTCACGCAATGGAAGCACCCATTAGTTTTGAAAAATTTGAAGTTCATGGAGATATGAATAAGATACCTGATGGGGTTATGGATTCGATTAGGAGGAATAAAGTTTGTTTGAAGGGTGGGTTGGTTACTAGAGTGGGTGGTGGGGTTAATTCGTTGAATGTTGCGTTGAGGAAGGAGTTGGATTTGTATGTTTCGGTTGTGAATTGTTTTAGTTTGCCTGGGTTGGTTACGCGCCATGAGGATGTGGATATTGTTGTGGTTAGGGAGAATACTGAAGGGGAGTATTCTGGGTTGGAACATGAGGTTGTTCCTGGTGTGGTTGAGAGTCTTAAGGTCAGTTGATTGTATATATGTTGGTTGGTTACATGCTTATGGGAGATTGTATGCCTTGGTTCTCGATGAAATGCCGATGTGTAATTGTTTGCATGTTGTTCGATGAAATGCCTATGTGAAATTGTATGCATGTTGTTTGATGAAATGCCTATGTGAAATTGTATGCCCGTTGCTTGATGAAATGTGAAATCGGGTGTTATATAAATATAGCTCAAACTTGATAGTTATTCCTTTAAAGATTCTTTTTCCCCCTTTTTTTTAAGATGAATCTACATATTTTATAGAACTTAAGCGATTACAATAGAATAGCAGGCACACGGGCAACAAGCTGCGCCGTCACCCCCTTTTGAATGACAAATCCAATCTGGGTAAAAATGTAACTTTTGTTCCTTGGCGACGAGATATTGCTTTGGACGACTCTTGCACTCTGTCCAAGAGCCTGGCAACTTTGGGAGAAAGTAGCCAAAGGTATCAAAGGCGAAGGGAATGAAGACATGTTAATTTTCAGCACAAGCCTTTTCATGCTTAGAAGCTTTCCCTGCTTCAGCCTTCAACACAGCCTAGCATGCCACAAACCCGTTTCTCATGTGGCCAAAAATAATTTACCTAAACTTAAGTTTGCTGCTACAGTTTGTCCAAAAATGACTCATTCTTGCAAATTATTTTCATGAGATTGATGATTAGCTATTTAGCTTAATGTCTTTTACTTTTTTAACTCATTCACAAGCTTTACTTCAATATAAAGTGCAATTTTTTAACTTATGTACATAACTTTTGTGCATAACTTGTTTGTATCAGTTGCGTATTGACTTCTGTTGTGCCTGATTATGCTGTCCTGTTAGGTGATTACGAAATTCTGCTCTGAACGTATTGCAAAGTATGCGTTTGAGTTTGCTCACCTGAACGACAGAAAAACTGTGACGGCCGTTCATAAAGCAAACATCATGAAGCTTGCAGATGGTCTTTTCTTGGAATCTTGTAGGGAAATCGCCAAAAGGTATCCTGAGATTACCTACAATGAGATTATTGTGGACAACTGCTGCATGCAACTTGTTTCAAAACCTGAGCAATTTGATGTTATGGTACGTTATTCTTACTTTTGTAATTTATCATATGTAGCTAACTGTTTTTCCCTTTTATACTATTTTGTGTCATTTTCAGTGGTAGTTTAAAGTTTATACCATCGCATGTGTTTTTGCAACCATCCCTAGCTATAGTTATGCTAGTTTTGTACTAATTGAGCATGTGGATCTTCAATTCTTAACAAAGATGTGATCATGGGTTAAAATATATGAATTGAATATATGAGTTTATAGAACAAAGGAATTATACTATTCATGCTGCATCACATTTTCATACTCTTGCAGCTTTATCTCCTGTGAAATAATCTAGTTATTCTTTCCTTAGTTGATAAAGTGTGCCACATCAGTCACTGACCTATGAGAGGTCTTTTCTGTTTCCGACAAATACCATTAGTATTGGTTTGTTTATCACTCGTAAGTGTAACATAAATTTGCAGGATTGAATTATCTCCTATATTTTGGAACCGACTTAATAACTATTGTTTGTAAATGTTTCAAAGTTGGTAACAGGTAGACTAACATTTCAGTAACATACTGATGAAATATTGTTCTAACATAATAAATATGAAATCTTTCTTCATTAAATATCCTTGACACGCACAATGATATTGCAGGTGACACCTAACCTTTATGGGAACCTCGTTGCTAACACTGCTGCTGGTATTGCTGGCGGTACAGGGGTCATGCCAGGAGGTACACAATCATAAACCCTACATTGCACTACTTTTTTGCAACTATGATTTTGCATTAGTAGTATAGGTTGTGCAATCATATTCGTCATATTGATAATAAATAATATTCAAACAAGAAAGGATAGATAGAAGCAAGGTTGTAAAAATCCCGATTAATCACCGATTAATCGATGATTAATCGCTAGTCCTCACTTTACTGATTAGTTTTGGGCTAATCACTCAATTAATCAGTGTCGCGATTAATCACCGATTAGTCGGACCCAAGGTTTAAAAGTACGGAAACGTGCCTCGAGGCGTTTTCCTTTCGCCTCACGAGGCGTACGCCTCGAGGCGAACCGAGGCGTAAGCGCGAGGCGGAATGAAAATATATATATATAAATGTTATATATCTTCTAGAAAATGAAATACTAACTAATTTCAGCATCAAATTCATTAAAAACATAAAAAACACACGTTAAAAGGGCATGAAATGCATGAAATTGAAATAAAAAGTTTAAAACATCAAAAATAAACTTAAAAAACCCCTGAGGCGCAGTTTTTATTACTGCCTCAGCCCTGTGAGGCGCATCTACAAAATAGCACCTTGAGGCGCAGCCTCAGACTCGTTTTCCTCCCGATTCGCCTTGAGGCGCGCGCCTCAGCCGTTTTTTTAAACCATGGTCGGACCAAATTGGTTCTAGTCGGACGTAAAAATCTCAAAATTAGGTAAAAAATGAATTTGAACGGGTCAAAATAGAGCAAATCGATCAAATAAAACAAGATCTTACCTCAAAATTGGATGATAATCCATGATTTAGAAGCAAAATCAATGAAACTCCATGAACCCTAGTTGCGTCTTTTGGTTCCTTACTGTGAAAGAAGGAATGGGGAGGAAAAAATGGGATATAGTGAACGATGGAGGTGATTAGGATTATTTAAGTTTAGGTATTTTAATATTTAACCCCCCTCCATATTCACTAGTTTATATTTAGCCCCTAAACTTCTAAATTTATACATGTAAGGTATACAATTAGCATTATATATGTATAACTTTGGAAATATATATATAAAAATCCAATCCGATTAATCCTGATTAATCCCGCCCTAGTCGGTACCCCACCGACCGACTAGCGCCTAGCGAGTTCAACAACACTGGATAGAAGTTTTCAAGGGTCAGCCCAACCTGATCCAGCCCGTTTTGACCCGCACATAAAAAAAATCAATCTCTTACAGGAAATGTTGGGACTGAGTATGCGATCTTTGAGCAAGGCGCATCAGCCGGGAATGTTGGGAAACCATCAATGGTTGAGAAGAAAAGAGCGAACCCAGTGGCTCTACTTCTTTCATCAGCCATGATGCTTAGATACCTTCAGCTTCCTGATTATGCAGATCGTCTAGAAACTGCAGTGAAACGCGTTATCTACGAGGGTAAATACCGAACAAAAGATCTTGGTGGAAGTAGCACAACACAAGAGGTCACTGATGCAGTCATATCTGCACTTACACGTCGAGAATCATAATCCGATCTTGGATTGCCACACCCTTAACAAGGTATTTGTTACATATGTGATCCGGTAGAACCCTCAAGTTATCGTAGAGCCCATATATTTTCTAGGCCAATAGGATCTTTTGACTGACTGTTTATATGGTTCATCCTCCTGGTTTTGTTGATTACACTCACCCACACACACCTTTCTTAATGTTTCACATCCTAATTATCAACGGTTAAACGTTTAATAAAATTACAGAACCTCAACTGTAAACAAACATAGATATATCATATACATACTTTATAGACCCCAACGTTTGTAACACATAAGAGAGCTTAGAGAGCTAAACTTTTGGTGTTTGCTTAAGACAATAAATAGCAGATGCATGGAGCGAAGTGGCGGACTGTTCTGGGTCCAAATTATTGAGCAACCGAAAAGAAACGTAACCTTTGTCTATGTATTAGTTTTAAAGGAGATAGCAATCTTGATTCCGTGACGAACGCAGGGAAATGACAAGTTATAATTCCTTTGATACCATGAAAGTTTGTAAACAGTGTTTTATGAGCCAATTTATTGCATTTCACAGAGGTTACACTTACACATACACAATACAATTATACAAATCACAAAAGCATAACACGCCACCGACTTGTAAAGGAAATTGATATTGATAATTATTATTATACATATTATTGGCTCAGAACCAACAAGTTATAATATTGTGGAAGAGGTTGCAGTAGCTGGAAATTGAGCAAGGTTGAGGCGGATGATGAGGGACTTGACCAGATTACCAAGATATAAATGATCCCTGATCTTTACCGCTGTAGTAACAAATTTCAAATTAGGGTCATAGTATCGCGCCATAGGATTCCCATTCAAATCCACGGAAACTGCTCCTGAGTTTTTCTCCACTGACGGTCGTTTCAAGTACTTCTCCAAAAACGCTAAAAGCTTCCGAATAAATGGATATTCGCGTGCAAGATCCCATTCTTGTGTATGTTCCTACCAACAACAAACACAATGTACAAATGAGTTAAGATTGTGAGTCGAATAAAACGTTTAGCTCGCAACTGAACGGGTTGTTTACGACTAAAGTCACCAAAAACCTATTCCTAATGCATATTGCGAGCATGTTTGGCTCTCCATTTCCTTTTCTCTTTTTGACTTCTTCTCCCTCCTTTTCTCCTTAATCTCATAAATTAAAATTTCTAACTTATAACTTTTCATCTATTTCCTCATTTTCAAAGTGTAAAATCTCTTAAAAGCTTATTTTTCATCAATTATTTAAACACTTTATTTTCTCCTTTTGACTTCTTCAATAAGTTATAAGTTATAAGGATGTGTGGAAATGGAGAGCCAAACATGCTCTACACATCACAGACCGTTATATTAAAATATATAGATTATTACTATAGATTGTACAAAGGGCTGTCTCTGAGAATCTTTGTAAAATTTTGGACATGGGGCGAGTAGAAAAAACAGGTCCTATAATATAAAGTCAATAACTCATATAATATAACAATAAATCATTTAACCACCAAAGTTTTTAACATTCAGAAATCAAAATCAAACAATCGAACATGAAGTTCTTGCTCTTGCATAAAGCATCAAACATTTAATTCTAAACATCATCTGTTTATCACCATCAAAGTTATACAGGTTTCAAGTCTCACAAGGTGGTTTTTAGGGATGATGCGTGTTTATCGCTAAATAAAAAGTTATTTATAGTTTTGTAAAAAAATAATAATAAAAGTTCTATGACAACAGTTTGAATAAAGTAACAAACTTTAAAGGCGAAATGATAAACAAATATAATAATTTAGAATAAATTTATATTGATAATAAAGAAAAAAACAAGTAGATTTTTAAAAGTTAAATAACTAATTATAACCAAACGGCCTTTGGCCTAGTGACATCAAGGTGTTGAATAAGACTTCACCTTTCCAAGTTGTGAGGGGTTCAAATCCCATGAGTGACAAAAAAATTTAGTGGTTAAAAAAAATAACTAATAATAAACACAAGAAAATTTTACACCCTCAGCCTCGTTTGTTAATTGTTCGTTTGTGAAAATAGGTATAGAGGCCCTTTTGTGACTCAATGGAAATGTAAGCGTGGATACGGTTGCAGTATTGATTGCTTTGAAGAAAATAAAACAAAAAATAAATAATAATAATAATAAAAAACTGAACAAAATGGTAGGTTTCAAAAGTCAGACTTATTACTACATCTTCTTCTTTCTTTCTCTCTGTAATACCATACCATCGACTCCGGTAAAAAAAAAATCCGATACAAGGTATTATTGATTCTCACTTTATCATGGCCCGTAGCTGTCGCCCACCCTACCCTTTCTTGTAGCCGACCCTGATTGTACAGTTCTTGAAATCAAAATTAACATATTCATTATATATATACAGATAATTACCCAACTTGAATGACCCATCCACATGAACGCATTCAATTTTAGTAAATACGTGACCATGATACATTATAAATAAACTTATTTTTATTTCTACAAAATTTGACTTACCGCAGCAATCCCAATCCAATAATTGCCCTCGCCATCATAACGGATATTGTCGGGCATACCAGGCAATCTATCAATAAATACATCTACCGATCCCTCCTTTTCCCCCCTTATGTAGTATCTACTACATCTCATCCTGCAATTTCCGGCAACAAGATGTCAAAAATTTTCAATGCCTTTACTGTCATATAAATTTTTTAGAAGAAGGTGACAAACCCATATTCATATACAAATGGGTTGCAAATGTCACCTTTTGAAGAGTAAGTTACTGAAATTTACATCGGTGTTTCACAGAAAATAACAAAATCTTGTTCTGGGGATAGTTCAACGCCATTTGCATAGTAGAGATTACGAGCAATCACTTTGGTCCGCCTTGTTGATGGATCATAACTCATGAGTCTACCATAAGGCCGACCTTCAAGTAGATCTAATGCAAAATTGTGTAAGTCATATTTCGAGGACGCATCAGTAAAGTACAATACACCATTTTTTGCAACTGCCACGGCATCTGTCGTTCCAAATTTTACACCCTCAGCCTCGTTTGTCAATTGTTCTATTTCACCATCTTTTGTTATATTAAGGATTCCCTAAGAAGAAAATATTGGACCACAAACTTAACTTACAATTTATGTAGTTTAATTAAATTAATTTAAACATCCTTTAATTTCAGTTGTATATCATATAAAATTTATTTTTAAAGTTATAAAAAACACTACTTCTAAATTGTACTGCTGAACATTCATGGATAGTGGCGGAGCCAGGAACTTTTGTCACTGATGTCACAATATTTCGGTCTATGGTTTTGTTGATATGGAGGTACTTTTATCGGGCCGGGTCTCCTAAATGCTTTTTTGCTAGATCGGGTCGGGTCATCAAAATAACAAGCCTCAAATATATGTATTGGTTTTTAATGTGATTTTAATTGTGTTAAGGTGATTTTGATGGTGATTATAGTTGTGTAGAGTTTGAAGTTTATTTTAATATAAATATATTCATGTCATCCAAGTTAATAACTAGACAAATTAGTGATTGTAAATAATATTTTCTGAAATACTTAAAAAAACAAATGAGGTTGGTGTCTCCATTTCTTGAAACAATTAGAAAAACAAACTAGATTGTAAATAAAAAGAACCTCAAGTCCTCAGCCAAACAATAGTGAGAACTTTAACTCGTCTGATCGTCATATGATGTTTTGCCTTATGTTGGCTTAAGGTTCTGACATTATAATTATGCACGGTTTCTAATTCAACATAACTTTTATAGTGCTTCAAGTTCTAACACTAAACATCCTATAAAAAAGAAAAGCCCCAACTTAATAATGCAAAATTGAAAGTAAAATTCTTACTTTATGAAAAGGGGTTGCATTGCGCCATTGCTGCGATTAGAGTGGGCTCAAGTGGGTTTTCGTAATAATGTTTATAAAAAAAGAAGCTGGGGAATCTCGAACCAGAGATCTACGCATCTAAGAGGATGCGGAATTGAAATAATAAACCACTAGAACATTTTACATTTTGTTAAGTAATTTATGCAGGATATCGTTAAACCTCAATCTCAAAAGAGATTGGTGTCACCCATAAATTGCTTAGTATACGCTCTATATAAAATGTAAAAAATCAATGCTGTCTTGTAAACTCAAAAGAGATTGGGTTATTTATAGCAGTGTATCGACTCCGGTGGGGCATGGGTTCGTGTTTAGCAGGTTAGGGTTTGCTGTCCAGAAAGGGGTGGCGGCGCAGCTTGTTGCCCGCCTGCCCGCTATCTTGATGTAATTTTCCCCGGTTACGTGTTAATAAATTTTCATTTTACTATTAAAAAAAAAATTAAAGTAAGTGTATAAGATAAACGTGGAAGAGTGATTCGAGTAGTGACACGTGATATTCTTTGAAATCATTTATTATAATAAGGATATATAGACAATCGATATTTAACGATAACTAGTGAGATTTCGCTTTGGTTCATTACGTAACCTGACTATAGATGCCGACATTAGATATATTAATAGAAAAAGATATGCATAAGAGGATAACCACATATGTTTTACATCGATTGAAAATCGTGGTATCGGTTCGGCTAGTCACAGTATAATTAGGATACGACAACACAACTCCGATGTAGCCTGCCGTGGTCAGGTTTGGTGGTGGGGTTCTGCGGTTTTCGCAGGTGTGGGTTAGGGTTTTCGAGTGAGGAAGATTCTATGGTGGTTGTTTGGCAGATTTTGGTGGTTAGAAGGGTTTTATTTTACACCATACTTGAAAAGGTGGAGGTTTCAAAGTACTTTTGTCATATGACGCAAACAGTACGTCTTAAAGCCTCTTAAGCTTATCACGCACCATACAACCTAAATTATAGATCGTATTAACATCTACCTATCAGCTTCAGAAATTAATATAATGCCTAACAGGGTTTATCAAATGTCATGTGGTTTGGTAAGCTGAGACGTCAACAAGTTTTTCTTTTTAAAACTTCTTTTATTTATTATTATTATATTATTATGGTTGAGGTATAGACTTTTCCACATACAATATAATGACATCCAAGACAAGATTGCCGCTTTAGACGGAGTCCCAACTACTCTTGGATTTATTAAAAGCGATATGCTATCAAATAGACATGGAAAAAATAAAATAAAAAGTAGTATGAATGGTATGAAACAGACTCCGATTAAACTCATTAAGGGGCTGTTTGGTAGCCTCTTAATGATCATTCAGAGGTTATCTCTTAATAGTCCATAACCTCTGAATGATTAAGAGGTAACCTTAAGTCTGAATGGTTAAGAGGCAACCATTAAGATGTTATCTCTTAACCATTCATACTTAGTATTACATCTTAACTATTAAGAGACTATGAACCATTCAGATGTAGCCTCTTAATGACCATTCAGAGGCTACCAAACAGCCCCTAAAGCAGTATTGGAACCGTCTCATCGAACCCTACGATATTAGTTTTTAGGTTTTCGTTTTTTTATTTTATTTTTAGCTTGTAGTTTTTAAAACTTCTGTTAGATTATTGTGTCTTTTATGTAGTTTTCGTCATTGTGTCATTTTTGCGATTTATGGTGTTTTTTTTCCTTTAAATTGTGTTATATTTCTCGTCGTTGTGTTATATTTTGTGATTCATTGTGTCATATTTCGTGATCTATTGCGTTTTTTGTATCATTCTCATCTTTCTCATTTATTTTACACTTTGTAGGATAACTTGACCGATATTATCTATACACATTTGATATTTAACCATAACTACGTAGATTTTTGGCACATCAGTTCATTGTAGTACCGGACTTTTGGTTTCGACACTCGTTATAACAACCGAAAAATATATGCTCAAAAGAATATTGACATGTTTTACATCGATTGAAAATCTTGAAAATGAATTATATGGCAGCACTACCCTTGTTGTTTAGCTGGTATCGGTTCAGGTCAACGTTGCGCTACCGTATTGGCATTCGCTATATCTTACGACACCAAAAAATTACTCTATTGCGAACATGACTACGTTTCAACTACTTTTATACATCCACATTAAGAAAACAATAAAAATACATACGGTACCCGTACCCATGTTTGGACGGTGTAGATTTGGTTCGTCATGAAGGTATTTTCAAAATTTTAGAAAACGTCATAATGGTATTTTCAAAATTTTAGAAAACCTTATATTATACTACTAAAATAACGAAAAAAGTAGAATTTGTCGCTTTTTATTAAAAAAATAACCCGCACGACATCCTTGATAACATGTACGGTTGTGCTTCGATTAGTTATACATTACTATTTATATCTCGGCTTCAAGTAACACACACACACATATATATATATATAGAGAAATACTAGAATGAAAATCCACTTAAGTTGTAAAAACCCTAGGAATCTAGGTAACATCATACTCAACACTACATAACACATATGTAACTATGTAAATACATTTTGGTGGACGACAAAGAGATCGAAACTTACGGGGCTGGATATGACCAAATGGTGGACCTTCGAAGACATTGACTTCTCTGGAAATTAAGCGTCTTTAGAATGAATAATAAAATGGTTTGTTTGGTTGTTCTGTTTTGGTTAGTTGTATGCTTGGATTCTGGGTAGCCTCTTTCTACTCTGTTTGTGTACTTGGTTTTGTCTTTGGTGATGAAATAAAGGTTTGGCTTTGCTTTTCCCAAAAAAAAAAAAAAAAATACTATGTAAATACCATTGCTGACGTATAATATATATTGCACACATCAGCAATAGGATTAAAATAGTTATTTATGTGTTACATAGTGTTTACTAAAATGTTACATGCGTTTTTATTGTTGTTACACATGCTTTAAGGTTTTCACAACTTAAGTGGTTTTCAAAATAACTTTTCCCTGATTAAGAACGTCGCAACATATATCTTAAAGTTACTAGTAAAAAACGGAATATACTTAAAAGAATTTTATAAATTTTGAAAAATAATTATGTGTTACATAGTGTTTACTATAATTAGTCGTTATGTTAGTTAACCATACATATCATTAAAAAAAAATATAATTAAAAAATATATATAAATAATACTAGGATTGTAGTAAGCCCATGCTTTACGAAGGGCAATGATTTTTCCGTACTCCCTGCACAATGCGATGGTAATTCAGTTGGTATTGTTTTGGTTTGGCAGCTGACTTTCAGTCGGTATGGGTTTGTTTTGGCACGGTATAGGCACCTGGTATAACAACCAAAAAAGACATGCCAAACATGATATCTACACGTATTTTACGTTGATCGAAAAACTATATAAACAAATACTGGTACAAGTATTGATGTTGTTTGGCATGTATCGGTTCAGTTCGGTTCGTTACGATACATGTACCGATATTAGCTATAGCTAACGTTACCAACTAATAACTCTATTGCGAATATAACTCTGTTTTCATGAATTTTATACTGCCATGTTAAGAAAACCATACAAACGAATACGGTACCTATATTGATGTTAAGACGACATTGGTTTAGTTATTCACGAAAAAGAAAAACAACCATATTTGACTCGTTTGAATAAAACTTTTATTGAGTCGTAGATAAATATAAGGACGTCACAACAATATATTATTGTTTATAAAAAGTTTTATTATATTGATACGTAGATAGCGAGTCACAATCACAGATCAAAATAATTTGTCACAACAATATATTTAGAAGTTTTCACAAAAAGTTGGATCATATTTACTAAACCAACAAAAAAACTGTAAGCTTTGATAACATTTACGTTTGTGATTTGAACTTGTATATTATAGACTTATAGTCAGGTTTTGATTATAGCTGCCATTGAGACGAAGATAGAAGAATGCCCATCGCAGTGGTGTATCAATAGAACGTTCTTAAGTTATAAGTGTAAAAACAAAATAAAATTATAAAAAAACAAACTAAAGGTCCCTTCTTTAATATGAGTCTTAATTTAATATATCTATACAACTTTATAAAGAGCTTAAAGATGGCTAATATAGTAATTTTATATGTATTTTAAGATGACATATGAAAAGTTATTTGCTTCACATTCAAAATGTTATGAAAATTCTCCCAATACTACACTTATTTGCAAAACCAACTTGTATATTTTTATCATAACTGTTCAACACTTGTAGCCCAGTTGGTTGAGGGCCTAAAGTTTCCTATGAGAGGCTTGGGTTCAATTCCCACTAGCTACATTTGGAGGACATTGGTGGAGGGGAAATGAGGGATGACCCGGCCATTGGCTTGGGTTCGAGTCCTGATCCCGACCGGTTTTACCGATTATTTTCACCGTCGTGCCTTCGGGCGGGTGAGTGGTCGGGTTTTCCCGAAAATTGGTGGCACTTGGTGGCCCGGGTACTCTCGAGTACCTGATTCGCCAAAAAGGTGCCCGAGAGTGCTCGGAATTGATTTGTTGGCCGTTCAAAAAAAAAAAAAACATTTTTATCATAACCCCCAGTTATAATTTCATATTAATTAGTAGAAGGTTTATTATGTATAATATGAGTTTAAGCAATTTAAAAGTTTGTAAACACTTCTTGAAAATGCTCATATTATATGACATTTTTTTTTTCTTTTAGTTAATTTTACACTAAAATACATTTTGGTTGACTTTTAACTGTTCAACCCCCTTCGTTTTATATTACTACATATATCAAGCTCACTTACCTAGCATGTTAGAGACAAAGTATGACGACTATAACTATTTCTACATTTTAAACTTTAACCTTTTACGATGTTTGTTCTAATTTAAAATTAGTGAGCTAATTAATATTTTTTATTCATAATTGTCAGGTTTGATGTCGTTGTAAATAAAAATAATTTTAATCAACATTTCCAACTCTAGGGTGGGTGTTCAATAATCAACAAAACTGTATTCTTTAATTTCAGTCGCAGTATAAGATGGGTAAAACAATAGAATTGAGTACCGCATTCTAAGTTGTTACCGTGTCGGCAACACGCGGGTTTCTTACTAGTTTAATTTAATTTACGTTTGATCCACCAAATGTATGTGAGTGTATGTGGTTGTGAGTGGAGTAGAGAGAAAATATTTGGTAGAAACACTGTTCACCTATATTATATTTTAATATTTTTGTAAGTGGTAGTGAGGGATGAGAGAGAAAATACAATGGTAAAAGTATGAAAAAATATTATTTATTTATTTATTTAAGAAATAGAGAAAAATTTAGAATGCAATAGTAATTTTTAATGTAATTTGATAAAAATGATTTAGTTTCGTAACGAATATGTTATTATAAGACCCTCGGGTATCCAAGAAAAAAAGCATTTGTCCCTCCCCAAGAAAAAAAAAAAAAAAAAAGCATTTGTCCCTTTTATAATACGTTAAAAAAAAAAAAAAAATTATCTAACCAACAAGGCAACAAGTGGTGTCCTCGTGTTATACACTAACCTTAAATGCATCAGCAACGTAAACTTCTCCGTAGTTCCCAAGAGCGAGTCCAAGAGGCCGACCACCGTGTTGACCCAGTCTTGAACATTCGAGTCATTAACAGTAATTCGTTTAACCCACCCATCAACACAGCTCGTGTACATAACCCCTAACTTTGAGTCATAAACAATATCTTCGGGTCCTAACAACCGGCCCTCACCAATCTTTTCTGACCCATGAAGCACCCGTGAGTTGACCCTAGGTAATACGTATATGGGCTTCTTGGTCAACTCGTCTGTTGGATAGAGGGCTGCATCAAAGGTATCGACCTGGACCCAAAGTGAAGATATTAGGAAGGTGGTTACGGTGGATATGAGCAGCCCCAACCGCCATGATCTGGTGGTTGAGTTGGACGACGGTGAGTGAGTTGACTCGGCCATTAGGTGGAGCTAAAATAGAGCAATTGTGTGATTGGGCTCTTGACTGACTTTGTGTAGCAGACAGATCCATATATTGCGGAGAGTCAACACATATAGACAATATTGAGTTTGTTTGAAGCATTAAAGTCTTGGTCTTTTTTTTTTTTTTTGAACGGCCAACAAATTGGAATCACTCACGAAACACTAGGGTATCGTCGTGCCACCAATGTTGCCACGCGATCATATTCCACCACCAAATCACCAATTCAGGAGGAAACTCATAATTATGAGAAAACCTCCTTTGTGAGATTCGAACCCAGGACCTTATGGTCCTTAAGTCTTATCTCACCACCAAGATGCCGCTGGGCTATAATGCCTTTGGCATTAAAGTCTTGGTCTATTAACAATATTAGTTTATAAGACCTACATATATGTTAGCTTATTTTTTAAACTACAATGCCTCAATAATCAAAGATTTTACCTGTTTGGTCGTTTTTTATTAATTTCCCTCCAACGGTATGCCAATTTTCAAAACTTTTTGATAAAAACAAATATTCAATGTGTGGTGTATATAGAGTGGCAGGACCCAAGATTGTTTTCCAATGAAGTCTACTTTTTTCGTGGTTCAGATTTTTCACAACCGAACGTTCTTTGGGTCAGTCGTTGTTCGGGTCAGGTTGAGCGGTGAACATAATAGAATACAATATCATGACAAAAATATATAATAATTACTCGTTAGAAAACACACAATAACAATACGATGCAATTTGAATTTCGAAATGAAAAAAAGAACTTACAAATTTTTTTTAAGTGTTCTCCACGAGTTTTCATCTTTTAAAAACGATACATCAACTTTTGTTTGATTTTGATATTGCTACAAAAGCATTGTTATATTTGCATATAAATTGTTTGTGTATTTTATGTGTGAAAGACATTTTGAGGTTAAAAATGATGAAGTTTTATGTTAAAGCGTGATGGAAAAACAGAGATTGTGAAACATGTCGATTGTTTAAAAGGTAAAAGTAAAAACACATATTTATAACAAACCCACTTCACATAAAATAGTCTTAAACATCATCATCTCGATTTGAAGTGGAGGTGAAAATTGAAATAATTGGCGGATACAGGTTTTCTTTTCGTTTTTTTTTCTTGAGTGGCGTAAGTCGGATTAATATAAGGGAAAATCACCAATTTGCCGTAGACTAAGGAGTTTTTATCAATTTAGCCATTTTCTCGTTTTTTTAGAGACGGTTCACAGGTTTCGAGGTACATCAGGCGTCTTCGGTGAGGTTTCTTGTGAGGACCAATGCAAAACCGACATATGTCTCCCCCTATCAGACGTCTCGGAGACTTGCTCAGTAACGAGGGTTGTCCGTTTCCGTTTTGTAGCTAGTTTGGATCTTCACTTTGAGTTCAGATAGTTTGGATCTTCACTTCGGGATTCGGGGTTTGTGGCAGGGCAAGCAGTTTTAAAAGCTGAATCCAAGAAAGTTGACAAACATGAAGCTGCTTGTCTTGAAAACCAACACGTCTTTGTGCCATTCGCTTTTGACACATTTGGGGGCCTTGCTCCCGATGCAATCCGGTTTTTAGATCGGGTGCAGAAGGTGGTGCAGAGTAACTCTCCTGCAGCCAAGGACACAAGCTTTATATTTAATAGAGTAGGCTTTGCTATTCAAAAGGGGGTTGCGGCGCAGCTTGTTGCCCGTCTACCCACGCCTCACTTGTAATTCTTGTTGGTTTTAAAAACTGACAATGAGATTAACGAAATGTAATGTAAAGAGTACTTTTGTTATATCAAAAAAATAATTTTGGTTTAAACTAAAAAAAAAAAAAAAATATCTTTTTGAACGGTTCCAAGGATTTGATTGTGGGTATATGTGGGTTTTCTTTTGCTGAATATGTTGAATGCAAATGGGAAGAGCTTACGGCTCAAAGGTGGACTTGCAGATTAATTGCGAGTTATCCTAATGGCTTAATAAATTTAATTTGCTCAAACGTCTCAAAGAAGTCAAGCTGAAGCCAGAAAGTATGTTATAATCTTTATTTTAAGATACAATGAACAATATTTTGAGACCATATTAATTGTATTTTGAAATTTAATTTGCTCAAATGTCTCAGATAAGTCAAGCCAAAGCCGGTGACGTCTAACAGGGGGAGATACGTCTGACCGGGGGGAGGGGATGGGTTTTGTATTGGTCCTCATGGGAAACCTCACGGAGATGCCTGATGTGTCTTGAAACTTATGAGTCGTCTCTTCAAAGAGACAGGAGATGGCTAAATTGATAAAAACCCTTAGTCGGTGGCCAAATTTGTGATTTTCCCTTAACATAAACAAAGACTAGCCAAAGGCTAGACCAAAAGTAGAAATAAAAGACGAAAAACAAAGTACATCACCAAGACACTAACCAGAAGCCAATGGCATTATAGCCTAATGACATCTTAGAGATGGGATAAGGCTTAGGGACCATTTGGTCCTGGGTACAAGGGGGTTTTCCTAGATTTATTGGACTTCTTTCTGAATTGTTGTATAGACATTATTGCCTAGTGGAGATCGATATGATTGGGTGGTTTCGCTGGTGACACAATGATGGTTAGGATCAAATACACAGTGAAAGAAAAATATGAAGTCGTAGGAAAGATATCAAACGAACTTTGATTGAACTCATTCAAGTGGCACGGAACCGTCTCATCAAATTCTATGATCTTAGTTTTTAGGCTTTTGCTTTTTTTTTTTTTTTGGATTTCCCGCTTGTAGTTTTTAGAATTGTAACATCCGGCCCCTCACCACCAATATTGTCCGCTTTGGCCCGATGAGTTGCCCATCAAGAGCTCACGGATTTGTTTTTGGTTGCCCCAGTGAAGACTTCCCATGAGGTCACCCATCCTGATACTGCTCCCACTTGAGCACGCTTAACTATGGAATTCTCCTATCATCCACTAACATTAAGCCCAAAATGCGTTGGTGATTTAAGAGGCAAGACATTACTTATGAACCAAGATCTCTCCTGGCTACGACCGATGTGTGATTTTTCTGGGGTGTCACATTCACCCCCTGTTATAGTCTCATCGTTCCTGATGAAGTATGCACCCACTATCCCGAACGGCACAGGAGTGGCTCTGATACCATTTGTAACATCCGGCCCATCTCACCACCAATATTGTCCTCTTTGCCCCGATGGGTTGACCATCCAGAACTCGCGGATTTGTTTTTGGTTGTCCCAGTGGAGACTTCCCAGGAGGTCCCCATCCTGATACTGCTCCCACTTGAGCATTCTTAACTGTGGAGTTCTCATCTCATCCACTAACATTAAGCCCCAAAACGCGTTGGTGATTTAAGAGGCAAGACATTACTTATGAACCAAGATCTCTCCTGGTCACGGCCGATGTGGGATTTTCCTGGGGTGTCATAAGAATTTACGTTATATCATTGTATTTTTTATTTAACATTGTGTCTTTTTATTTTATTTTCATCATTATGTCATTTTTGCCATTCATTATGTTTTTTTTCTTCAACACTGTATTAGATTTTTTAGCATTATGTTATATTTTGTGGGTCATCGTGTCATATTTCGTGATCTATTTCGTTTTTTGTATCCTTCTCGCCCTTCTCATTTTTGTTACACTGTGTAAGATGTGACAACCTGCACCCTCCAGTTTTCATAAATGTGCATAATTGTTCCCTCAACTATTTCAAAATTTTTGTTTTTAACCCTCGTATTTTAATAGGACCAAAAGTCACAATTTAATAAAACTTATAACTTTTATAAGTAAAAGTATGCATGTTTTATACTCACATCTACACCCGAGCACGTATGTTTTAGACCTTGATACTCAAAACCCTTAATTTTCGGTCCTAAAACAACTTAGAAACCGAAAGAAACAAGTTAGGAACTTAAAATTGATTAACTTAGAAAAATTGATTTTTAGCTCTCGAGGTCCGCGGAGACAGTCAAACAGTCAAAGTCCTAGTCAAACAGTCAATTCATCTTAAAACCTGACTTTAGGGTGTTGAACGATTTTAATGGCCAATTGACCAATTTTAATGGCTAATTAATCCAAAACTAGTATAAAACCCACTTATGTGACACATTCTCATTGCACCCCTAAATCGATCATTCTACTTCGATTAAACACTATCACACCCCCTCTCCTCTATTAGTCTATCAGCTCTGCATAAGAAGCCCCGATTTTCATCTCATATTCATGACGAATTGGAAGCTTATTTCTTGGTTTTATTTCGGTTTTGTTTATTCATTTTGAGTTATCAAATTCGTGAGTTTTTCTAATTCCTTTTGCATTTTGATTCATTATTATCAGTAGAACAATAGCCCTTTACTTGTTATATCAATTATAGTCTTCAAAGGTTTCAATTGCAAATTTAGGGCTTAGGGTGTTCTAAGTAATTTGGGGATTTTGATTTAAAAGTTTATAGATTTTTATAAATTCATAACTCACTTGTTTCTTATCTAAAAATTATGAAATTTGGTATGATAGTTTATATGATCGATTATGAGTTCTAGAATCAGTTTCGAGATTTTTAGACACTGTTTAATATTTTTAATAATTTTATGATACTTTAATCTTAATTAATTCTTAATAAATCAAAGGTAGCATATTTGGGCATGAAAAATTATAGAGAAATGTTTCATTATTCTAAGATAATTATCATATCATTTTTCATCAGTTTTGACATGGTTTTATATGACGTCTTATTTTTATTTTGTTAAATAAACTTTAAACAAATAATATTCATAATAAACCTCATTTAATCCCAAAAGGTCTATAAAAATGATTTTAGTGACCTTTTATATCAGAGTAACAAGTTTTTATGGAAACTTTTATTTTTTCAAAGTGTTTTGCATTTACTTATGATTTTGTGTTAACTTTATTAATACAAATGTAATAAAAACTCTTAATTTTATTATAAATATTTTTCTGAATAAAAATTATTATTTTGACCTTAGAAAAATACATTTGTTCTAAAAACTAAATTCATTATATTATTTCATAGCTCGTGATAGCAAAATAAATAGCTCATTTTATTCTCGTCGCATTTTACAAACTTAAAAACCCCAAATGTAGACTAGACATCCTAGATGCCTTATAATAAGAACCCTAGACTTTACTAAGCTTAAATACTTATTTTGGGACACTTTAAACTTTAGGTTGAATCTTTGGATTTGCTCGCTTACACTCGCTCGCGTAGTCAATTTATTATTTGACGAAAGTGAGTAAATCTAACCCCTTTTTACTGTTTTACTCTTTTGGGGTGAATCATGTACCATTATTATTAAACTTATGTATATTCTTTATAACGTGATGTGCTTTATGAAATGCTTATGTGAATTGTATGAACGCTTGTCAAAATCATTAACCATTGTGCGCCGAACATAACAATGAGTAGTACTACGATTTATATCCCTTGATTGACTTATGTGAACGCATTGGGTCCTTGTTCATTGTTATGGTTTTTATGATCGATATTTGAACGTTTGTTGAATGCTGTTAGGCTTGATTTTGACCCTTTTTACATATTGAAAATATCATAGCACATAAATTGCGAAATACTTTTTGAACGAAATAGATATGCTCACCAATATATTATATGTGTTGACAAAATTATTTTGTACATGTTTCAGGTTATTTATGATGCCTTTTAAGCTTTTATAATTTAGTCTTACATTTTGGATTCATTGTATTTCATTTTTAGTTGTCGCTTTAGAATCATTGTATCTTTGTATTTCATTTCAATGTAATAAACTACTTAATCAATGTATCAATATTAACACTTTTAGTCCATGAGCTATTGAACAATTGTTACTACGTGACACCTCGATGATTCCGCCATTGGTCGGGGAGTTACATAAGATAACTTAACCTGACACGATGATACTTCAGTAGTCCGCCAGTGATCTAATTTTACCGTTAAAAAAATCAAGACACCAACCAAAAGAAAGTTACTTAAAGAAGTTTTTTTTTGGCAAAATGAGGGAGTTTCCCATTGGATTTTGGTTTGTGGTGTGGTTTGATTTTTTTTGGTAAATGGGTAATCCGCTCGTTGGATGATGGGTTTCTAAAAGTTCAAGTTTTAATCAGTTTAATTGTGCGTATTTGTGTGAAATATATTATTGAACTGCACTACGTTGATAGGGTTTGTTTTATTTTTTCTGGCCTTGGCATGTTTAAGGTGCGTTTGGGAGGCCTTTTGGAGCAATAAAATCGAAGACGGACGGGCCGGTAATGAGAAAAAAAATGGTAAAACTGAGCTAAACATTGCGCTAGAAACAATCTAAACTTCATTTGGGCATATCTGAGGCTAGGAAATGAGTCACGGAACGACATCATATGAATCTCTGCTGTTTCGAAACGAGGAATCTAAATATGAGGTTTTGAAAACCCAAAAATTACATTTAGGGGTCACGGGTTCTGCATCAAATCTTGAATTTGAATATTTAACCCATTTATGATGTTTTAATTTAGGGGTTTAACTTATTTTTGAAGATAGTTAGCTCTTGGACCATTTAAAGATTATCCCCATTATTCGTTATCAATTCCCCCAACAAAGTAATGAAAAATATCAATTGTGGAGGGATTTAGAAAGTTTAATGGGTTCGAGTGATGGGTTGTGGATTTTGGTGGGGGATTTTAATACGGTGAGGAGTGCAGGTGAGCGAAAAAATTCAGTTTATAAACCTTTGGACGCTATGGATTTTAATGAATTTATCGAAGGGGTGGGGCTGCGTGAGTATGCTATGAGAGGCAGAAATTTCACATTCATGGCGAAAAGAGGTAATGAATGTAAATTCAGTAAAATAGATAGGATGTTGGTGTCATCGGGTTTTCTCGATACATGGCCTCAAGCTTGCTTACGGGCTCTGCCGAGGACTTATTCGGATCATACCCCTTTGTTATTATCTATTGTATCTAATAATTATAGAGCTAAACCATTATGGTGGTTTAACTCTTGGGCGGGAAGGGAGGGTTGTGATTTTGTTGTTAAACAGGTGATTGAAAGTAATGATTTTGAGGGCGCTCCGGATACCATACTTAAAGAAAAATTCAGGACTCTACGTGACAAATTAAAGAGGTGGCGTGAAGAATGGAAGGCAAAAGAGGAGGTCCTGTTGATGTCTCTAAAAGAAGAAAAACATAAGCTGGGAAAAAATCATGGAAGAACGGGATTTGGAAGAAAATGAGTGGTGGGTTTGGGAGGAATGTATTAAGGAAATGGAAGATATCGATCAAGCCAACATTCAATATCTGAAGCAAAAAGCTAGAGTTAAGTGGGCTATGTACAGAGAGGATAACACAGCTTTTTATCATGGATTCATAAATGGTAGAAAAGCAAAAACCTCATTTCCGGGTATTATTGTTGATGGGGTGTGGACTACGAAACCTTTTTTAGTTAAAAAAAAAGATTCTTAAACATTTCAGAGATCTATTCCATGAAAAGCACAAAGTGAGACCCATATTTACATGTGAAGACATTAAGAAGATTCCTAATAATTTGAAGGAAGGTTTGATAGAAAGGTTCTCGAAAGAAGAAATAAAGTTGGTAGTGTTCGACTGTGGAACGGATAAAGCACCTGGGCCGGATGGTTTCAACTTTCAGTTTATTAGAAAGTATTGGGACATCTTAGAAAATGATTTCGGTAATATTCTTAATTCCTTCTACGAGAGTGGCAACATAAGTAACGGGTGTAGTTCAACATTCATCACCTTGATTCATAAGGTGGACAACCTGATTTCCCTTAAAGACTATCGACCGATTACTCTCATAGGCGTTATTTCAAAGGTTATCAGTAAGGTCATCTCAAAGGTGCTAGCGGAAAGAATAAAGAAGGTTTTAGAGGTTGTTATTTCGGATGCTCAGTCTGTTTTTTTTTGAAGAACAGGTTTATTTTGGATGGTCCATTGATGGTGAACGAAATCCTAACATGGCTGAAAAAGAAGAAAATGTCGGCGTTTTTCTTAAAATAGATTTTGAAAAAGCCTATGATAATGTTAACTAGGCTTTTTTATTATCTATTTTAAACCAAATGGGTTTTCCGGACAAGTGGATTATTTGGATAAAGGGTATTCTTGTGTCGGCTAGAGCCGCGATTCTGGTTAATGGGTCACCAACTTTTGAGTTTAATGCTCAAAAGGGCCTTAGGCAAGGTGACCCGCTGTCTCCGTTTTTGTTCCTGGTTGTTATGGAGGCTCTTTCCTACTTGATTGATAAGGCATGTAGGGTGGGGGAGTTCAAAGGTATTAAATTTCCAAAGGAAGAGTGGTGGTTAGTTAACTCATTTGTTTTATGCGGATGACGCCCTTATTTTTGGAAAAAGAGAAGATGGAAATGTGGAAAAATTGACGACGCTTCTAAGATGCTTCAATTTATGCTCAGGTTTAAAAATTAATTTGAGCAAATCTATTTTTTAGTGTGGGGATTAATGAAGAAGAGTATCGGGCCACTACGGTGAGGTTGGGATGTAAACGTGGTGATATACCTTTCGAATATTTAGGTATTGTGGTAGGGGCGAACATGAGAAGATGTTTCCATTGGAATAAGGTTATTGAAGTGTTCCAGAAGAGACTGTCGGGCTGGAAAGCAAAGGTGTTGTCCATTGGGGGTCGCATTACGCTAATAAAATCAGTCCTTACTAGCCTTCCAATCTACTATTTTTCACTCTACAAATCTCCGATTGGAGTAATCAAGAGTATGGAGAAGATAATGAAGCGATTTCTATGGTCGGGTAATATGGACATTCAAAAAATTAATTGGATTTCGTGGGAAAGAGTGACGTTAGCTAAACAAATGGGCGACCTCGGAATTGCAAACCTTCAACAACTGAATGACGCTCTTTTATTCAAGTCGGGTTCGAGGTTCCGTTTCAACCAAGAAGGGTTGTGGAAGAAGGTGATAGGTTCGATTCATAGGTGTCGAACCCGCATTTTTTATTTGCCGGTGAGCTCTCAAATAAGCGGAAACTGGAAGGCCATTGTCAAAAATAACGACGCTTTATCGGGAGATAATGGGAAGGTTTATTTTAATTATAAGGCGATGATAGGCGACGGTAGGAGTGTTCGTTTTTGGATGGACTCTTGGTTAACTGATGTCCCTTTATATACTAAATGTCATAATCTTTTCTCTTTGGAAAAGAAAAAAAACTATGTTTAGTTTCAGAGAGATTAAATTACCAAGGGCAAAAATGGAATGTGAAAATGGAACATTTTGTGCAGCCAATGACTGCAGCCTACAGTTCTGAGTTTGCTGTAGTCATTGTGTTGGCTAAAAGCCTGAATCATGCAGATCAGATAGATAGATGGGTCTGGAAATCAAACAGTGATCAGCAGCCTACTGTCAAGGAGATTCGGAAGCTGTTAGCAGCCCCAGCAGGTACACATTATGGCCGAGAGTTTAAATGGGTCGCATGGGTTCCATTAAAATGTAACGTCACGACTTGGAGAGCGAATCTGAATCGCTTACCTGTTAAAGAAGAATTGCAAAAACGAAATGTGTTTATTCATGATGGTGGATTGGTGGTTGTTTAGAGTGTGGGTATGGGTCCGAAACAATTGATCATATATTCACATGATGTAGAGTTGCAATTGAAGTTTGGCAATACATTGGTCTATGGTGTGGTCTTGGGTATATCTTTGCTTTTGATTTCAAAGATTGTATGGATTGGCATAAATTGGCTGCAGGTGGTAAGTGGGGAAAGAAAATAGTGCATGGTATAATTATGGTTTCAGTGTGGAGTATTTGGCGAGCGCGTAACGACAAAGTTTTCAACAACAAATTGCCAGTGGTTAGGAATATTGTTTCTTGTATTAGAGGTTCATCTTATTTTTGGTTAAAACATAGGTCAAAGTTTAAGGATCTAGAGTGGGATAAATGGCGCAAAAGCCCCTTGTATATGTTGTCTTGATTTGGTGGTCCTCGGTTTGAGGACTTAGCCGATGTTGAATGAAAGTGAATGTTCAAAAAAAAAAAAAAATCCCATCATTCCTAATTAATTATTCACCATTCTAATAATTCCATTCCATTAATCAAGATCATCATCAACCAAAATCACCACTTTTCACCGTCATTCATCTACAATCACCAAGAACACCCAACCTCTATTCAAAACCAAACATTAAGTTCTAATGGCTTCTCCTTCCATTATTCCATCCAAGTTTCAAACTTCATTTACCATGAGAGGCTAATTCCGTAGGATTCACCTCAGGGAGATTTGTAAGATTTTTAAAGGTTCTTGAACAACTAGTATTTTTATCATTGTTTTTGTATTTGGTTATTTGAACAATCGTGTTAATTGTCTTAATCTTGTTTTGAATTCACAAATTGTTAATTTATTCTCGCACCATTGGCTTTGTGAAATGAATTCGGTTAAATATGCTTTAACATGATATTAAGGTCTGCATGTTCTAGAGTAACAAAGCACATCTTTGTCCATCTTTTGATGTTGATAACTATTGACGCCTAAGCCTTAAAACACCCACTAGTACAGAATTGGTTTGAAGATGCGTGTTTTAAGTTTAGAGATGCGGTAGATAACACCATCAATAGATAGGGCATTAATAGATTACATAATTGATGATGCGGCTCCAAGGACCACCCCCTTTAAATTCCCACAACACCAACAAAGAATTCCCCACTACAATAATATGGTGACACATGGACTTTGACAACCGCATCACCAAAAAGTTCAACTAAAAATTACATATTTTTATAATTTTAAATTTCCAGAAATCTATTTTCTTTCTTTCCTTCCAAATTACTACCTGTACCAAATAGTCAATACACAAATATATATCAAGGAAAAAGTTAAAAATAACATACAACAAAAAACAACTAATATTAAACCGTTTTACAAAAAACACGTTTTTCCGAATGAAACACAAACGTATACAATATTGTTCATTATGATCCAATAAGACCCAATTTGATCAATTAAGACTAGTATGATCTATTATTGCCTATTGTGATCCATTAAGGCCCAATTTAACCGATTAAGACATGTATGATCTACTATTGCCTATTGTGATCTAATAAAACTCAATTTGATAAATTAAGACTTGTGTGATATATTATTGCCCATTGTGATCCATTAAGGCCCAATTTGACCAATTAAGACACGTGTGACATAATATTGTCCACCATGATTCATTAAGGCCCAATATGATCCATTAAGACATGTATAATCTAATATTGCCCATCACAATCCTTTAAGGCCAAACATCATCGATTAAGACATATATCATCTACTATTGTCGATTATGATCCATTATAGCCCAATATGATTGATTAAGACATATATGATCTACTATTGTCGATTATGATCCATTATGGCCCAATATGACCGTTTAAGACATGTATGATCTAATATTGTCCACTGTGATCCATTAAGGCCTGATATGATCCATTAATACATGTATAATCTAATACTGCCCATCACAATCCTTTAAGGCCCAATATGGTTGATTAAGACATATATGATCTACTATTGTCGATTGTGATCCATTAAGGCCACATTTAGCCGATTAAGACATTTATGATCTACTATTGCCCACTGTGATCCATTAAGCACAATATGGTCCATTAAGACTTGTATAATCTAACATTGCCCATTGTGATCCTATAAGACCCAATATGACCGATTAAGACATGTATGATCTATTATTGTCCATTGTGATCCATTAAGCCCAATATGATCCGTTAATACTTGTATAATCTTAACTGTATATGTATTCAAATACACTCGCACGCACATATCATAGACAAATATTCATTCATATAAATATATTAATTTGCAAAAAAAAAAAAAAAAAAAAAAAAATTCGGGCTGAACGGGTCATGTTTGGGTTCGTATGTATGACACAATTTTCGGGTTCAGGTTAGACCCGTAAATCCGTGGACATGACCCGTTTAGCACCCCTATAACCATATGAATATAAAAAGGACAAGAATAAATGTAACAAAATTAAAGTTATGATACCCTTTACTTGACGTTTTAAATGAAATACTGAAAAAACCTTGAGTAATTCAACTTTTACCTAAGTATAACAAAATATATGAGTGGTGTTTGATAGTGGCAGTTAGGGATGGCAATCAAATCCGAACCCGATGGGTAAACCGAAACCCGATTCATTTGGGACGGGTTTGGGTTGGGTAATCGGGTATGGGTCCGGGTATGGGATCAGTTTTTAATTTTTTCGCGGGGTTTGGGACGGGTTTGGGATTTGATGATATACCCATTTACCCGACCCGATTAAATACCCAATATAATTTCTAGTATATGTTTTTAAATATGTATGCATAATATATCAAATTGTCCATCTAGACTGTCATCTTGTGCTAAAAATTACAAAAAAATTAGTGTATACTATTTGTTATCTATGTCTTTGAGTGTTTTTATAAGATTTAAGTATTTTATATTTATACATTGTAATTATTTACATATATATATATATATATATATATATTTAATAATGGTAAATGTAATTGGTTAATAGTTACCTAATAGATACCCGTCGGGTTTTTGGTCGGATATACTAAATAGGTAAGTTTTAAAAATTAATGGGTTTACCGAAACCCGCGGGTATACCCGATACCCGATGGGTAATTACCCGACACAAACCCGACGGGTTTTGGGCCGGGTTTGGGACAAGCATAACTAATCGGGTATGGGGTTGGGATTACCTAAACCCGTCCCAAACCCGACCCATTGCCATCCCTAGTGGCAGTGGTGGTGGGTGGTGACATGTTGCAGTGGTGGTTGGTGGTGGCGGTAGTGGTAGGTAGAGGCAACTGTGGTGGGTGACGGTGCCAGGTGGAGGACGCGGTGGTGGGCGACGATAGGGGGGGTGGCGGTGGTGGCGGCCATGGGTGGTGTTTGATAGCGGCAACGGTTGACGGTGATGGGTGGTGGCGGGTGGTTAGTGGCAGCGACAGTGGTGGGTGCTGACAATGGTGGTGGATCGTGGTGGTTGGTTATAGTGTTAATGAAGTGTGAAAGAAGGATGAAATGAAAAAAAAGACATGGATGTAGATGAAATGGTTTTGAGAGAATTGAATACCTTTTGAAATGGGTGATTTCATTCTATTAACCAACCAAACATACTATTTTTCATTACCTCGTAATGATCCATTGTATTCCTCATTTCATTCCACCATACCAAACATTACCTAAATGTTGTTTCCCGCTATAACGCACAGACACCCCACTAATATAAATTTAGTTGTTTGACTTTGATTTTTAAATATATTATTATATTATAAACACACGTTTGAATTTTATACTATTATTTTCAAATGTGGTTTCTACTATTCGTGGGATAACTGGGTATGATTGATTGATTAATTGATTGATTTTCAAATGTGACCAGCACCCTTAAATATTAGTTATGGAATCATTAAATGGGGGTTGGACAATTATTAACCTTATAGCACCAACAAATAAAACTAAAACCACCATTAAATCATCCTTGAATAAAAGGTGCAGTCGGATTAATAACCGCATCACTACAAAAATTATGCAGCATCAACAAATCGTTTTGTGTAGTAGTGACCTAACCCATTAATACCATTTTAAAATCGTAATACTAAACCAAATTGTGATAGAACCTTAGGTCTTGCATACAAATGTTCTGGTGCATACAATATACCGTTTCTTCTTCTTCGATCCTATTAATTATTATTGTTATATTTTACAAGTAAAAAACGGGCGATCACATTTTTTAGAAAGACACCGCAGTAGCAGGATATTGAGTAAGGTTGAGGCGTATAATGAAGGACTCTATCAGATTTCCAAGATATAAATGTTCCTTAATCTTTGTCCTGTAGTAATAAACTTCAATTCAGGGTCGTAGTATTTTCCGACTTGATTCCCATTCAAATCCACAACCAATGTCCCTGAGTTTTTAGCCAACGAAGGTGTTTTCAAATACTTGTCCAAAACAGCAAAAAACTTTCGTATGTATGGATATTTGCGTGCAAGATCCCATTCGTTTGTTTGCTCCTAACAAAAACAAATAAACAAGTTAAGGGTTAACTGTTTGTATACTGTAGCATATGTATTGTATTTGTACAAAATTTGGATATACCGTGAGAATGGCAATCCAGTAGTAGCCCTCGCCATCATAACGTATGTTGTCGGGCATACCGGGCCAATCTATCTATAAATACATCAATTAAACCCTCGTTTTCCCCTTGTATGTAGTATCTACTACATCTCATCCTGCATATTCAGTCATCGAAATGCCAAATCGCCACAAATAAAAAGAGATGAGTGGAGGTGGCTAACTAGACGGTTTGAGTAATGGATTAAAATGAATTCACACCTTAGTGGGATTTCTCAAGGAATTTGTTCATCAAAATGGTTAGGTCTGAGTTTGTGCTAATCCGTGAACATTTTATGGATGATTTAATGTATTAAAATAAGGTTAAGTTATGAATAGGATAACATGTTATCAAAATAATATTTCACATGTTTGATAAATCAATTTAGAAGCTCAATAACATTTGATTAACACTTTACACAACTTTCAATCCTTCTGAGGATAACCCATTTTGTTTTTAATTAAGTTGTAAAAGTATGGGCCTTTAGCTCATTATAAATGAAATGTTACTTAAGTCATTATGTGAAACGAGATCAACTTGACACCTAAAGATATAAAGGATCGAACTTACATTGGGGTTTCACAGAAAATAACAAAATCTTGTTCGGGTGATATTTCAACACCATTAGCAAAGTAGAGATCACGAGCAATCACTTTGGTTTGCCTTGTGCTTGAATCGTAGCTCATGAGTCTACCATAAGGCCGACCTTCAAAAAAGTCTAATGTAGAAATGTGCAACTTGTATTTTCCAAGAAGCGTCACTGAAGTACAATACACCACTTTTTGCAACCGTCACGGCATCGGTTATTCCAAATTTTACACCCTCTGCCTCGTCTGTCAATGCTTCTATTTCACCATCTTGGTTATTTTAAGTATTCCCTAGGAATAAAAATATTAACCACACACTTAACTTATTATATGTTTTGTACTTTTAAATTACTTTTCATCCTTCAAAAGTTACTTATTCTCATAAGTCACAGACTTTTCCCCAAAATCTCCTTTTCAACGCATAAAACCCCTCCATAACTTACTTTTCAAAAAACCATTCAAACACTTTTTTTTAACTTATGACTTATTGAATAAGTTAATAAGTTAAAAGGAGGTGTGGAAATGGAGAGCCAAACATGCACTAAATTATGGTGTCAATTGTAATTTACATGTTAAAAAGCATTATGCATCATAAAACTCATTCTAAGTAAAAGGTTAATTCATTATAAATTAACTTAAGTTTTATGTGTACAACTAAAAAAAGATGAAAAAAAAATAGTTTGTATAAATATTCATACCGTATTATGATTTCTTTTAAGTTACCTATCCCTTCTATGATTAGTTGATGAATTATCTATTATCTATCTATATATATATAAAAGAAAACGTATAAGCTGACGTGGCGTGCAATGGAAGCCTTAACCTTCCTTTGAGAGTGTCACGTGGCATCATAATGGAGAATTTTTGGTGTTTTTGAATTGTTTTTTTTAATTAAATTGAGTTATTTTAGGAAAAAAAGAATTTAAAAATAAATTTAAAATTTTCTCTCTCATATTTCCTCTCATAATTTTTAAACGTTTATATCTTATATATGCGGGATTTTTTTAAAGAAAAAAATTACACCAAATTAACGAGCGTTTTATTATCTTTCCAACGAGTACCATAGTGCTATATAAAAAACGGAGAAAAAATCAACTATTTTTTTGTGGGGTTTCGTTCATACAGGAAAAAAACAGACAAAGTGTTCATGTTATCACGTAAAATTAGATTTTGTGGGGAATATGCGTTATTACTGATTAGAATACTATGAACATGCAATAATTAAGAAATTTTGTGGTTAGTTAACTTGAGCCATTTGCAATAGGTTATCACGTAAAATTAGATTTTTCAACCCCGGGAGCCTCCGGGGGTAATCAGCTAGCTTATAATAAAAGAATTGAGTTTGTATGAGGTGGCATTCAATGAAGGCCGCCATGTGGCATCATGTGAAGCTTTCTTTTAAATTTATTTATTTTGTATTTTAAATAAAATCTATATCTATATTATCTTAAAATTTCAAATATGTTAATTAATATTTTTTCCTTATTAATAAAATAATTGAGTTTGTATGAGGTGACATTCATTGAAGGCCGCCATGTGGCATCATGTGAAGCTTTCTTTTAAATTTATTTATTTTGTATTTTTAAATAAAATCTATATCTATATTATCTTAAAATTTCAAATATGTTAATTAATATCTTTTCCTTATTTTCCTCTCACATTTTTTAAATGTTAGTGAACTATTAATTATTTTAAAATTTCAAATATATTAATTAATATTTTTATCTTTATTTTTTTTCTTATTTTCCGCTCACAATTTTTAAACGTTAGTAACTTTTATAAATGACATTTTTTTAAAAAAAAAATTACACTAAATTAACGATCACTTTATTATCTTTCCAACGAGCACCATATATATTGCCATACAAAAACGAAAAAAAAGGTTTTTTTAGTGAGTTTTTGTTCATGTAGAAAAAAACACAACGTATTTAGGTAATTTCTTATATAGGCAAGTCACTAATCATGTTATGATAGTATATATGTTTATGAACCTAGTATTACATATATGAATTTCCCATGTTCATGTGCTATAACGATATGCTTAACATTAAAAGAGGTTTGGATTTTTTAATCTGTTGGGAACGTAGCATGAGAACCCTTTTGATAGTATAACCATTAGAAGAACTTTCTTTAACATTAAAATAGGTTGAGACTGTTTACTTTTTTTTATCCTTTTTTATTAAGTAATATTAGATTTTTTAACCCCGGGACACTTCTAGGATAATTAGCTAGTTGACGATATTTAAATACATGTATATATTTTTCCTTTTGGATCTACCTATCCGGTCATAGGTCCCCAAGTAATTACCGATTGAAATTTTAAATTTTGAAATGATTTAACCAATCCGTAGAAGGTTTTTTTTTTCTTTTGTTGGTGAAAACCAATAATATAGGTACTAGCTTTAGCTGTTTAGCATAAATGTGAAATACAATTAAGATATAAAACTAAGCAAACAATAATTCATTCTAGAAACTAAATATATAGTGACCTAGTAGTTTAGTAAAATAACTAATTTTATTTGTCATAATTAGCTCCAAGTCAGAGGTTAGGTGAATTGCCACATAACTAAAAGTGACATGCTGGTCTAAAATATTTATATCTCTAGACCAGGACTTCATCTTTACATGACTAAAATGAATCTTAAACTTCTTCAAATATCCGATTACATAGATAATTAATTACTCGTTCCTTTTAGGTAATTATAACAATATATAGCTAATAGCTTCATCATGCATGTCACTTAAAGGAGGAAGAAGAACCATATAATAGATGTGTACATTTTACTCTAAATATTATACAGAAGAAATGACTATGTACGTTTATGGTTAAGTTTCATAACTTTTTTTTATTAGGTTCTTATGGTTTGTTTTTATATTAAAATTCAACGTGCATAAAAGAAAGATGTTCATTGATAAATTAACAAAAAGTTACGTTTGTAAAATTGGTAAAAGTGTTGTGCGAATTCGGTTACTTGTTAATGTAGACGGATGAACATGTTGAGTTTCACCCCGGTTCACGTATTATTGACTTAGTTTACATAGGATGAACATGAGTATGCACATTAGAATTGTACAGTGACTCTCGATCGATAAGAAAAACAGAGGGTGGGTATTTATACTCTTTACAATGACGGTTATTTAACCAACTATTGAACCGACACATAACTAATATTAACCGACATGGCTAATCTAAATGGACAGTGATTGACTTTCTAAAAGTCATAGTTTGACTACGATATTTCTTGTTTAAATCTTTTTTTTTTATAGTAGTGTTTCAGCGGTAAATCATGTGTTGTAAAGCGACCATTGCCCAGGATCGAATTCCATAGCACCACACGGGTTTCTCCTTTCAAAGCTAAGCGGCTATTTTTTCGGTGGAGCGTGAGATTCGAACCTGTGACCAAACCCGGGCAAGAACCCTTAATGGAGGTAAACCTTCCCACCTCAAATAGGCCTGTAAATGAACTGAACGTTTATGAACTGTTTGGTGGAAAGTTCGTTTAATTAAACGAACGAACATGAACACACGTTTTGTTCGTTCATTTATGTTCATGAACGTCCGTTTATGTTCGCTTATGTTCGTTCGTTTATTTTTTTTCGTTTAATTAATCTTAAATTTATTTTTATTATTTATTTCATTTTGTTAAGTATCTTAATTCATATATTCTAAAAACTTAACCCTAACCGTAACATTCTAACTATATCACTTATCAGACGTTATCCACACTTCACAACCCTACCTTCTTCTACTCCGGCCGACCACCTCCACAGCCCCGTCTCCACTCTCCAGCCTCCACAACGCCACCGTCTCCCTCATCCCCGTCTCCACAGACCATAGCGTCGCCGTATTTCTCATCCCCGTCATTTGGTGTTGGTTGCATTGTGATGTATTAGACTTGGTTGAATTGTGATGAATCATTATTAACTTTTTTTGTTTGTGTTCGTTTATGTTCATTTGTGTTCATTCTTATTGATCATATGTGTTCATTTATGTTCATGAACTGTTCGTTTAGGTTTTAAATGAACGAACATAAACGAACACGAACGAACACAAACACGACAAATTTCTTAATGAACGAACACGAACACAAAAATGTGTTCGATTATGTGTTCGGTTAAAGTTAAATGAACAAACACGAACACTCCTGTGTTCGTATTCGTTCGGTTCGTTTACAGGCCTAACCTCAAACCAACTGGGCTGAAGATCATTAGTTTATAAGGCTATATGGTGTTGTAACCAACTCCCCCAAATAGCACATCACCGTCACATCATTTTCCTCATTCCCTCCCCCAAATCAAGGAAATGGTTTCCCCCAATTTCCCCATCCACCTTACCTTTAAAAAAAAAAAGAAAGAGCCAATCAAATAACTCGGTGAAGACGGTGGAAATCCACCGAATGTACCGATCAAATCTCGGGAGGGGGGATGTTCCCGAGTCCACCGATGTCCAGCTCACCACACCGAGTGTTCTTCCCGAGTCCACATCAATTAGACCAAGTAAAAGTCAATAACTATATGTTCTACTTACACACCTATGCACACGTACGCAAAGTGTGTAGATCTACACATGAATGTTGGGCCAAAACTCTAGGTCTTGCACAATCAGGTTTGCTATGAACTAGTTTCTCTACTCTAAACTGACTTGTGTTAACCAGCTAAATCTTGAGACTTGAGATCACCAACGCTTTATCTGCTGATCAGGGTAAAGTCACAAAAGCGTTCAGGTTGTAAAAACTGACCTTCTAAGTACTGTCCATAAAAGCGGACAAGCACAACGTTGTTGCAGTTCTGGTTGTAACCTTAAGTGAAAAACATTTAATAAGCTTCTAACTGTCCACAAAAGCGTTAAAATTGCATTATAAATAAAAACACCTAATGCAATTTGCTTTTCCCACTTGATACTTTGATAGAATTAATTAAGATAATTCGACGGTGTTTTTATATGCGTATATAACCGTTCTCACAACCTCAGTTCTATTACATTGAAAACACACAACCTCAGTATATACTAAACACTGCTGTCAAAAAAAAAAAAAAAGTATATACTAAACACCCCTCGTCAACAATCATAATTTGTAAAAACAAGTCTCACAAAATTGTAAGCTTTGCTTCAAAATATTCGTAACTTCCTAAAAAAAGTCAAAAAATACAAACTAACTTGAAACATATGAAAGCTATTCTATGATACTGTTGTCAAGTTTTGTTAGATCACTATAATTAAGGACCAGGGACGTAAAGTGTGAAATGACCAGACGTTATGGATGTAAGGTGTTAACGGTTGAACTCAACATGTTAACTCAAGCAAATCGTATGGACAAAAATTGCAGTTAACACTTATTTTTATTTTCAAACTTAATAGTTTTATAAACTAGTTTAATAGTATGTTTTGCAAAAGAAATGAATAGTGCTCTAGTTTTATTGATCGTTGTTGAGTCTACATGCATGTTTGATCCAACTCAATGGATATACAATAGTTTTATAATTAATTTTTTAGCCATATAGTTTTCTTTCTGGTGTTTATTTCCCACGAGCTGCAAACTTTTTTTTTTCTTTTGCTAATCTAAATAACTAATTTAATTTATATAGTTTCATTTGATCTATACAATACCCTTTCTTAATTACCTTTCATTATTTTTTTAAATTTTATTAATTCACAATTTAACCTATCGGAACTGTTAGTTATATTTCTTTTTTATGATACTCGATCGACGTAAAACATGTTTCAATATCCTTTCGAACATATCATAAAACATTATTTTTTGGGTTTTATCTATTGGTTGTCATCACGAATGCTGATAACGTAATAAATCAAACTGATACTGTCCGAATTTCCATGGCAACACACGAGGGTATTTCACGAGTCTTAAAACAATACTTACATAAAAAATTCTCCCCGGTATTCTTTTGGCAATTACCATTTCAGCATTTCTTATTAATATGCTATATTAGTTTACTACACAAACTAACCTTATAAGCATCAGCGACGTAAACTTCCCCATGGTAACCAAGAGCGAGTCCAAGAGGCCGACCACCGGTGTTAACCCAGTCCTCCACCACCGAGTCATTCACCCTGACCCGTTTAATCCACCCATCACCACAACTCGTGTATAAAACCCCAAGCTTAGGGTCAAACACAATGTCTTCGGGTCCAAACAACTGACCCTCCCCGATCCTTTCAGACCCATGTAGCACCCGTGGGTTGATCCGAGGTACTACGAAATTCGGTTTCTTAGCCAACTCATTGGGGGGATAGGGAGCCGCATCGAAGGAATCGAGCTGGACCAAAAGTAAAGCTATAAGGACGGTGAAGATGGCGGAGAGGAACAGCCCCAATCGCCACGATATGGTGGTTTGGATTGTGGTCGCAGACGGGGTTGGTGGTGGGTTGGATGGCGAGGAGCGAGTTGATTCGGACATGAGGTTAGTTAAGTGGAATTGCTTGTGTGTGGTTAAGCTCTTGTGAATTGTCGACATGCAATTGCTAAGTTTAAAATGTTGTATATATTTTTGGATTAGATATATGGTATTAATTTTGTAACAAGTTTAGTGTCTTGGAGTAATTTTTTTTTTTTTTTAATATTGTGATAAGTTAAGTATATGAAATGACTCAAATACCCATGAAAAATTTAAGAGACTATTTATTAGAGAGTGGGTTTCTAAACCGGCTTTAATAAAGAAGGAACTCCTTCGCTTTTTCTGATCTCTTTTTCAAGAAAATGTCACTGTCCGCCCGGATATTGTTTGTGACGGTTTGAGGAGGATTGACGAGTTCGATGGTCAACTCTTGACTGATACGTTTACTTTACAAGAGATTAAAGAGGCGGTTTTCGATTGCGGTTCAAACAAGGCTCCAGGTCCTGACAGTTTTAATTTCCGTTTTGTCAAAAGGTTTTGGGATGAGCTTAAAGATGATTTGGTGTGGATTATGAGGGAGTTCCATGAGACGGGTAGAGTTAATCCGGGATGTAGTTCAGCATTTATTACTTTGATCCCTAAGGTTAAATCTCTTTTGGGGCTCAAAGATTACAGGCCTATTACTCTGATAGGGATGATTAGCAAGATTAATTCTAAAGTTCTGGCTAATCGTCTTAAGAAGGTGATGGGTAAATTAATATCGGAAAATCAGTCCGCTTTCTTGTTTGATAGATTTATTTTTGATGGTCCCCTCGTGGTCAATGAAATTCTTGAGTTGTTAAAACGCGAAAAGACAAAGGCTTTTCTTCTTAAGATCGACTTTGAAAAAGCTTATGACATTGTAAACTGGAGATTCTTATTGTCTATGTTGTCTCAAATGGGTTTCCCTTCGATTTGGTGTAAGTGGATAAAAGGCGTCCTTGATTGGGCGCGTGCTTCGGTGCTTGTTAATGGTTCTCCGACATTCCAATTTAAAAGTGGAAAAGGTCTTCGACAATGTGATCCAATCTCTCCCTTCTTGTTTCTTATTGTTATGGAATGTCTCTCGGGGTTGCTGGATAAGGCGGGAAGTATTGGTATTCTTAAAGGTATTAATTTATCGGTGGGTAGTACTAATATTAATCACCTTTTCTTTGCGGATGATGCATTGATTATGGGTGAATAGTCCTTTGAGAACAATCAAGTTACGGCTCGAATCCTTAGAGTTTTTTCCTTGTCCTCCGGTCTTCGTATTAATATTCATAAATCGAATCTCTTCGGGGTTGGTACGGAAGACGGGGAGGTCGATAGTATGATGGAAGTTTTGGGATGTAGGCGTGGTATTTTCCCATTCGATTACTTGGGGATTCGGGTGGGTGCTAAAATGACGAGAATAAATAATTGGAACCGGATTCTTGATGTCATTAGAAATCGGCTTGTCGGGTGGAAAGCCAAACATTTATCTATTGGTGGCCGGTTGATCCTTATTAAATCAGTCCTTGAAAACTTGCCTATATATTACCTTTCACTCTACAAAGCTCCTAAGGCGGTCATTGATAGTATGGAGGCTATTATGAGGCGTTTTCTATGGGCGGGGTGTAGTCTCGAAAAAAGATTAATTGAGTCGCTTGGGATATCGTTACAAAACCGAAATCGGATGGAGGCCTAGGTGTCCCTAGGTTGGAAGATGTTAATGATTCGTTGCTTCTAAAATGGGTTTGGCGATTCAAAAATGGTGGTAATAGCCTATGGAAGAAAATTATGGTTGGTTGTCATGGGTCTAGCCGAACATGGTCTTGTCTTCCTTGTTCGCCCTATGCTAGTGGTTGTTGGAAGCAAATAGTGAAGTTAGGGGGAAAAAAGATTTGGAATGGTAATACCCTTGATAGCTATTGTTGGATCAGTTTGCTCTTTTTGCTAAATAAGAACTTGCTATCTTGACACTTAAGTGTTTAGCAAGCCCTTGTAAATCAGATTATAAGCACAGCGGAATGTATAAGTTAAAGCAACACTTTTTATACTAAGGAAGAGTTATTACTCCCCCTTGATGATTGAAACTAATAAATGACAAGTATTTATTATGAATCCAAGCAGTAAATGAGAATTAGATACTTAGACAGATTCACAATAAATACTGAAATGGAATAGAACAGTTGAGAGTGTTTGAAGGATTTTTCTATTAAAATCAATGTCTAAAATAGAAGGTTGAAGCCTCCTATTTATAGACGTTTACATACATGTATCTTGCCCAAAAAGCAAGTACAGAAACAACATAAACAAGTTGCACAAGTTGCAACATTGAAACTAACAAATACAGCTAAAAGTAATAATAAACAATAAACTACTGATGCAAAAGGCGGTGGAAAATATCTGATGCTAAGTGCTGATGAATGACAAACTACTGATGAGTAGTTTGTCTTCAGTACTTCTGAAGTGAACTTGTCTGGTTTGGACTTCAGAACTTCTGATGAAGTTTCTTCTTCAGCACTTCTCTTATCTTCTCTTCAGCAGTTCTTTGTTTTCTTTTCAGTACTTCTATACTTAGCCAAAATGACAGAAGTGAATTAGACTAAGGTTTCAAAAAGTGGTTTCACCAATCCTCTTTGTCCTAACAATCTCCCCCTGGATTGATGAAGCCAAAACCTTACTAATTCCTTATGTTTTTCTTCTGTCTTGAACAATCTTCCATATCTCTTTGTACATGGTGTTCTTGAGCTGGTTTAACTGACCATCAGATAGAGATCCTCTCTGTGGTTCTAGATGTTGAATTGTGAGCAGGTCTTGTGTTGACAGTTTCTTCAGATCACTGATCTTCTTGTAAGCCCTGCTTGAGAGGTCTCTTCTTGTCAACAATACTGAGTTGTTATCAGTAAGTGACCATCTGATGATAGGTATCTTTGACTTGTTAAAGTCAGAAGAATAGGGAACCAGACTTGTCCCTTGGGTTGATGGTCCTGAGTGCTGGATGCTTTCAGTTTCAGTTAGCCTCAGGTGGGATTCTCTTCCTTGTTGTTGTTGCATATCAGGCATCTGAACAGTTGGGAGATGGTGTTCAGTCACTACTCTGGTATGCAGCTTTTCTTTGATGGTCTTTTGTATTTGGTAGGCAAAAGTGGAAGGATCCCTGAATTGTGTTAACAGAGGTTTCTCCTCAATGTCAAAATCTGAATGGACTATTGAACTTCCTTCAAGTAGTACCATTTTGAAGTCAGTTTTGACATTGTCCTCTGCCTTCTTTCTCTGAGTAGCAGTTCTTCTTCTTGATACACCAGAAGTTCTAACTACTGATCTTGAAGGATCAGTAGTTTGAAACTTCTCTGGATTTGCAGCATTGGCAGCCAAGTATTTCTTGTAAGTATCCATTAGTCTATCTTCTTTCCATCTGGATACTGAGGCTTTTGAACCATAGCCTTCTGCTACTAACTCTTCTATTATCTGGGCTCTCTTGGCCTTTCCTTCTTTGCTAGTGGCCAGTTTATCTGCAAGCAGTTGTGCCCTTCTTGTCAGCTCTTGCACAGAGAGTCCTTTGAGTGTATAGGCTTTAGTCTTGCTGTTCTTGGTAATGTAAGACATCAGTTGTTGTCTTTTGTCTTCTTCAGCAACATAGTCTTTTTCAGCCTGTCTCTCCAGTTCAGCTTGATAAGCCTGGAGCTTCTCTTCAAACTCTAGATCATCCCTTTGTTCCAGACTTTTCCAAATCTGGTCTTCCTTGGCCTTTTGTTGAACTGCCTTTAACCTCTGCTCAAGAAGTTCAGTTGATTGAGAGATTGGAGCAGGTGTTAGGACAGTCATGGTAGTGGTTGTTGTAGGCCTTGGAGGAGCAGAAGTTGGTTTGATTTGTTCAGTGGATCTGGAAGGTTCAGTGGTTTGAGGTTTGGAAGTGTTAACCTCTGATGGGTTGACAACAGCTGATGGTTTGTCAACTACTGAAGGATTGTCTTCAGTACTTTCTGATTCTTCATCAGAACTTTTGCCATCAGAAGTTTCTTCATTGTGCCTTAGGGATTCTTCAGAGGTTTGGGTCTCATCTTCTTTTTCTGTGGCTTCAATTTCTTCCACTGAGACACCAAACTGTTTGGCCAGTTTTTCTTTCCTAGCCTGATCTTTTTGATCTCTTTCAAGGATGGCCACTCTTGCCCTTATCCTGGCTTGGAATGACTCCTTAGGTTCCCTGATCTTCTCCCCCTTTTTGGATTCATCAAGTTTAACTTTTGAAGTTGAGGGTTGGGAGAATTGTCCTTGAAGATAGGCAATCTGTTTGCTGTTGAAGTCTATTTTGTTGGACAGATCATTCATCTTGGTCTTGATCACTCCAAATTGATTCTTGATAGACAGCTCCAAGTTAGCTGTGTATGTTTGGAAGTGATTTCTGATGAGAGTATTCATCATGTGGTACAGGGGACCCTCTGGGCTGCATAGCTGGTTCAGGTCTATGCTTGTTTGCCCAGGGAATTGGGTAGGCATTTGTTGTGAAGGGGGTGTTTTTGGGAGATCCTCATGTTGTACAGAGGATGCCACTCTAGGGGTTTTAGGGATTGAGTGGGCTTTAACCTGTGCAGGGGTGACTGGCTTCTTGAGCCTGGATACCCCTGAAACAGGACCTTCATAATGTGCCGTCAATTCAGTAGTTTGTGTTTTTGAAACATCATCCAAATTAATGGAATCATCTGAATCCCTGATGTTGCCCTCAATGAGGACTGTCTCAGTTAAATCATGAGCTGAGCCCAACTCAGTTCTCTCATGAACCTCTTGTTCTTGGTTCTGAGGATTTCCTACTTCAGGCATTAAGCCTTCATCAGTAGTTGCCACATCTGAGGTCTTAGCTATGTTACTTCTATCCTCAGATCCACCACTGGGTTGTAACTGAGTAGTAGCAGCCTTAGATGCCCCAAGAGTCTCTAAAATTGGGCTTAAAGACTCTGGTCCACCCTCATCTCTTGGGATAGGGCTAGAGATGTCCACATCCATGTCTGATGTAGTGGTTATGTCCCCTGTTTGTTGTGGTTGTAGGGGACTGACATAATCAGATGGGACCTTCTCTTTTAGCCCAGAGAAAAGTTTGGCAATTTCTATTGCCTCTTGTTCAGAAATTTGAGGGGTTGGTTCAGTAGTTTGGGCAATAGGTGAAATTTGTTGTTCAGCAGTTTCAAAAGAAGAGTGTGTTTCAATAGTTTTTCTAAGTCTTTTTCTTTTGAATAAAATGGTTATGGGTGCTCTTGGTGGGGTTTGAGATGGATGAGACTGAGAGGGTGTTTCAGTCTCACCTATTTGAAGAGCAGACTGCTCATGAGCATGTTCAGGCATCTCAACCTCCTGAACAGCTTTTCTTTTGGGTTGGTGGGTTTTTGTCTTTGTTGGCTTGGGCTTTTTGGCTTTTGGTAGTGTGAGTTTGGAAGATGTGGGCTTCAGGGGGACTTGTTGTTGTTCTCCCCTGATCATCTTCTGGCCAGGCAGCCGGTTTGTTATGCCTTGAGTATGCTTGTGATGTTAAAGGATTTAAAGTTGAAATTTTTCCCACAAGCACCTCATTACCCAGTTCCCCTATTATGCATTGCATAATGAACCTTGGGTACAACAAAAACTTTTTCTTGGTATTATTGTGATGTAACACCAACTCATTGAAAAATAGTTTTGATGCCCTGAATTTAGTTTCATTCACAATGGAATGAAATATTGGTTGAAAAGTGGAGGGCATCTGGTCATAAGACCCTGTTTTTGGACTCAAACACATAATAATATAATGAAACAAAAGCTTGTATTTTGGTTCAAAATATTTTTTGAAGATTGTAGCATGGGAGAGAGTACCTTGATAACCACACTCAGTCATGGTTAGGTGAATATCAGAATTAGCAACATGGTCAGGGGCAGTTACATCATCCAGACCCAGTCTTGTTGCCAGTGTGGCCGGTGTGATGGTCAGTGGTTTCCCTTTTATTCTTGAGTTGAGGGAAATTACTTCATCAACCGCCGTCACCGTCTCAGCATTTGCCCAAAACTCATTCAGAGAGTTATTGAGAGAGTTTTTGAGAGAGAAGGAGGGATATTTTGAGTTTGAAAGGATAAGTGTGGAGAAAAAGGTATTTATCAGAAGTTTTAACCGCTTGAATCTTCTTTATTAGAAGTTTTTGAACCGCCTTTGGTTAAAAATCTTTTTATCAGAGGTTTTAAACTGATTAGGTCAAACCTCTGATGATGGGAAAAGTCAGATTTGCCCTTTTGACTTAAACTGCTGATGAAGGATTACTTCATCAGTAGTTCCCATTTCCTCTTCAGTAGTTTTAACAGCTGATGAGAAATGTTTTTATAAATACTTTTATTCATAACTTCTGAAGGTTATTTTATCAGAAGTTACACACTTTTCAGAAAATTATCCCCATACTGATGTTTGTTCATCAGTAGTTTCTCTCTTTTCAGAAGTTTTGTTTCAGACTTTTTGTCTGTTTTTGTAAGTGAAAAATGAAAAATTGCAGAATAATAAAATAAACACTTACAAATTTAGCATCCCAAGCATGGATACTAACTTCTGAAATGTTGATGTGTCAAGGGGTTTTGTGAAGATGTCAGCTATTTGATTAGCTGTTGCTACATGCTTCACCTCAATCTTGCCTTTTTCATAGCAATCTCTTATGAAATGGTACCTGATCTCAATATGTTTTGTTTTTGAGAACTGTACCGGATTTTGAATGATGCTAATGGCAGATTTGCTGTCTACAAACAAAGGTGTCTTGGTCTCTTTGATTCCATAATCAAGAAGTTGATATTGGAGCCATTGTATCTGTGATGTACAACTTGCAGCTGCAATGTATTCAGCTTCAGCAGTTGAAGTTGCAACAGATGTTTGCTTCTTTGATTGCCATGACACTAGACAGTTACCCAGGAATTGACAACCACCAGATGTTGACTTTCTTGTCATCTTACACCCTGCATAGTCACTATCTGAAAAAGCTGATAACTTGGTATTGCTTGAAGCAGGATACCAAATTCCAAGTGTTGGAGTTCCTTTCAGATATCTGAAAATTCTTTTGACTGCTATAAGGTGTGATTGCCTTGGTGCTGATTGATATCTAGCACAGACACATGTTGAAAACATAATATCTGGTCTAGAAGCAGTTAAGTATAAAAGGGAACCTATCATGCATCTGTACATGGTTTGATCAACCTGTTTTCCTTGATCATCAGGTTCAACTTGTGTGATTGGTGTCATGGGAGTGGAACATGATTTACAGTCATTTAAAGAAAATTTGTTCAATAATTCTTTAACATATTTTGATTGATGTATAAAAGTTCCATTTGTTTGTTGCTTGATCTGCAGTCCTAGAAAGTACTGCAGTTCTCCCATGGTACTCATCTCAAATTTTGATTGCATGAGTTTCTTAAAATCATCACACAGTTTTGTGTTTGTTGAACCAAAAATGATATCATCAACATAAATTTGAACAAGTAAGACATGATTTTCCAACATGTTTAATGAAAAGAGTTTTATCAATGGCACCTCTTGTAAAGTTATTTTTGAGTAAAAAGGTGGAGAGTGTATCATACCAGGCTCTTGGAGCCTGTTTGAGCCCATAAAGAGCTTTGTCCAGTCTGTACACCCACTCAGGATGAGAAGGATCCTCAAACCCAGGTGGCTGACAGACATACACCTCCTCTTTTATTTTTCCATACAAAAATGCACTTTTCACATCCATTTGATAAACATTAATTTTGTTGGAAATGGCATAGGCCAGAAATAACCTGATGGCCTCAAGCCTTGCAACTGGAGCAAAGGTTTCATCATAGTCAATTCCCTCTTCTTGAGAGTACCCTTGAACTACCAGCCTTGCCTTGTTCTTGATTATCATACCAACTTCATCTTGTTTGTTCCTGAAAACCCATCTTGTGCCAATTGGTTGCTTGTTTGGAGGTAAGGGACAGATTTCCCAGACCTGTTGCTTGTTGAACTGAAGCAGTTCATCTTGCATAGCTTGCACCCAATTATTATCTTTGAGGGCTTCCTGGTACTTCTTTGGTTCCAACTGTGAAATAAAGGCTGAAAATAGGCAAAAGTTGGAGAGCTGGTTTCTAGTGAGAACACCTGAAGCTATATCACCCATGACTTGATCAAGTGGATGATCTCTGTGTTCAATCAGTTGTTGTAAACCACTGACAGGTGTAGGTGGCTCTTGTTCTTCAAACAAACTACTGAGGTCTATAATATCTGGTTCAGCAGTTTTAGCTTCTTCAGTAGTTGCAGGTGCTGAAGCAGATGTTTGAGTTTGGCCTTCAGTATTTGTTGGATCAGAAGTTTGTGAAACTTCTGATGGTGTTGAAGTTGACTTAATGACTGTTTGAGGAGTCCATGGTGTAGGATCCTCATCTTCAAACCTTTGATCACCATAATAAGTAGGTTTGGAAGGAGTAACAGTCTTTTCAGGTCCAAAGTGAAAGTTGTCAAGGTCAAAGAGTTCAGCAGGATGTGCTGGAATAAGAGTATGTTTTGACTCATTGAACTTGACATTCAATGTTTCTTCTACTATCCTGGTGTGAGAGTTAAAAACCTTGTAGGCTTTTCTAGTTGAAGAGTAACCAAGAAAGTAACCTGAGTCAACTTTGGCAGCAAACTTTGAAATAGATTCCTTGATGTTCAAGATGAAACATTGACACCCAAAAGCCCTGAAAAAGGAGATAAGGGGCTTCATGCCATGAAGAACTTCATAGGCAGTCTTGGAGTGTCTCTTGACCACAAGAACTCTATTCTGAACATAACATGATGTGTTAACTGCTTCTGCCCAAAAGTACAAGGGCAGTCCAGAATCAGCTAACATTGTTCTTGCTCCTTCTATTAATGTTCTGTTCTTCCTTTCTACTACACCATTTTGTTCAGGAGTTCTGGGAACACTGTATTGTCTAATAATCCCTTTAGACAAACAGAATTCATCCAGAGTTTTGTTCCTGAACTCTGTCCCATTATCACTTCTAATGGTTTTGACAGATAGAGAATATTGTTTCTCTACTTGTAGAATGAAGAACTTGATGATTTCAGCAGCCTCATCCTTGGAGAATAAGAAGAATACCCATGTGAATCTTGAGTAGTCATCAATGATGACTAAGCAGTACTTCTTCTTACCAAGGCTCATAATCTTGACAGGTCCAAATAAGTCCATATGGAGTAGTTGAAGACATGCAGTTGTTTTTGATTCTTCAATAGACTTATAGGAGGACTTATGCTGTTTTCCCTTTAAACAGGATACACAGTGTTCTTGACACTGGTATACTTTCAAAGGTAGACCTCTGACCAAGCCCATTTTTGTGACTTTATTTATGGTTTTAAAGTTCACATGGCCAAGTCTCCTGTGCCAGAGATCTGTTTCTGAAGTTGATGCCCTTGAGAAGAAACAGGCAGTGTTGTTCAATACTTTGTCTTTCTCAATGTCCACTGCATAGACATTGCCACATCTTTTGGCAATCAGCAAAGTATGATCTTCAATGATCTTCTCTATCAACTTCTGGCCTTCTGGTGAGATGATCTTGCATGCTGTCTTTGTGAAAAAGGAAGAATATCCTTTATCACACATTTGTGACACACTCAGCAAGTTGTATTCAAGGTTTTCCACCAGATTGACCTTGTCAAACTGTATTTTGCCAGAGGAGACATTGCCATGTCCTAGCACATATCCCTTAGCATTGTTCCCAAAGGATACAGATCCTTCTCTTTGGCTGATAAAGTTGTTTATCAAGTATCTGCATCCAGTCATGTGCATAGAGCCTCCACTATCAACATACCATATGCTGTTTAAGCCCCTGGAAACTCTCTGCACATAAAAGCAAATTAGTTAGATCTAGGAACCCAAGCCTGTTTGGCTTTGGGTTTGCTCTTGAGAACAGTTACAGTTTGTTCTTGACCAGGTTGAGAAATCCATGTCTTTTTGGCAATGGATTTTTCATTAAGAACCATGGTGGTATCCTTTTCAGGACCAGCATCAACCTTGGTCATCAGTAGTTGTACCATGTTCATTAGATTTTGTATCTCAGCAGTTTGTGAAACTGCTGATGATTCTGGTCTAACTACTGACAAGGAATTTTGAGAAAAAGATTTTGGTTGAGATTTTATCTTTTTCTGAGAAAAGGTGTTTTCAGGTTGTTGTTTCTTGGGTTTAAAGATTCTTTCATAATCATTTCTGATTTGATTTCCCACAACCTGTTGTTTAAATTTTTGATTGAACTGAATTCCTTTTCTGTATCTACAAAATTCAGTTTTGTGGTTGAACAGACCACAAATTTCACACTCTTTTGCCTTTTGTTTTTGGTCTAAAGGCAAATTTCTGACATTAGTGTAAAGATTTTGCTCATCAGTAGTTTTCAGGATCTCAACTCCTGATGTAGATGAAACTACTGATGGCTTGTTGTCAGATTTTGTTAATACTTCTGAAGTACTTTCTTTAAAAATGCCAGGATTTCTGTTTAGAAAGTTTTCATGGAAAGATGTGCAGTCTTTCCCTTCAGAAGTTTCATTTGAAACAATTCTTCTCCCATCTTCAGTAGTTTTGGGAGAGAAATCTGTTGGTGTTTCAACATGATGGTATCCTATGCCAAACTTAACATTTGAAGCACTTTGTTTGTTTAGCAATAATTGATACCCCTTACAAGATTCCACCCATTTCTCACATGTGATCCTGGTGTCAGCAAGCTCTTGTCTGACATCTCCCAGGTCATTTAGCATGATTTTAATTTGTGCTTGGGTTTCAATAGCTGAGTCAGTTAATTTAGAAACTTCTTTTGTTTTAGCACACAGTTTTCTTTCTAAATCACATTTTATCTGTGTGTATTTTCTTTCTAAATCATTGGCTTTACCTTGTAAGTGCAGATTTGTCTCTCTTATGAGAGCAAAAGTTTCTTTGCAAGAATTTGAGCAAAGTTTTGTCAAAGATTCTTTTGATACCTGTGACAATGCAGATTTTGAAGTACAGCCTTCAAATGCCATTAAGGCAAAGTTCTTTCTGCCATTGTCTGGTTCTCCCCAGTTGATGTCAAACACTTTGTTGTCTGCATCAGGATTGCACTCTGTGGTGTCAAAAGGGAGACTGCTCCAGTCAACATACCCTGAGGTGAAAAGACTTTGTTGAGAGGGTTGTTGAGGCTGTGGAGGATGTTGAGCAGCTGGAAAGGGAGGGATTGATTGTTGGCTCTGCATCTGTTGAGCAGGCACTTGAACATATTGTACTTGTGGCATGTATTGCTGTTGAGGAGCTTGTGCCTGTACAAAATGAGCACTCCCTTGAGTTCCATTATTCCTATTATAATTGGGGTTATAGTTATTTCCAGATTGTGATTGGTTAAAGCTAGAGCTTCTACACTCTCTAGCAAAGTGTCCCAACTTCTGACACTTGTGACATCTTAATTTTGATTTGTCAAAACCAATTTTTGTATTACTGGTCAATCCTGGAAATTTCCTTCCTGACCTTTTATAAAACTTGTTAGTTTTAATGCTTAGCATGGCCAGTTGGTGTAATATGTCCATTTCTTCTAAGTCATCACTGCTAAAGTTTTTCAAATCATCCATGATAAAACATAGATTATCAGCAGTTTGACTTTGGTCATTATTGTCATAACCTGGGAAAGATCTTTCTGATGAGATCCCAGTGGTTATGTCAATATTGTCATAAGATCCATAGGAACAAGTTGGTGAATCTTGTCCCAAAAGCGCTGTACTACCTGGTAGGTAGTCATCAGCAGTTTTACCAGATGATTGTAATTTCTTCTTTTGATCAATTTCTCTCTCAAAAGTAAGTAATCTCCCATGGAGTTTTGTAAGAGTGAGGGAGCTAAAATCTGGTGAGGATCTTAAAACAATGGAGTATGTTTCCCATTTGTCAGGTAAAGACCTTAAAAATCTGTGTAGCATAGACACTGTTGTATAGGTCTGACCATTTAACTTTAGCTCAGATATTAATGAGGAGAATCTTTCAAATTGTTGAGTTAAAGTTTCCCCATTAATATGAGCAAATGTTTCATATTGTTGAGCTAAAATCTCTCTGGTTTGGCAATCACCTCTTCAGTTCCTCCAAACTGTTCTTTAAGACAATCCCAGAGTTCTTTGGCACTTTCACAATGTAAAAGGCCAGAGTATATGTCACACCCTCAAAATCCACTTGCGGAGTTTTACCGCGAGGCGCATGACAAACCAGGATCCAAACCAACGATCACAATAAACAAGTCTAAATGAATAAAAATGCAATTTCAAAACATAGTTTAAAAATCCCGTTTACAGCGGAAGCTTATTCAAAAACAATATCTCAATAATGAAACAATAGTTCAACGTTCAAAAGACCATGCAACTCTAGTAAGACGCCGTGCAGACGCGTGCGCCCTAGTCCTGTCGTGCTACCTTAGCGACCTGAGAAAACATGTAAAAGTTTACGTCAGCACAAAAATGCTGGTGAGTTTACAGGTTTTGTATCCAAGTACCAAGTCCACCTATCCATACTATAATAATCGAAAACCAGTATACGCTAGCTAGGCGTACGTTTTGTTACTACCACGATTGGAAAACCATTACTAACTCGAATACCAGATGTTGTGCCCGAATAGTTCCAAATGTTCCTGTTGTTCCTGTTTGAGACAATATGCACTCGCCCGGCCCTGCAAGCCGACGAGCGGGGTTGGTCACTCCCAATAGCGCTATTCACATTTCCCCGTTGTGCAAACCCGCACATTCATGGTTCCCCCCGGGACTTCCAAAGATCGTGTGTAACATTACGCAATAAATACTTGTACGTTACGCATGACATTTAATAAAACGTCAAGTTTCATAATTATCTTCGCATTTATTATTTTTGTCGCTATTATGGAACCCTAATACTATATATAATATTATATATATGTGTGTGAGTGTTGAAATAAATCAAAAATAAAACCTGCCTTGGCCGGGGTTCGAACCCGCGCCAAGGGCCGGTTCAAACCAACACACGAGCCCAACCAGCTGGGCTGGCCTTCTGTTGTGATAAAACCCAGACGCGAATTATACTTATGCACACATCTAAACTCCCACAGTTGACAAGGAAAAGTCAACTGTGGTATTCCTTGGTGAACAATCCGTCTAATTAACGCGTAATCATGCTATCTTTGGTAAATTCGTCCTATAACCGGCCCAATCCAACGCGTATACACAACAATTACACGGCAATCGTTGCCCTAATCATTCAATTTGACGCGTTTTATAATAAGGAAAGTCAACTATCTAATTAACCCTAACCCTAATCCCTTAGTATAAATTGAGGGTCTACGTAGCTTAACAACTCGCTCATACCACTCTCTTCACCTCCAATTCTTTCAATTATACCCTGATCATTGCTATCAAGCTCGTAGTTTGACTTTCTCCTTGACCCGACTGTTATCATTCATATCACACTGTAAGTACGATTAAGATTGTGGGTTATGTTCATCGGCTATCAGACAACATTAGCCCTAACGATAATCGGGCTATAGTTGTCTGATTTGCTCAATTGAAAATCTAGGGTTCGTTGTTGATAATTGGGGATAAAACTGGATTTGCATATCGTATTTAATTATTTTAAATCAGGAGATAACACAACCACCGGCCTAGGCCAGGTGGTTGTGACTCTGGTCCTTATCCGAGGTCACCCGGGTTCGAGTCCGGCTTCGACCGGTTTTTGGTATTCTTTTCTTTTCTTTTTCTTTTTAGCAAACAATTAAATAATTATATATATTAAATCCTTTAATCTTTTAAATTCTTTTTAAAATACCTAAACTATTTTATAAACTCTAAAAAAAATTATTATTGGTTAATCTGATATAAAAGATTTATTTACAATTTTTATTTTTCAGAAATTCTTTTATTTAATATTTATAATAATTAAATCATTTTTATACAATTATAATTATAAAAATCCATTTATATATCAAAACAATTTATTTAAATTCTCCAAAAATTATCCTAACCTTTTATAAAGTTAAACTTTACTGAAATAATTTTTAATTCAGTAAAATCATTTATTTATTATTTTTAATCAATTTTTGTAAGATTTAATCATATTTAATTCATAATAAATCCAATTTTCATCATTTTTGCACCAAAATTTTATACAAATTCTTTTTAATCATTTAGATCAGAATTATGATTTTTAAAATAAGATTTCTTTAATTTTAGTATTTTTGAATATTAAAGTTAATAATTGGCTATTTATAAATAATAGATTTAAAAATCTATTTAAAATGAAATAATTTTATAAAAATTATTTTATTACTTCAAACACTTTAATGTGCTCATTCAAAATTCAAACTTTATAAAAAGACTATTTTTCATTAATTATCCAATTTTCTTTATTTAATTAACATTTTTAAATTTAACAATTGATTATCCCCAAATCGAAACCCTAGGATACACATATTAGTTATATAGACTTAGACTTATTATATATTACCTCATTATAGGGTAATATTTGGAATCACTTTGGGCAACACAATTATCATATCTTTTTCAACAAGTTAACATTTGCTAAGGTGAGTTTACATAGCCCCTCTTATCACCACTTTTGGGGTGAAACATGTTATAACACTTTTCATTGCAATTCAATCATCAATGTGTTTATGTGTTTTCTATGTTGCATATTGTCTTGAGCATGATTAGAGTAAGCACCATTCTAGCATAATCATTAACATTGATCAGCCGACGGTATACATTGATAGATCTATTGGACTGACAATCCCACCCGGATACGTGCCTCCTACCAAGGTTACGTGGGTGTTTGTTATCGCATAACATATTCATTGGGACCATAAGTGTATGGTATGTATTATTTTATAACAGTCAACAGGGTTGATTATGCACTCGATTTATTTCTAATATGTTCTCACATATGGGCTAGATTAACATGACACATGAATTGCATAACATTTTATTCATTTATCATCAAAAACCTATGTAATTCTCACCAACTTATGTTGACCCAAAATACTTTCAAAATTAACATGTTTCAGGTAACAATGAAGCTGAGGCTTGAGTTAGCATGAGGATTTATCTTGAAGTTTATTTGAAGTTTTTGAAGTTATCATTTGATGTTATGTATTTAAATTCTTAGACATTATTTCACATTTTGGATATTATGTTTGAATAAATTATTTAAAATTTATATTATACCATGTGCTACTGAAAACAATCATCAATACGTGGCACCCCGATGTTTCCGCCATCGGTTGGGGTGTTACAGATTGGTATCAGAGCCTTGGTTATAGGGAATTAGGTTATTAGAAATAATCTAGACTATAACCTTAGGGACTAAAACAGTACTTGCTTCTCCTACTTGAAACCCTAATTGCTTCCCTAATCCTATCCTTATCCTATGCCTTAAACCTACATATGACTACTCTTAATTGTCTGCTGCAATCCTGATCCACCATTAGATTTATAGGACAAAATCCTCAGGTTTAACCTGAACCCCCTTGAGATCTCGTCGAAGTTCTAGATTTTAATAACGAACACGTGCAATCTGGAAGGGTGAACGCCTGTATTCTGAGTCTTCTGTCTAGGCTGGCATTGCGCATATATCCCAATCAGACGAGGGACCCGGATGCCTACCTGGGAATTCTCGGGATGAGTGTTCACTTATAGGCTAAAGCATGTCTTCATATGTTATTAGAATTTAGAATCTCTGATAAGTCAACGTTTTCGTTTATTCGTTTTAATTAATGAATAAATGATTACATTCCTTATATGAACTCTCATTCATTTCATTGTGTCTATTACAGATCATGCCTCCTCGTCGCAGCACTCGCAACAACAATGGTGAGAACCACGAAGAAGGTGGTGATAACCATAACCACAACCATGACCAAGTTCCTAACCACAACAACAATGGGGTCGATGCTCAACTGGCTGCGATCATTTCTCAACAAATGGCGCAGCAAATCGCAACTCTGGTTCCCAACTTGCTTGCTCAGGTCATCCAATTGAATGGGAATGGTCACAACAACGGGAACGGGAATGGCAATGGCAATGGCAATGGTAATGGACCCCAAGCTTGCACCCTCAAGCATTTCAACTCTTGTAACCCTCCAAAGTTCAGCGGTGAAGAAGGAGCTACTGGACTTCTCCAATGGTTTGAGGGTATTGAAAATACCTTCATCAACAGTGAGTGCCCCAACAATTTCAAGGTTCGTTACGCCATGAGTGTTCTCCATAAACGAGCACTCACATGGTGGAATGAAGAAAAGCGTACTCGTGGGGCCGAGGTTGCTCTTGCTATGACTTGGGACCAGGTCAAAGAGATCATGAAGGAGGAGTTCTGTCCTCGCAATGAAGTCAAAAAGCTTGAGGATGAGTTTCACACCTTGGCTCAAGATAGTGGGGAAAATCTTGCCTACAACACCCGCTTTCATGAGCTTAGCTTATTGTTGCCACACAAGGTTACTCCTCTGCCGGTAGCCATCGAGAAGTACATCGGTGGTCTGCCCATGCAAATCCAGGACACTGTTTGGGGTAGAAATCCTGCAACTCTGGAAGAGGCCAAACGTCTAGCGGCCACTCTTACTGATAATCACGTGAAGAATGGTACTCTGGTTCGCAAGGGCTCTAAGAAGACTGTTGCCAAAGATACTCCACAGCCTGCAATTGAAGTCAAGCCTGAGACCTCAAGCAACAAGAAGCGCAAGGCTAGAAACTATATGGTTGCTGCTACTCCACCTGCTGCCCAAAACCCAGCCAAGAAACCATACACCGGACCTCACCCTTTGTGCAACACTTGCAAGTATCACCATCCCACACAGGTGCCATGTCGATTCTGTACTAAGTGTCAAAGATATGGTCACCTGGTGAACGTCTGCCGGTCTCCTGCTGCCCAAGACAACAACAACCCAGCTCCCAACCAACAAAACAACAGGCCTACTCGTGGTCAATGCTACGAGTGTGGTAACCCTAATCACTACATCAACAACTGCCCTAACCGTAACCGTAACCAAAACCAAAATCAGAACCAAAACCAAAACCAGAACCGCAACCAGAACCAAGGTGCTCGAGGTCGCGCCTACAATCTCAACGCTAATCAGGCCCGTGACAACAACGAAGTGGTGAATGGTACGTTTCTCATTAATAATCACTATGCATCCATATTATTTGATTCTGGAGCTGATAAGTCATTCGTGTCACTGAAGTTTGAACCTTTACTTAACTTACCCCACACTAATCTAGAAGATCCTTTTGTGGTAGAGGTAGCTAACGGGAAGTCTATTTCGATCGGTTCTATTATTCGTAACTGCTTGTTGAATCTCGATGATCATACCTTCCCTATTGATCTTATTCCCATGCATCTTGGTAGTTTTGATGTTATAGTAGGCATGGACTGGTTGTCAACTCATCGTGCCGAAATTCTGTGCTTCGAGAAAGTCATACGCATTCCTCTCGAATCTAGTGAGATTTTGAAGATCTATGGTGAGAAACCCTGTGGTGAGCTTAAGCTTATGTCTTGTACTACTGCCCAAAAGTACTTACGAAAGGGGTATACAGCCTTCTTAGCTAACGTGATAGAGAAGAAGGACAAAGGCAAGAGTATCCAAGACATTCCTATTATTCGTGACTATCCTGAAGTCTTTCCAGAGGATTTACCTGGTTTGCCTCCTGCCCGACAAGTGGAGTTTCGTATTGATCTTGTTCCTGGTGCTAATCCTATAGCTAAAGCTCCTTATCGTCTTGCACCCTCTGAGATGCAAGAACTTGCTAGTCAATTACAGGAACTTTCTGATAAAGGGTTCATTCGCCCTAGTTCTTCTCCATGGGGAGCCCCTGTCTTGTTCGTTAAAAAGAAGGATGGTTCTCTTCGGATGTGTATTGACTACCGTGAACTCAACAAACTCACCATCAAGAATCGTTATCCACTTCCTAGGATTGACGATCTCTTCGATCAACTTCAAGGAGCAACCCACTTCTCGAAGATTGATCTCCGTTCTGGTTATCATCAGCTTAGAGTCCACGATGAAGATATTCCCAAGACAGCTTTTCGCACTCGCTACGGTCACTATGAATTCATGGTTATGCCTTTCGGTTTGACCAATGCTCCCGCGGTATTTATGGATTTGATGAATCGGGTTTGTAGACCCTATCTCGACAAATTCGTGATCGTTTTCATTGATGATATTTTGATTTACTCTAAATCAAAATCCGATCACGAGCAACATCTTCACTCTATCTTGAGTCTCCTAAAGAAAGAACAACTGTACGCCAAGTTCTCCAAATGTGAATTTTGGCTTAAGGAAGTTCAATTTTTGGGACATGTCATTGATATGAACGGAATTCATGTTGATCCTGCAAAGATCGAAGCTGTGAAGGATTGGAGTGTTCCTACCACTCCAACGGAAGTCCGTTCTTTTCTTGGGTTGGCTGGTTATTATCGTCGATTCATCGCCAATTTCTCCAAGATCGCTGTTCCTCTCACTACCTTAACTCACAAGGGTAAACCCTATGAGTGGGGACCTAAGCAAGAGGAAGCATTTGAAACTCTTAAGCTGAAACTCTGTGAAGCTCCTGTCTTATCTCTACCTGATGGTAATGATGATTTCGTGGTCTTCTGTGATGCATCGAACCAAGGTCTCGGTTGTGTTCTCATGCAACGAGGAAAGGTTATCGCTTATGCGTCTCGACAACTCAAGATTCACGAGAAAAATTATACCACCCATGATCTTGAATTGGGCGCTGTTGTCTTTGCACTCAAGATTTGGAGACATTATCTCTATGGGACCAAATGTGTGGTGTTCACGGACCACAAAAGTCTCCAACATGTCTTCGACCAAAAGAATCTTAACATGAGGCAACGACGCTGGGTTGAATTACTTAACGACTACGATTGCGAAATTCGCTACCATCCTGGCAAGGCGAATGTTGTGGCTGACGCACTTAGTCGTAAAGAGCGTGTCAAACTCCAATGTGCGAGAGTTCGTACTGATCTTCAAGATCGCATTCTCCAGGCTCAACACACCTCAGTCACCCAAGGTAACATGTACGATGAAATGTCTTGTGGTGCTGAGACTCAACTTGAAACCAAACCCGATGGTCTCCTTTATTTTCTTAATCGACTGTGGATTCCCGACCGTGATGATCTTCGTACTTTTCTCATGAACGAGGCTCATAAGTCTCGTTATTCTATTCATCCTGGAGCTGACAAGATGTACCAAGATCTCCGTTATTCTTATTGGTGGCCTGGTATGAAGAAAGACATTGCTCTTTTCGTTGCAAAATGCCTCACTTGTTCCAAGGTTAAGGCTGAACATCAACGACCATCTGGTATGCTTGAACAACCAGAGATTCCTGTCTGGAAATGGGAGAGCATAGCTATGGATTTCATCACCAAACTCCCTCGCACACCCAAAGGTTTTGACAGTATTTGGGTAATCGTCGATCGTTTGACCAAGTCAGCTCACTTTCTACCTATTCGTGAGAAGTATTCTGTGGAAAGGTTGGCAAAGATGTACGTAAGTGAAATCGTATGTCGTCACGGTATACCTTTGGACATTATTTCTGATCGCGATGGTCGTTTCACCTCTCACTTTTGGGGATCTCTACAAGATGCTTTGGGTACCAAGTTGAACCTGAGCACTGCTTATCACCCTCAAACGGATGGTCAGACTGAACGAACCATCCAGACACTTGAGGACATGCTCAGGGCATGTGTCATCGATTTTGGTGGCGCATGGGATTCTCATCTTCCTTTGGTTGAGTTTTCGTACAACAACAGTTATCACGCCAGCATTAACATGGCTCCTTTTGAGGCACTCTATGGTCGGAAATGTCGTTCACCTGTCTGTTGGACCGAGGTTGGTGAAGCTCGTATTACTGGACCCGAACTAATCCAGGAAACCACAGACAAAATCCAGCTTATTCAGGATAATCTTCTCAAGGCTCGAAGTCGCCAAAAGAGTTATGCTGATAAACGTCGTAAACCCTTGGAATTTCAAGTTGGGGACCTTGTGCTACTTAAGGTATCCCCTTGGAAAGGAGTTATTCGTTTCGGTAGAAAGGGAAAGCTAGCTCCTCGATACGTAGGCCCCTTCAAAATTCTTGACAGAGTTGGGAAAGTGGCTTACAGACTTGAACTTCCACCCGAGCTAAGCAATGTTCATCCGACCTTCCATGTTTCGAACCTCAAGAAATGCTTAGCTGATGAGAACCTTCATGTTCCTCTTGAGGATGTGCAAATCGATGAAAGCATGCACATTATCGAGAAACCCGTCGAGATTGTTGACACTGGAGTCAAGAAACTCAAGCGCAGTCGTATTCCGATCGTTAAGGTTCGTTGGGAATCTAAACGAGGCCCAGAGTTCACTTGGGAGCGTAAAGACCAGATGAAGTCGAAGTATCCGCATCTTTTTCCACCAGACTCTCCAACTCCAACTTCGGGACGGAGTTCCTAAAAGTAGGGGAGACTGTAACATTACGCAATAAATACTTGTACGTTACGCATGACATTTAATAAAACGTCAAGTTTCATAATTATCTTCGCATTTATTATTTTTGTCGCTATTATGGAACCCTAATACTATATATAATATTATATATATGTGTGTGAGTGTTGAAATAAATCAAAAATAAAACCTGCCTTGGCCGGGGTTCGAACCCGCGCCAAGGGCCGGTTCAAACCAACACACGAGCCCAACCAGCTGGGCTGGCCTTCTGTTGTGATAAAACCCAGACGCGAATTATACTTATGCACACATCTAAACTCCCACAGTTGACAAGGAAAAGTCAACTGTGGTATTCCTTGGTGAACAATCCGTCTAATTAACGCGTAATCATGCTATCTTTGGTAAATTCGTCCTATAACCGGCCCAATCCAACGCGTATACACAACAATTACACGGCAATCGTTGCCCTAATCATTCAATTTGACGCGTTTTATAATAAGGAAAGTCAACTATCTAATTAACCCTAACCCTAATCCCTTAGTATAAATTGAGGGTCTACGTAGCTTAACAACTCGCTCATACCACTCTCTTCACCTCCAATTCTTTCAATTATACCCTGATCATTGCTATCAAGCTCGTAGTTTGACTTTCTCCTTGACCCGACTGTTATCATTCATATCACACTGTAAGTACGATTAAGATTGTGGGTTATGTTCATCGGCTATCAGACAACATTAGCCCTAACGATAATCGGGCTATAGTTGTCTGATTTGCTCAATTGAAAATCTAGGGTTCGTTGTTGATAATTGGGGATAAAACTGGATTTGCATATCGTATTTAATTATTTTAAATCAGGAGATAACACAACCACCGGCCTAGGCCAGGTGGTTGTGACTCTGGTCCTTATCCGAGGTCACCCGGGTTCGAGTCCGGCTCCGACCGGTTTTTGGTATTCTTTTCTTTTCTTTTTCTTTTTAGCAAACAATTAAATAATTATATATATTAAATCCTTTAATCTTTTAAATTCTTTTTAAAATACCTAAACTATTTTATAAACTCTAAAAAAAATTATTATTGGTTAATCTGATATAAAAGATTTATTTACAATTTTTATTTTTCAGAAATTCTTTTATTTAATATTTATAATAATTAAATCATTTTTATACAATTATAATTATAAAAATCCATTTATATATCAAAACAATTTATTTAAATTCTCCAAAAATTATCCTAACCTTTTATAAAGTTAAACTTTACTGAAATAATTTTTAATTCAGTAAAATCATTTATTTATTATTTTTAATCAATTTTTGTAAGATTTAATCATATTTAATTCATAATAAATCCAATTTTCATCATTTTTGCACCAAAATTTTATACAAATTCTTTTTAATCATTTAGATCAGAATTATGATTTTTAAAATAAGATTTCTTTAATTTTAGTATTTTTGAATATTAAAGTTAATAATTGGCTATTTATAAATAATAGATTTAAAAATCTATTTAAAATGAAATAATTTTATAAAAATTATTTTATTACTTCAAACACTTTAATGTGCTCATTCAAAATTCAAACTTTATAAAAAGACTATTTTTCATTAATTATCCAATTTTCTTTATTTAATTAACATTTTTAAATTTAACAATTGATTATCCCCAAATCGAAACCCTAGGATACACATATTAGTTATATAGACTTAGACTTATTATATATTACCTCATTATAGGGTAATATTTGGAATCACTTTGGGCAACACAATTATCATATCTTTTTCAACAAGTTAACATTTGCTAAGGTGAGTTTACATAGCCCCTCTTATCACCACTTTTGGGGTGAAACATGTTATAACACTTTTCATTGCAATTCAATCATCAATGTGTTTATGTGTTTTCTATGTTGCATATTGTCTTGAGCATGATTAGAGTAAGCACCATTCTAGCATAATCATTAACATTGATCAGCCGACGGTATACATTGATAGATCTATTGGACTGACAATCCCACCCGGATACGTGCCTCCTACCAAGGTTACGTGGGTGTTTGTTATCGCATAACATATTCATTGGGACCATAAGTGTATGGTATGTATTATTTTATAACAGTCAACAGGGTTGATTATGCACTCGATTTATTTCTAATATGTTCTCACATATGGGCTAGATTAACATGACACATGAATTGCATAACATTTTATTCATTTATCATCAAAAACCTATGTAATTCTCACCAACTTATGTTGACCCAAAATACTTTCAAAATTAACATGTTTCAGGTAACAATGAAGCTGAGGCTTGAGTTAGCATGAGGATTTATCTTGAAGTTTATTTGAAGTTTTTGAAGTTATCATTTGATGTTATGTATTTAAATTCTTAGACATTATTTCACATTTTGGATATTATGTTTGAATAAATTATTTAAAATTTATATTATACCATGTGCTACTGAAAACAATCATCAATACGTGGCACCCCGATGTTTCCGCCATCGGTTGGGGTGTTACATCGTGTAGTACACAATAGAAACCCATAGTATGACAGTAGTTACCAAATAATCGTTTTAACACATGTTTTCTCCCCCGAAAGTATAAAACCAGTTTAAAAGAGGGGCCGTAAACTCACCTTAAATTGCGTTACTCCTTAACCCGAGTAAACTCAGCTGCTATGCTAGTCCCGTAAAGCGGCGACCTAACATATGACAGTTACAAGTACTTAGACTAATAACCCGCAGGTTAATTAGTCCCTAGATGTCCAGACCATAACCAAGTTCGTTTGAAAACACCGTGACTGTTTAACTGACCCAAAGTACAAGACTCGACATCCCATTGGTGACCCGAGACTCCCCGTGTTATGTTTACGCTCCAAAACATACAATAACGCAAGTACACTTAACATACGTTAACGCACAACAAGTTATAGCACATAGTTCACGTATCACCGAAATACATCCAAATATATGTTACCAAGTTATTAGACATGTTACGGGGTTCCTAGCATGTTACTACATGTTAAATCGGGTCTCGGAATGCTAATTTACACTTACAGCAGCAGTACACGCGATTAGGAAAAGTCAACTAGCAATTAGGTTGGTCAACTAGCAATTAGAAACCCTACTCGCCTCTATTATAGGCGATTAGGAGCTACTCACATGAACTTACTAGCAATTAGGGCTATTCACATGAACTTATAGGCAATTAGGGCTATTCACATGAACTTATAGGCAATTAGGGCTAATCACCTGATCTTACACAAGAGTAGGCCTCTACTCGCCTATATTATGGGCGATTAGCACCCTACTCGCCTATAACATAGGCGATTAGGAATGCTACTCGCCTGTAACCTTGCTGTTCCGGTTTTTCGCGCGTTTAACGCTCCAAATCAGATCCAGAACGTGTGTAACCACCCAATATCATCCCAAACACTATCCTAAACATGTTTAACCCAAAATCCTTCGTTTAACCTCGTATAATCAGTCCTGCATGCAACCAAGTAATCCAAAACACCATTCACATAGCATGCAACATCATACTAACACGCGTAATCATAACCCTAATATCCAATTACTGAGATTCCTATTATCATAATATCAATATCAATACTGATCTATCATAATAACATATCAAATCATCATCATGAATCATAAAAACCCTAGCTTTCTAATCATACACACTCATAATGCATGCATATTAGTTATAATCCGATTAACAACCCTTATTGACGATTTTCAGAAAGCATTTTCGTTTAAGAACAGGTCTGGACCATTAGGGATTGATTAAAAACGTTTATAAAGAGTTATGGATGAAAATCAAACCTTAGGATTATGAAAATATGATGATTCAAGCTTGAAACCTTGAGTTTTGATCAAAAATCGCCTTCCAGAGGTTGTTTATGTGTTGGGGCGGGTTATGGGACGACTAGGGTTGGTATAATGAAGTTTAGGAGGTTAAGTATGGTATTTATAGTCGTTTTTAGTCGTCCAGCACGTAAATAGCGAGTATGCAGCAGTTTCAGGCGATTAGGAATCCTAATCGCCTGATTGTTCAGGCAATTGGGCCTACTCGCCCTTAGCTATACACGAGTAGGGCCCTACTCGCCCTTAGGGTCCCCTACTCGCCTCCCCTATAGGTGATTAGGCCTCCTACTCGCCTATAGGGGTTGGTTTTGTGCGTTTTGCGCGTTAAACCCCGTTTTAACATATGTTAATGCATATTCACGTACCGACAAGTCACATAATGATTGTAAACACATAACACAAATAAATACACATATTTACACTCGTTCACCAATTCCCGGGACTCGAGACTCGTACGTTCCGTATGCCCTGACGATCCTACAAATCGTCACCGTTTGTACACTTGGTTAAGGACTGACATCTAACGAACCTCTAGACCAACATCCAATGATCTTCTAGACTAACCAATAGTTCCCGAACCATAACCCGACTTAACTAACCCAGTTAAGTACAATATACGCGTGACTCGCTAAGGTAGACTTTCATCTAGACAACGTTGTTAACCAGAATTTGCCGGGTGTCACAGTATATCTCATTTGGGAGAGCCATTGCCAACATAGAGAATGCTTTTGCATCTAGCTCAAGTTTTAGGAAATCATCATCTGTATATTCTTTAGGGTCCTTAGGGACCTTAACATTAGTTTCAAGATTAACATTTACTGGTTTGTGAGGACCATATATCACAGATCTCCAACAACCTGTGTTGGTTTGTGACAAGGTATGTGCCATTCTCTTTTGCCATATGTTGTATTCATTTCTAACAAGCATGGCAGGTTTAGTGGCAGAACCAGTATTATGTGGATCCATTTTAAAGAGTATAGATTTGTCAGATGACTCTTTTAAGTGATGGATGTTCATAAAAAGTGAACTTTTGATCTTTTTATTGAGTATCAATAAGAGCTTTGTGTCTGATTCTCAATTTGTTAGATTGATATGTGATCAGATAAACCAAGGCTCTGATACCAATTGTTGGATCAGTTTGCTCTTTTTGCTAAATAAGAACTTGCTATCTTGACACTTAAGTGTTTAGCAAGCCCTTGTAAATCAGATTATAAGCACAGCGGAATGTATAAGTTAAAGCAACACTTTTTATACTAAGGAAGAGTTATTACTCCCCCTTGATGATTGAAACTAATAAATGACAAGTATTTATTATGAATCCAAGCAGTAAATGAGAATTAGATACTTAGACAGATTCACAATAAATACTGAAATGGAATAGAACAGTTGAGAGTGTTTGAAGGATTTTTCTATTAAAATCAATGTCTAAAATAGAAGGTTGAAGCCTCCTATTTATAGACGTTTACATACATGTATCTTGCCCAAAAAGCAAGTACAGAAACAACAGAAACAAGTTGCACAAGTTGCAACATTGAAACTAACAAATACAGCTAAAAGTAATAATAAACAATAAACTACTGATGCAAAAGGCGGTGGAAAATATCTGATGCTAAGTGCTGATGAATGACAAACTACTGATGAGTAGTTTGTCTTCAGTACTTCTGAAGTGAACTTGTCTGGTTTGGACTTCAGAACTTCTGATGAAGTTTCTTCTTCAGCACTTCTCTTATCTTCTCTTCAGCAGTTCTTTGTTTTCTTTTCAGTACTTCTATACTTAGCCAAAATGACAGAAGTGAATTAGACTAAGGTTTCCAAAAGTGGTTTCACCAATCCTCTTTGTCCTAACAGCTATCTTGGTTGTGTTGTTGGGGATTGTTCGTCTATAGGATTCTGGACGGACTCATGGATTAGAGAGGAACCCCTTCGGTTAACGTCACAAATGGTGTGAAATCGCTGCAATGGGATTGGCGTTCAGCACCGGTTTCGGCGGAAGAAGTATCCGAATATTTCAATCTTATTTCGGATATCTATGACTTTGTTTGGAAGGGTGGGCAGGATGTTTGGCGCTGGAAAGCAGTTAATTCAGGAGAGTTCTCGATTAGAAATGTTAAGAGCTTGCTTTCGGATCAGCCTCAAACCACTTTAGTGACCAAAATGAATTGGAAAGTATGGGTTCCGTTAAAATGTAAGGTGCTGGTTTGGCGGGCTGCAACCAACCGTATCCCTACTAAAGTAGAACTTTGTAAACGGGGAGTGAACATCCCCAATCAGCTGTGTGAAATGTGTAATGCTGAGACGGAGACGTCCATACATCTATTCATAGGATGTTTCTTTGCTACTTAGGTGTGGAGTCGAATTGAAGCTTGGTGCAGAATTAGTCCTATGCTCATTTTTGATGTTAGCGATCTGCTGAAATTTGATGGTATGCAGCTGAGTTCAAAGCGCACAAAACAGATTCTGCAAGGTATTATTTTTTCTACTATATGGACCATTTGGAATGAACGCAATGATCGTATTTTCAAAGGCAAACGACGTAGGGCCGTTGAGGTGGTTGAAAGCATCAAGATGACGTCATATTTTTGGTTTAAACATAAAAGTAGTATACAAGTTGTAGATTGGAGTGTTTGGTATAATTATCTGTTGAACTTGATGTAATTTCGTTTGTTGGCCCGAGGGTCCTTACTTTGAGGACCACTCGTCGTTGTTTTTGAATGAAGTTTACCTTTAAAAAAAAATTATTATGTAATCCCATAAATATTGCATTCATATTAATCATAAGAAAAGTTAAGTTCAAAGTCAAGTCAATACTTAAGTCAATAGTCAAATCAATTGTAATTAATTATATTTTCAATAATCAAGTCAATTGTACTTAATTGTTTTCTCTAGTCTTGTAACATCTTTGTATATATAGGTGTTGTAAGTGCAATGGAAAAGACAGAGAGTTTTTCCCTAATCTCATTTGAATTCAAGAGTTATCACATTCTCATGTTATCAACGTGAGTTCCCTGCCCTTCTCCTTCTTTCTTTTTCGATCGTCTCTTTTACTCCCTTTCCTGCTCGTTTTCCCCCTACTCCACCACATTCATGGCCACTTCATTTGATCTATCAACCAAAACCAATCAGCTCTCATCCTTTTGTGGTCGAGGCCGATTAAATTCGTCACAGGGCCGTGGAAATCATTACACCAAATGCGTCCCTCGATGTCAACTTTGTCGCAATCAAGGTCACTATGCTAGTGCTTGTCCCACTCTATCATTTTATGCTCAAAAAGCCGCCATGCTAGATACAAATCTAGCCCATGCCCTCCCTGCTCAATGTAACATTGCATCCGAAACTCCAGCTTGGACGACCGATTTAGGTGCAACCACACATATGATTAAAAATATTCATGGTCTAAATGATTCAAACCCACACAAGGGTAATATGCGTGTTACCTTTGGAATGGTCAAAAATTGCCCGTTACTCACACCGGGACCACATCTCTAACAAACTCTCTTTCTTTACAAAATGTTATTGTCATTCCTAATCTCACAGAGAATCTACTATCCATTAGTAGACTCACAAATGATTCTCCTGTACATGTTTTATTTTCTAACAATTATTTTCTTATTCAAAACCGAAAAACGAGGGAAGTTCTTGCTAAAGGCATTTGCGAAAATGGTTTCTTTGTTCTTACCCAAAGTTACAAGTCTCTTGTTGCTACTCTTTCCGCTTCACATCTTCGTGCTTCGTTCAACAAATGGCATAGTCGCCTAGGACATGTCTCTTTTGATACTATCACTACATTATATAAACTTGGTCATGTTTTTGTTACATCTCTATTACCCAAACCGGGTTTATGTCATTCTTGTGAAGTATAAAAAGCCAAACATCTACCTTTTGTTGAAAATAATAAACGTGCGCAACAAGTTTTAGACTTAATTCATTGTGATATTTGGGGACCCGCACCCATTGCCTCAACCGATGGCTACTTATATTATGTAATATTTGTAGGCGTTTATTCTCGGTTCACATGGTTTTATCCTCTCAAGGCTAAATCCGATTTCTGCAATATTCGCACCATATTCTTAAACTTTGTACAAAACCAATTTTCCACAATTGTCAAAGTTTTTCAAAGTGATGGTGGAACCGAGTTTACAAACCATCGAGTTCAAAATTGTTTTCAAGAGCATGGCATATGCCAGCCGGGAATCACATAATGTGGTTTTTATGTCATGAAATTCATGAAAAAGATAGTTCACGGAGGAGTCGAGATATTGGGCAATGTAAGTTAAGGTAAAATAAACGTAGCGATGCGCTATGATTTATGTAAAATAATTGGCTGGCCTCGACTAATGTATTAATTTTATTGTTGTCTCAGGTTGGGGGGAGGAGCGGATTATTACGCGGATGAGGACATGGATGTCATTCGCGAAGAATAGTCAAGCTATGCCATGACATTTATTTTCAAGTGATGAAGGCAATGTATTGTCGATACAATATTTTTGTAAATGTTAAACGTTTGTCTCGGATTGGTTTATAATTTGATAAATATGTATTATATAATGAAATGATGTTTTTGTTATTAATTTGCTAATTATTTTGCATATAATAAAATGGGTATAAATCCAGGAGGGTAAATCTATAATTTTACTGGAATTTTTTTAGATTAATAAATTATGACACGCAAAATGAACGTCATAAATTTCTGTCATAAAATGTGTCGTTAAAATGTCAATAAAAACTGTCATAAAAATGTGTCATAATGCGTGTCAATAAATATTGTCATAAATGTGTGTTATAAACAGATGACATGCCAAAACATGTCATGTTAAATTTATGACACCGCCTTCCTTGACATTTTTTTTTCTTGTCATCAGACCCCTTTTCTTGACACGCAATGCGCGTTAAGAAAGGCCTTTTTTCTAGTGCGCGTCAAGAAAGACCTTTTTACTAGTAGTGCATACATCATCGCTTATCTTGTCCTCACACACCGGAACAAAACGGACGGGCCGAACGGAAACACCATCACCTCACTGAAACCGAATTAGCCATGATGTTTAATGCTCATGCCCCACCAAGGTTGTGGTTTGATGCCTTCACTTCCGCTACACACATCATAAACTGTCTCCCCACAAAACTTCTTGACAACAAATGTCCCTTTGAAATTCTTTTTAAACAACCTCCATCTTACTCCAATCTTCGCATTTTGGATGTCTTGTCTATCCATATCTTCAAGACTATACCAAACACAAACTATTACCACGAAGTGATCCATGTAATTTTATTGGATATAGTCCGAAATACAAAGGTTTTAGATGTCTCGACCCTTATATGGGTCGAATTTACACTACAAGACATGCCAAATTTGATGAAGATGTTTTTCCCTTTCACTCTACTTCCGCATCCTCTCACTCTAACCAACTCCCCTTCACAAATTTTGAAGACTCTTTACCCACACCTACAACACATAAAATTCCCACATTCACCAAAAATTTGCAAAACCCATCCACATCTCCACCTTGCACCCATTGTCCAGATTACATTATTCTTTCACCAACCATCAGCCCAACGCCATCCCCACCCAACTCTCCTTTATGCCCATCTAGCCCATCATCAAACCCACCCACTTCTACCTCCTTTAATACACCTCATCCGGCCCAAAGTCAAACTCCCTCTTTCTCAGCCCAAACTGATTCCTCAATTTCAGCCCACCAATCCGATGCGTCCCACCCTTACCCTTCCAAATAGGCCCTCCAATTCTCATCAAACCAAACTCCCTCATTCGCCCGATCCTCTCAAGCATCACCTCCACCCTCACTTATTCTCAATCCAATTCCAAATATTCCTTTAACCACAAATAATCATCCTATGACAACTCGGTCAAAAGTTGGTATTTTCAAACCAAAACATTTCGCCAACTTATCCTAATTTTCCTCCCATCCTCTTCATTATTCTCTTATTTCCTCTCATGTACCCAAAGGCATTAAAACCGCCTTGAAAGATTCAAAATGGGTTCATGCCATGAAAGATGAACTTAAAGCCCTCCATACAAACCAAACTTGGCATCTCGTTCCTCGTCCAACCTCTACCAACATCATTGGCTCAAAATGGATATATCGAATAAAATACAAAGCCGATGGTTCCATTGATCGCTACAAATCACGTCTTGTGGTACAAGGTTTTAATCAAGTACCGGGACTAGATTTTTCTCATACCTTTAGTCCCGTTGTCAAGTCTTCCACCATTCGGGTCGTTCTTAGTCTTGCTACTATTAATAAATGGAAACTTTGACAACTTAATGTAAACAATGCTTTTCTAAACGGTAATCTTACCGAAACTATTTTTATGGAACAACCACTGGGATTTGAGGACCCAAAACACCCAAATCATGTGTGCAAACTCAATCGTGCCATTTATGGTTTAAAACAAGCCTCGCGAGCTTGGTTTTAGCGATTAAGTTCCTTTCTTCAAACCGTGGGTTTCACATGTAGTCGAGCCGACTCCTCTTTGTTTATATTTAATCGTGATGACATTTTAATCTATCTTCTAGTTTACGTGGATGACATAATCATTACGGGCAACAATGAAAAATTTATCTCCACATTCACATCACGCCTAAACAAAGAATTCAAAATCAAGGATCTTGGACTTCTGAGTTTCTTCCTTGGCTTAAAAGTAACTCACACAAAGACACGTCTATTCTTAAACCAATCAAAGTATGCCCATGACATTCTATCATGGGCCGGTCTCCTTGATTCCAAGCCTGTAGCCACTCCCCTCACTCCCAAGGATATATTCAACTCCAACGGACAACCTTTTCATGATCACACTCTTTATCTCTCTCTTGTCGGTGCTCTCCAATACCTCACCATTACCCGTCCTGATCTCTCCTTTATCGTGAACCAAGCCAGTCAATACCTACAACAACCCACCACCACTCACTTTCAATTTGTCAAAAGAATCATTCGTTATGTCAAGGGAACTTTATCATATGGTCTAACGTTTGATAGACCACCTAACACTATTTTATTAGGTTTTTCTGATGCAGATTGAGCACGTTGCATTGACACACGAAGATCCACCTATGACTATTGCATTTATCTAGGTGGAAATTTGGTATCTTGGAGTGCAAAGAAACAACCCACGGTCTCCCGTTCAAGTTGTGAATCGGAATATCGAGCAATGGCGAACACGGCTTCGGAAATCATTTGGGTTACTCATCTACTTCGAGAGCTTCATGCATTACCACCGGGATCCCCAACACTATTTTGTGACAATAAAAGTGCTCTATTTTTAAGCCAAAATACAATCTCTCACAAAAGAGCTAAACACATATATCTTGACTACCACTTCATTCGAGAATTAGTTGTTGCAGGTCGCCTTCACACTCGTTTCATCTCAACAGATCAACAAGTCGCCGACATATTCACGGAGAGTCTTCCAAAGCCGCTCTTTGAGAAGTATCGAGCAATGCTTCGTCTACATCCTCCGCCTCGCATTGACCGGGGGGGGGGTATTAGGCAATCCCACAAATATTGCCTTCACATTAATCATAAGAAAAGTCAAGTCCAAATTCAAGTCAATAGTCAAGTCCAATCTATCACCCATTGAATAGTCAAGTCAAGTCAATAGTCAAGTAACATTTTTGTATGTATAGGTGTTGTAAGTGCAATGGAAAAGATTGAGTTTTTCCCTAATCTCAGTATATATGTGTTAGTATAAAACTAGATTAAATGTAAACGGGTCAAATTCGGAAAACATGTACATATTATCCCAAAGTGTATTAGCACCATTAGTTTTATGTTTTTAATCTTCTTTTTGTTAATGTCAACCTTTGTTTTGTTAGGGGTTTTTTTTTCGGATCAGGTTGCAAGGTTTGAAGAAGTCGGTTGCGGTTGCAAAGTTTGAAGAAGTCGGTTCGGGTTGCAGACTGTATGAAGTGGTCGTGTTGCAAACTTAATCTTTTAAGAGCTTTATTTGGAGAACATGTACACTTCTCAAAGGTTATATTTTTGTGTTTCATTTAGAAAACATGTACTTTTTGGAACACATGTTTAGTTATATATGCCATTTATTTTTATGCAGCCATATATAAATTTGTTTTAAGGGTATTATTGTAAAACATAAATGAATGCTCCTGCAAATGGTATAATTAAACGATTTCACGGCACCTTCAATTAAGTTATGTACCATAGTGAACAAGGTACAAAAATGTAGTCATTTGAAGTTCTATTAATATAGTCCCACTTGAGATGATACATTATACATGTAACATGTAGATATTTCAATTCTTCGGTGGAACACATGTTAATAAATTAAATAACAAGGTTGTGAAGTTAAGCTACACATTATAAGTTATAACAAACAGTTTGCATTGTAGGGAAAATATTAGAACATATAAGTATAGAGTAATAGGTAATAGATTGAATTGGATCGAATGTGCAATTCTCATTATTCACAGAAGATTATATAATTGTTACAACATTAATACAATGGCTTGATTCTAAGAGGACTATTGACTGGACTATTGACTAAGACTATTGACTATGACTAAATAATTACAAATGCATAAAGATAGCTCTTTGGCTGTTGACTATGACTGTGACTATTGACTATTGATTTGTGTTAATACGCCCCCGTAAGATGGAGGATCCATTGGATACGCCAATCTTGGAGCGAAAGGAAAGAAACGGTGATCGTGGAAGTGGTTTGGTGAGGACATCAGCTAGTTGATCCTCTGAGCTAATGTGAAAGACCTTTAAGTGACCGGCATTGACTTGTTCACGAACAAAGTGGTAGTCAAGGGCAACATGTTTCATGTGGGAATGGTACACCGGGTTGGCACTGATGGACGGGGTAAATCATGGTGTTTAACATGCTTAATTGTGTGCTTTTAATGTTGTTTGAGTGATTATATGCCTTGAATAAGATAACTACGCTACATTTTATGATTGCAGGTAAAGCAGCTAAAATGGATAGACTTAATTAAGATGGAATTGTGTAGCGTGTGTGAGCCGAAGGAAAATGATCAAGTCGCGTACACTTGAAAGTGAGCATGGAAAGTGATAGGTGTTCATAGACGCTGGAGCGTTGAAAATGAACTTTGAATAAGCCAAGAACACCCGAGTCGGGGGCCACTACTACTAATAATAATAATAATAAAAATAATAATAATAATAATAATAATAATAATAATAATAATAAAAAGAAACTTGAAAAAATAGAAATATGACAAAATGGCCTAAGGCCCAATTGGTGATAGGGTCACGCATAAGGCAAGGGATATTATTATTTGTTCTTCGACGGCAGAATTTTTTGAGGAGGCATCACGAGGACAGTAGGTGATCGCAAGAGGGCATAAGGAAAAAAAAGATGGAGGCTTCTACCCTAGCCATGAGCGGCTAATCACCCGTGATCCTCTCCGGGTGAATGGTTAGTTACTAGAACAAGGTTTTATGTTTGTCAAACAATTGAATTGAGATTTGAATGTTTAAACTTTCAGTTTCGATTGTGGTTTATTTTTAATATTGATGTTGAACGTTTTTTGAATGATATGCTTGTTTTAGATTTCATCAACCAACACGGTTTCTTATCGAGGGTCATTGAATATTTACAAGTTGTGTCTTTCAATACTGCGAGTCATTAAGATATTGTTAGGTGATAATCAACCGAGTCAACAGTCGCGGTCTAGTTATTGGCTGTCAGCAAAGTCATTAATCAACCTTCTTTATCAATCATGTTAATCCACATATCATGTCTATGTGATATCAATTGGCAAACTAAATAAACCTTGTCTAAAGTGATTAACCGGGATCCTGGAGAGGTAACCATTTTTTATATTGTTTACAAATCATTTTCTTTTAAGTCGTTTTTATTATTTGCAAATCAATCAACCAATCAATTTTACATTTTCGTCTAGTTTAATTTAATTGTTAGAAATAACACTTTCCACAATACTCCTCGTGGTTCGACACCCAACTTACCCTAACTAGTAAGGTAGTTGGTCTTTTCTTAAAATCTTATTTTTGACCGGTCCTTCGACACCGATCAAATTTTGGCGCCGTTGCCGGGGAGTCGTGCGCAAAGTGTTTTTTTTCTTAGTTAATCATCATATATATATAAGCTGTCAAAACAGTTTGATTTACCAGTAAATGTTCGTGCTAAGAGTTTGAAAGAATTGAGTACCCAAAACCGACACAACAAGCTGCCAAAACAGTTTGATTTACCAGTAAATGTTCGTGCCGTGTTATTGGGTACATGTCCGCCGAAACTCCAAGACCCAGGAACGCCTTTAATTCCAATACAGATTGGAGAACTTAAAATTGACAAGGCATTATTGGATCTTGGAGCGTGTGTTAGCATTCTTCCAGGATGTATCTACGACCAATATGATTTTGGTCCTTTGAAAGAGGTCGACATCACCATGGTGTTGGCAAATCAAAAAGCGATACGTCCTAGGGGAATGTTAACGGATGTGATAGTCAAGGTGGAGGATTGTTTTTACCAGTGGATTTCTTGGTAATGGATTGTGTTTCTAATAAAAAAGAGACACAACCCATGGTTATATTGTGTAGACCGTTCTTGGCAACTGCACACGCAGTGATCGATTGTGCCAATGGGACGGTTAATATGAGGTTTGGGGAAAGAACACTGAGTTTAAATGTGTTTTTAAGTTTAACTGGCCCAAATGCCGAGGAAGGGTGTTTCATGGTTGACAGGACTGAAGAAGCTGGAGTCAAGAAAGGTAAGAAGAAGAAGAAAGTCAAGAAACGAGTCAAGGTCAACCAGGAGGGCATGAGAGTAAAAGCTCCAGATCCTAACTATGGGATGGCTCATGAATTATCGCAAGATAGAGAGGATGCATGTTTAGTAGCTGAGGGATGCAAGCATCCCACTCGCCCACCATGATTAGAACACCAGGTAAAGTCAGGCTGAAGACTGTAAACTTAGCGCTACCGGGAGGCAGCCCGGAATTTTATTTATTTTCTTGTTTTTGTTTTTTTTTTGTTGCTTGTGTGTTTTTATTTTTGTGGTTGTTTGCTAAGTAACTAATCATTGCGGGTGGTAGTTAATAGTCGCGTATGTTGAGATTGGTGGTTGGGAAAGAATTGGGTAAGCATTAAAAGCACCATACATTGGGGACAATGTATCCCAAGTGTGGGGATGGGGGACCCTAAGGAAGTAAGGCGGAATTACTTACCGTTGCAAGAAAAATTGGGAATTTTGAAAATTTTTGAACAATTTTAATGAAAAAAAAATCTTGCAAAGTAGTCCCTTTTCTACTTGATCAGACATAAAAGCCAAATTTTCAGTCACCAAAGAATCTTTTGCCAAATATGAAAAACGAGATCCCTAATCATGGTTGTCCCTTTAAGTTTCATGAGAGTGTTTCTGGTGAGCGTTTTTAGAGAAAATGAAAAGAGATGCCTAACTAGGGGTAACATGCTTATAGGATTTGCATATGCTACATGTCGGCAGCCTATTTCCCTACATTGTGAGATCTTGAGCCTATTAGATGTTTATTGATATAAATGTTTCGTTTCATGAGAGTAGGCCAAATGTTTCTTTGTTGCAGAATTTGTGTAATTCGATACATGCTAAAGCTTTAGGCAATATGTGCGCATAGATGAGGAAGGCAATTTAGGAACCCACTTGTTTGTTGATACCTTTGTGTTGTTTGTGTTGACCTGTTCGTTAAAATTCACCATTAGTAAACCATGTTGAGCCTAGACCTTTCATTTGTTAAACTTACATTGTTACCCAAATCGACCCGGTTACCTTGTTGAATAAAAATGTTGACATCCAATGTGTTCGTCTTGTTTACTGTTTGAGTTATTTGATTGAAAAAAAAAGAAAAAAAAGAAAATATATATAAAAAAAAGAGAAAAAAATCAGAAAAGAAAAAACAAGAAAAATGCAAAAAAAAAAAAAAATTAGAAGTGATTGTTATGGGTCAATTATGCCCAAGTTTGTGTGTTAGTACATGAATAAGGATGTTCACGCATCTGTGTTAAACCTTTTGTTTTCGATCCATTTGTTAACCAAATCATCCTACCTTGACCCTAAGCCCAAAACCCGTAAGTCCTTTTGATGTGTGCACAGTTTATAGCTTATGTGTGATTGTTATACAAACCTATGATAACGAAGTTGCATTCTTGGTTTTCTGAGTGTTATATACTAGCACATTACAGGCTAGTCCAGATATTAAACCGAGAGGAGTGAACATTGTGAGGGGTGTGTAGCATATGTAGATGATAATAAGCATGTTAGTTTTGGATAGGCAAGTCTTGTTTTGAAATTGTGCAACATTTGTTCGCCAGATTGTCAATCTCGATTGTGTAAGTCTATGGGACGGGTATGATTGGGGACCTTGGAAAATCGATAGGTAAAGGAATTGGAGGTGGCTTGTTAATAAAGTGAGTCATGTTTTGAGATGGTTTGATTGGGGACAATCAAAGGTAAGTGTGGGAATGTGATGGACGGGGTAAATCATGGTGTTTAACATGCTTAATTGTGTGCTTTTAATGTTGTTTGAGTGATTATATGCCTTGAATAAGATAACTACGCTACATTTTATGATTGCAGGTAAAGCGGCTAAAATGGATAGACTTAATTAAGATGGAATTGTGTAGCGTGTGTGAGCCGAAGGAAAATGATCAAGTCGCGTACACTTGAAAGTGAGCATGGAAAGTGATAGGTGTTCATAGACGCTGGAGCGTTGAAAAGGAACTTTGAATAAGCCAAGAACACCCGAGTCGGGGGCCACTACTACTAAATAATAATAATAATAATAAAAAGAAACTTGAAAAAATAGAAATATGACAAAATGGCCTAAGGCCCAATTGGTGATAGGGTCACGCATAAGGCAAGGGATATTATTATTTGTTCTTCGACGGCAGAATTTTTTGAGGAGGCATCACGAGGACAGTAGGTGATCGCAAGAGGGCATAAGGAAAAAAAAGATGGAGGCTTCTACCCTAGCCATGAGCGGCTAATCACCCGTGATCCTCTCCGGGTGAATGGTTAGTTACTAGAACAAGGTTTTATGTTTGTCAAACAATTGAATTGAGATTTGAATGTGTAAACTTTCAGTTTCGATTGTGGTTTATTTTTAATATTGATGTTGAACGTTTTTTGAATGATATGCTTGTTTTAGATTTCATCAACCAACACGGTTTCTTATCGAGGGTCATTGAATATTTACAAGTTGTGTCTTTCAATACTGCGAGTCATTAAGATATTGTTAGGTGATAATCAACCGAGTCAACAGTCGCGGTCTAGTTATTGGCTGTCAGCAAAGTCATTAATCAACCTTCTTTATCAATCATGTTAATCCACATATCATGTCTATGTGATATCAATTGGCAAACTAAATAAACCTTGTCTAAAGTGATTAACCGGGATCCTGAAGAGGTCACCATTTTTTATATTGTTTACAAATCATTTTCTTTTAAGTCGTTTTTATTATTTGCAAATCAATCAACCAATCAATTTTACATTTCCGTCTAGTTTAATTTAATTGTTAGAAATAACACTTTCCACAATACTCCTCGTGGTTCGACACCCGACTTACCCTAACTAGTAAGGTAGTTGGTCTTTTCTTAAAATCTTATTTTTGACCGGTCCTTCGACACCGATCAGGCACAAAGGTAGGTGGCACCAGTGTTGTCACAGAAAAGAGATGGTGTGCGTGTCGTGCGAAGACCGAGTTCTTGGAGAAGATTTTTAACCCATTAGATTTCAGCTGCGGCGTTTGCCAGTGCTTTGTATTCTGCTTCAGTGGATAAGCGTGAGACTTTTTTTTGTCTTGATGAACGCCGGGAGATGATGTTGGATCCAATATATAATATATAACCCGTTGTAGATCTTCCTCCGTCATGTATGCCTCCCCAATCAGAATCTGAGAAAGCATGTAAATCAAGTGAGGACTGTTTATTTAACAATAACCCATGGTGCAATGTTCCTTTCAAATAGCGGAGAATCCGTTTAAGAGCTTGCCAGTGTGACTGTTTTGGGTGGTGCATAAACTGTGAGAGTTTGTTGACAGCGAAAGAGATATTAGGGCGGGTGAAGGCAAGGTATTGAAGTGTGCCAACAAGTTTGCGATAAGGAGTTGGGTCAACGGGTAGAGATGCATCCGAAGGGATAAGCGGATCAGAGACGCTTAGGGGGTGAGGACATCTTTGGCACAATCCATTTTGAAAGTGGTTAAGATGTCCTGAATGTGCCTGTGTTGGGAGAGGAATAGACCATGAAGAGTTGGAATGACTTCGATTCCTAGGAAGTGATGTAGAGGGCCTAAGTCTTTGATCGATTTTTTTTTTTTTTTGCTTAGGGATTGAACAAAGATGTCCATGAATGGATCATTGTTTCCAGTGAGGACAATGTCGTCAACGTAGACGAGTAGGTAGCAAGTGTTACAATTTGTGTTGTAGACAAAAAGAGACGCATCAGAGAGACATTTTTTTTAAAACCGAAGCTAATGAGGAAGGCGGTTAATTCATTGTACCAAGATCGCGGGGCTTGTTTAAGGCCGTAGAGAGATTTCTTGAGTTTGCAAATGTGATTAGAAAACGCCGAATTTGCAAATCTGGGTGGTTGAATCATGTACACATCCTCATGTAAGGTGCCATGAAGAAATGCATTATTGACGTCTAGTTGGCGTAACGACCACCCTCGAGAGAGTGCGATGGAAAGAACAGTACGAATGGTGACAGGTTTCGTTACCAGACTAAAGGTATCAAAAAGTCCTTACCGTACTGTTGATGAAACCCTTTTGCGACTAGGCGCGCTTTAAATTTATCAATAGTTCCATCGGGTTTTCGTTTGGTTCGGAATACCCATTTTCATCCGATTGGATTTTGGGTAGTATGAGGGACAAGCTCCCACGTATGGTTTTGAAGAAGAGCGTTGTATTCAAGATCCATTGCTTGTCGCCATTGTGGATCTTTCATCGCTTGGATGTGAGTAGTGGCTCAATGGATGTAGGAAGTGGGTGAAGTGTAGTGGAGTTGATGAAGTTGGAATTGTAATATTTTGGGTTAGGATTGAGAGACCGTTGTGGGCGAGTAGAGGTGCTAGGAGAGGGGTTAGTTGAAGGAGATTGAGATGGGGAAGTGGTAGAGTCATTGGAAGGATGTGTAGGTGAATTAGGTTGTGTAGGAGTGGAGGATTGTGTTGGAGATGAGGATTGTGTAGGATAGTAGAGGACTGTGTAGAGGACAAGAGTTGTGTAGGGTTAGGGGAATGTTATGTAGGTGTAGTAGAAGGTTGTGTAGGGTCAGATGAGTGTTGTGTAGTATCAGGCAACTGCTGTGTATGTGCAGCAGAAGGTTGTGTAGGGTCAGAAGAAGGGTGTGTAGGAGGTATGGGTTGGGGTGTGGGATCGATGGGAGGTTGTGTAGGGTGCGAAGGCTTTGGAGGATTTGGTATGTTGTAAAGAAATGATTCATAGGTGACAGTGGGAGGGGTGGAGTTATTGGTCTGGGATGGGAAGATGTGTGGTATGAATTCAACATGGCGAGAATGATATAGCTTGTTGGTGGCTGGATCAAAGCATTTATATGCTGATCTGGAAGAGGAGTATCCAAGAAAGATACATGATGCGGAGCGAGATTGTAAGTTGGAGGTGTTGTATGGGCGGAGCCAAGGATAGCAAAGACATCCAAACGGTTTTAGTTTGGAGTAGGTGGGAGCAACATTGAATAACATGTCATAAGGTGATTTGTTGTTCAGGATGGTGGTGGGTAGACGGTTGATGAGATAAGTGGCGGCTTGAAAGGCATGTGACCAAAATTGTGATGGGAGTTTAGTAGGGGTGTTCAAATTCGGATAGTCAATATTGGGATCCGAATCCGGATCCGAAATTTCGGATATCCGAAATTCGGATAATCTGAATTTCGGATTCGGATCCGGATCATCCAACGGATAATCCGAAACTTAAAAAATATAAAAAAATAAATAAAAAAAACGTTCTCCTTTATGTCTAAGATGTGAACCTGTTAAAAAAACAAAAATCGAAGTTAGATAAACGAAACTGAAACAAAAAAATGTAAAAGAAACTTACCGTTTGGTGGACGGGGGCTGTGGAGGTCGGAGATAAGGTGGACGGGTGCTGTTATAGAGAAGGGAAGAGGGAGTGACTGCTATGGATTGGAGTAGTATGGACTTAGGGTTAGGAGGATTAGAAATTTAGTATTGTGTATTGTGTTATGTAGTGTATATAATATTATATATATATATATATATATATATATATATATTTTAAAATTCGGATTCGGATAATCCGATTATCCGAAAATTTTCAAAATCAGGATCCGAATCCGAATCCGAAATTTCGGATTATCCGATTTTCGGATATCCAAAAATCGGATTATCCAAAATTTCGGATAATTCAGATTCGGATTATCGGATTTTTCGGATTCGAATTCGGATTCGGATTGTTTTGAACACCCCTAGAGTTTAGCATAGTGGAGGAGGGCAAGGCCCGTTTCAACAACGTGTCGATGACGACGTTCGGCCACCCCGTTTTGTTCGGGTGTATGAGGGGGTGTGGTGTAGTGAGAAATTCCATGAGTTGTGAGAAATGGTTTAAGTCGACCAATGTATTCACCACCATTGTCGGTAAATAGAGAGAAAAGAGGTGTTTGAAAAAAAACATTCACTAGTGATTTGAATTGTGGAAAAAGGATGGAGACGTCGGATTTTCTTTGTATCGGATATAACCAAATGTATTTAGAAAAATAATCGACAAATATGAGTAATAGGTCATCATCATCATCATACTCAGTTAATCCCACCTATAGCAAAGCTAAGGTAGGGTCTGAGGAGGGTAAGATGTAGAAAGCCTTACCCCTAAGAATAGAGAGGCTGCTTCCAGTGAGACCCCCGGCTCGATGTGGTTTGGTATCACGCCTTGGACATAAGGCACAAAACACTTAGCAATCGGGACAAACCCGATCGGTGCATGTACCCCTTTGTCTTTTGGCTATCCACGCCACCACATGATGCATGATTAACCGTCCGTCGTTTTTAACGTTATTTTCATGAAATTAGTAAAATAACGTTAAAACTAGTGCAACTTTACTTTTGCCCCCAAGGGCCACACATATATACATTATATGCGCACACCGTAAGTGGGGCGTAATAGGTAATAGATTGAATTGGATCGAATGTGCAATTCTCATTATTCACAGAAGATTATATAATGGTTACAACACTAATACAATGACTTGATTCTAGGAGGACTATTGACTGGACTATTGACTAAGACTATTGACTTTGACTAAATAATTACAAATGTATAAAGATAGCTCTTTGACTATGACTATTGACTATGACTGTGACTATAGCTCTTTGACTATGACTGTGACTATTGACTATTGATTTGTGTTAATAATAAGATGGTTGCAAATCAAGAAATATAATCAAGCATCACAAGTTAACATACACATAGAGACCAATAAAGAAGGGAAGAGAAAGTGAGCATAAGAAGGTCGGGTTTGTACGGAGGAATTAAATTCATAGAACAGAGTAAGCTTTGGCTCGCATCTTTTGGGGTTTTTCAATTTTTCTTCCGACTTTTTATTTCACCTTTTTTCGAGAGTAGAATAGAATTAGTAAATCTTTGTATAAGTTAACTAGGTTACAATCTCATGTATTACACAGATTAATAAATGTAATGTTATATAATTAATAAAAAAATCATGTTTAAGAAATAATATGTATTTCACAGTTAAAATAACCGGTGTATTATACTAATAGAATAATATATAATGTAATTTGTTAACATGTAGAATTGTTCGGGGGGGCGGTATAGACAATTTGGTTTCGTACTTGAGGCAGTATAGGCTATATGGTTCCAAAAATTAGAAACCAAAAATTAATAGGTTTTACATAATAATATGATTTGTTTAAATCAAATCATCCATATGAACAACCAATAAGTCACACGATCTATGGCTTAGAAGCATAAGAAACAATTATGCTAACAAATATCCATCTTTTGAAAAATACATAATACATGTAAGAAAACCACAACCGTTTGATAAAAGCACATCTACAAACATACCCATTATTATTATTGGGAAACGACTATGATTAGACCTTGGGATTTTCATAGTAAAGAACATGCTTCTGGGGCTTAAACAGGTACCTAGAACGATATGTCGAGAGAATTACATCGAAAAACAAACGATATTGCAACCTTATATATAAGAGGGCTGGTAACACAACAAACACGCAGATAAGGATTGGCATCCATAACAAACTCTTATGGTAAAGTATGAAAAAGCTAACACCAAAAGCGACCATCATGGTTGTTATAGATAGGAAAAGTGTCGCTAGACCCAATAGGAGCTTTCTGGGTAATGATTCCAAAAAATCATATTCAGCATAACGTGACGTGAGGATAGACAAGAACATGAGAATTGAAGCTGAGGACGAGATTAGAGATATGGCGTCTGCCACAACGAAAACCGCAAAGGTTGCTCTTGAGTTAAAGATAGGGATACCATTGCTTTGGTTATATCCACCGGGAACCGTAAAAGTTGCTGCGAATACTATGGTCGCAATAAGTGCTGCAACAACCATACATTGACTAGCCGTTCCTTTCATCCACTTCTCGCCTTGTGCGATTAAATCTTTGTGTTCCTTGGTGAATAACTCGTGGGGTGTTAGACCGTCTTCGTTCTCCCTTTCTCTATATGAAAGAGGGATCATTTTCTTTACTTCCTGAAACACAAACAAGCTTATATATATAATAGTTATATAAAGTATATTCTTTAGGTTATAGAAATTAATCAGGATAAAAAAAATAAAGTATCACAAGATCAAAGAGGGAGTATACGTACATGGAACCATAGTAACTCTAGTTGCATTTGTAAAGCAACTCCTGACACATCCTCAAGTCGTTTTTTCTTGCCAATCTTCCCAACTAAGTGCAACATATTATTATCCTTTGGATCTCTTAGAGGAGTAATCAAATCCTTCATTGCGCCTATTTCATATAGAAGGTTGTAGATTCCCTCGTGACGATGTTTGACAGCGATGTGAAATATACTTTGATTGTTATCATTTACCTTCCATATCAAATCAGGATATCTACGGATGAGCTCAACTAAAAATTTAGTATTGCCCATTTCTGCCGCAATAAACAGTACCCGAGAAGAGTGTGTTTCCTTTTCGTACGTTGCTATTTTTCTTTCGGTTTCTTTATTCATACTCCCAATATGTTCTAAAATGCATGTTTTTAGTCTCGTAGCTCGCTCTTCCATTTGATGGATCTTGATTACCTTTAGTGTCTTGTCATGCATGTCTGCGATATGTTTGAAAATGAGATTTTGTAGTTCCAGAGCCAGATGTTCTTTATTAGAAACTGGCTTGTTGTCGTGCATGATTGAGTTCAAGGGGTCTTTGATTATTTTTTGGGTTTCAATATGCATGTCGACAAGGCTTTCAGAAATAAGATCTTGTAGTCTAAGAGCTTTTGTCGAATCTAGCGGACCTATGTTATTAGTTTCAACTTTCATTTTCTCCACATGTTTATAAATGACCTTTTGCAGTTGCATAACTTTAACGGCCCATCCGGAAACTGTCTTGCTGTCTTTCATATTGGAATCTGGTGGCCCTCTGAGTATTGTGTCAATGTCCTTGGTAGGTTTTTTCACAATATCATTCCAAATGTATCTTAGCAGTAGCAATGCATCACTCTCCCTTTTGGGAGTTCTCTTTAAACAAATGAATGCAAAAACTGAGAACAAGAAACAGAAAAGAACCCAAATTGATGATACCGATCAGTAAATGTTAATGAGTAAAAACTTATTAATTATATAAGAGCTAGGTAATCAATGCTATGCATTATTGTTGTAGAAATTTATGACATATCACTTGTAACTATCACAAACAAAGGTTTCTACATTCTACTTGTTTTCTCTTATAAAAGTTATAAGACTTTTTTACATCTATAAAGTCAGTAGTGACCTTGAATATAGTGTATTGTCACGGGCCAAATATTTGAAGATCGCAATGCTATGGATTGTGCTTGAACGCTTGGGTCGCTGGCCGAATCCTGGACTTCATCAGGGACGGTCTCAGCGGAATAAGGCGAGTCGTGTCTAGACATGTCTATGTGTCGAACGCACCACTGGTCGAGAGCTGTCGCCGCTCTCCTGATGAGTCCAAGGCAGGACGAAACCAGTGACCCAAATCAAAGAAGCGGGATGGATTGGCTTGTCCCCGGGGATTGGGGACGCCACACGGGGATCGAAAGATAACCCCGTGACAATTTGGTATCAGAGCAGAACGATTCTTGGATATGTTGGAACGTGTACACTCAACCAAAATGTGCGCTTAGCGTCAGAGTATAATTATGCAATGGTGGTGGGAGAAGACCAAATATGGGGCCACTTCGGTGACGGTCTTTGTAAGCCGCAAGTATGGGATTGCGAGTTCCGCTCTAGTATGGTGTCAATGAAGCCCTCCGTGATCGAGTTCAAAACCTACGGCCGCAGCACCGTAACAGCACGAGAAAAAGAAGAAAAATACGGCAAAAGGAATGAGCCGTAAACATAACCGCTGCAACTCTTCAGGTTTCCCGTATGCCTGAAACGTCTAGCGTGTCCCTCGGCGCTAACTCAAAATAAACGAGGCAAAACTTGAACCGACACGAAAGAAGATCATTGTTGCTGTACTACCGAGTGTTCCACTTAACCAGAGTGAATTATGCTCAACATTCGGGGTGATGCATGATTCTTCGGCTGCAAGCAGGTATGGGACTGCGGGCATGCACGAGGACGTGCATGAATTGGTGGTGGGAGAGTGTCACGGGCCAAATATTTGAAGATCGCAATGCTATGGATTGTGCTTGAACGCTTGGGTCGCTGGCCGAATCCTGGACTTCATCAGGGACGGTCTCAGCGGAATAAGGCGAGTCGTGTCTAGACATGTCTATGTGTCGAACGCACCACTGGTCGAGAGCTGTCGCCGCTCTTTTGATGAGTCCAAGGCAGGACGAAACCAGTGACCCAAATCAAAGAAGCGGGATGGATTGGCTTGTCCCGGGGATTGGGGACGCCACACGGGATCAAAAGATAACCCCGTGACAGTATGCTCATGTAAGAACAAGATACAACCGTTCATTATATTTAATCTTGTGGCTATAATAGTGCTAAGACTATCCACTATGGAGGTTTTTTTCTTCAACCCGGTTGTCAAGTGGCACAAAAGACAAAAAAGGAATCAAATATATTAAATCCAAAATTGAATTGTAGTGGACGACCGGTTCGGTGGGATGACCAAACGTTGCAACCGTTTGTATAATATTATAATATTTTTTATTTTCTTTTCTTTTATTTTAATTATCACTTTTCATATATTAATAATTATAAATCAATTTCTTTTTATAAAATATTGGTTTAGGTTGAGTTGTGAATGTGAGTGAAAAAATGTATTAGGTTGGGTTGTGTAGGTGGAAGAGAGAAAAATTAGTTTTTTAATAAAAGGTTAGGTTGAGTTTGGGTTGTAATAGTGGATAGTCTAACAACTTTCTTTAATAATGCTACATGCTCTTGAAATGAATAAAAAGACTAAAACCAAAAAGACTAAAACCATATCTAATTATTGTAATAATTAACTTGTATGTATTGTATGTTGTTTGCACTTCTTTGATTTTATGATATAAATTGAAGTTCTTTACATTTGAGAAAATAATGAAACTAGATAAAATGAAAATACAAGTAACTATTTATTTTTTCCCTTCCGACCGTAAGTTCAAATTAAATCATCACCAAATTGTCACTACCTTATCTTATCTTAGCTATTGATTTGAATTGATTTGATCAGGTATCATTCTACTTCACACACATGTGTATAAAACTTTAGAAATGCCATACTCGAATTAAAGATAACAAACGCTTGTTTTTATCTTGTAATCTAACTTTTTTTAAATATTAACGTATGAAAAAAGTTACGGTCATTTACAGATTATGAGGGCTAACTGGTTTATAAAACTATAATAATACCATAATCAAATTAAAGAAAATAAAATGTTTATTTTTAGGAATTTTTTTTTTTAATATTAAGGTATGAGAAAGTTGTTAGAAGATTAATATTGATAATTTAGAAAGTCAAACTGAAAAGTCAAAGGGCACAAAGAAAAAGCGCCAAAATGTAAACAGTTGTGTCGATTAAGTTTAGGATATGTCGGTTAACAAGTTAGTTATTTAACCGTCAAATATGTGTGTATAAATACCCTCCTATGTATCAGTTTATTGTGTGTGGAAATATTATTATTGTGTGTGATTCACAACGTTCCTCCCAAGTCCCACCCTCTGTTTCAATTCCGAGTCACTGCACATGGCTGTGCATACTCATTGTTCATCATAATCCTATGTAACCAACTATATAATAAGCGAACAGGGCAGAAACCGAACAAAAGTTATGACTGTTTAAAAATCATGGGGATAGTCGGTTTAATAGTCAATAGTACGTTTTAAAGGATTGTAAAATCTGTTTTATAAAAGTTGTAATTAATTAAACTCTTGAAATTACATAAAATTACTTTTTTGTCCCCCATTATATGTATTATAAATTTATAATATAGTATAGTATAGAACTATATATATTAGTAGTTGAAAAGCAAGTGACCCATTAGAACTGAAAATATAATCATATATGTCGTTAATTACCTGACTTGATGACTACCATGATAGATTTTATTTCATGGAAGGCTTTAGGCTTCATGGCCAAAACTCTGAGTACACTCCCGGTATCTAGGTCTGGATACTTCTTTACCATCTTTAGTGCCGTATCTAAATACAAATAATTAACAATCCTTTTGTCAGGTAAACATCAACAACAAATGGTAACCTATGCATCTGGGTAAAAGATATATGATACTCTATGTTTATGTTGTATAGGTGTGATTATTGCCTGATTTCTTAGATGTATTTGTTGTATATTGTGTACTATTATGAGACAGTTCCCCGCTGTTTTCAGTTTTAATTTAAGTTTATTCTGACTGTTCAAAAAAAAAAAAAAAAAAACAGCGCTAACGAACATATTCAACAAATGGCATGGAAGATTAAATAGCCGTAGGATAAGACTAAACGGTATGGGGTCGTCTTCGGGCCGTCCAACGCGTCTTGGGTCGTCGCACACCGGACGGGCCGTTTCCCTCCAAACCGGCTTGTCTTGGACGAATTGGACGGGCTGCATCTATTGGCTGATTATTTGTTTGTGGGACCCCTCTCTATTATCCCTTGTTTTCCCTCCTATTTAATAAAAAGAAAAAGAAAAAGAAAGAAGACAGGGACGACAAAGGTTGAAGATGAAGACAAGCTTTTTATTACAAATTTTCAATTTACCCCCTGAACTTTTAAGTAAAGTACAACTAACTATTAATATTTTTACCAAGTCCCCTTAAGTTTAATCATTTATATTTTAATTATATATTATTTATAATTTAGAATTAAATAAATTAAAGGCTGAACCAATAGGAGTGGAGGACTACCCCACACCCTTGGGTTGTCCTCAAAATGTCTAAATGTCGGACCCACTTTTTGATGACGTGAAGGCAAGTCTTCCCAAACCTTACCTTCACCACACCACATAGTCTAACCCGATTGGAGTTAAGAAACACTATTAAACAGAGATTATAATAAACAACAAAAAGCTCAAATGCACAGGCAGGTTCAATAACTAGATACTTAAATGCTTACCAAACATGTTATTCTCGACACATTTTTCAACAAGCCAACTGCGTTTCTGAGGATTCCAACCATCTGCATCAGATAAAATCTTGGATTCTTCATAAATATATTCAACTACATCTTTATTTCCGAACAAAGCGGCTGCATACAGTGGCATCATTGTGCCTCTAGCACCAGGGATTGTCAGCAATTTTCTGTTCTCCTCTACCATAATCTTAACGGTTTTCACGTTTCCAGCACATGCTGCTAAATATAGGGCGGTGTTTTGATTCCTATTTTGAAGTTCCAAGTCATTTTGTCCCATCATTGCCACCAGGTTTTTCACGAACTCTTCCACACGTTTCGGATCACCTTTCGCGGATGCCGCTACATGGAGGGGTGTTTCCGCATTTTCAGTGATACTATACCTTACCAAGTCTTTTTTGTCATCAAGAATGGCTTTAGCAGCCTTCCAGTTGCATTTAATGGAAGCTTCGTATAGAGGGACACCAATTTTGAGGTACTCTTCTCTAGACCCTTCAATGCAAATACTTAATTAGTTAGTTAAACATCAATATTAATGCATATGGCCAGTTTGAATCTTTAAATCTAGTTTAAGGACAAAATGGTGTGGGTTTGTTGGGAGCGGGTCGTTGGATCAAGCGAAAAGAGGGGATTCGGTTTGGGATCTTTACGGCATATGGACATTAGTCTCTTAACAAAATGGTGGTGGCATTTCAAAAGAAGGAGAATGCGCTATGGGGCAGGGTGATTTCAGCCATACACGGTCATATCAATTCGTGGTCTTTTCTACCTGTTAAAGCTGGAATATCGGGCGGGTGGAACCATATTTCCTGGGTCGCTACGGACGGGTCAAGTTGAAACGGTCTGGGTCGTTACCGCGCCCAGTCGGGTCGAAACGGTTCGGGTCGCTACCAGGCCCGGTCGGGTCGAAACAGTCGGGGTCAGGTAGAAACGGTCTGGGTCGTTACCGGGCCTGGTCAGGTCAAAACGGTCCGAGTCGCTACCGGGCCCGGCCGGGTCGAAACGGTTCCAGTCGCTAATAGTCTCGATCTGGTCGAAACGGCCCGCGCCCTTACTGGGCCTGTTCGGGACGAAAGTCCCGGTCGTTAAAGTGCCATTCGGGTCAAAACGGTCTCGGTCGTTGGCGAGCCCGATCGGGCAGTTTCGGCCCGGGTCGTTGACGGGCCGGGAGGGTCGAAACGGTCTAGGTCGTTAACGGTCCGGTCGTGTCGAAACGATCCGGGTCGCTAACGGGCCCTAGTCGGGTCGAAATGGTTCGGGTCGCTAACGGACCCAGTCGTTGACGAGCCCGATCGTGTCGAAACAGTCCGGATCGCTAACGGGTCCGGTCATGTCGAAACATTCCGAGTCGCTAGCGGGCCCGACCGGGTCGTAATGGTCCGGGTTGTTAACTAGCCCGATAGGATTGAACCGGTCGGGTTCGAAATAAAATATTTCAGATCCCTTAAAATTTTATTTTTAAGTTTATTTTTGTTTTTTTTTAATTTTAAATTTGTTTTTTTTACTTTTTTAATAAATTTACTTTTTTTTAATTTTTTATTGTTATTAATTTTTTTTTTTAAATTTAGTCTATTTTGATGTAAATATATCATAATCCAAACCATCCAGACCTAAACCCAAACCCATCATGAAGGCCGACGACATTCGGGGGCGCCATTGAAGGCCCGCCAAGGCAATGGTGAAGGTTCATGGAGAAGAAAGGGGGACCCACCTATGTTTGTGTTGCTTGTATTTATTTATTTTGGGGAGGGGAGAAGGGTTTAAAAGGAAGAAGATGGTGGTGGACGGTGGTTTGTGGAGGGAGGTGGACGATGGTGGTGGTGTATGCTTGCGGACAGTGGTGAATAATAGTTAAAGGGTGGTGGTTGATGGTTACCCACTTACCTATGGTGGTAACTAGTGGCGGATTAGACCAAAATTTTAAATGTAACATTTGATAGTATTTAGTGGTGGCGTAAGACGAAAAACGTTAAAAATAAAAAAATATTCCACTACGCCCGAAAAATTGAGAGGTAGCCTCCTCCCATGGTAAGTCCGCCACTGGTGGTAACAGTGAAAAAGTGTTTTTTTTTATTTAAAAATATAATTAAAATATAAACTGAAATAAATTAAATATTAAATAAATGAATATTTTTACTATCTTGAAGTAGATCTAGGCAAGGTAGCTGCGGTACTCGTCCCTGTTGAGGTGGCTGTTGCTGCCGTGGTGGTGGGTGTTGTTGCTGGGATGATGGTAGTGGCTGCGAGGGTGACGGGTGGTGCTGCGATTGGGATGATGGCGGCGGGTGTGATTGGTGCGGCTGTTGTGATGGTGGCGGCTGCGGCTGCGGCTGTTGCGATGGTGGTGGGGACTGCGGCTGTTGCAATAGTGGCGGGGGTTGCTGTGGCTGTTGCAATGGTGGCGGAGGCTGTTGTGGCGGGGGCTGTTGTGGCGGCGGCTGTGGCTGTTGCGATGGTGAGAGGGGTTGTTGCGGCTGGGGTGGCGGCGGCTGGCTCATCTGCATAGTCACAGTATTAATTAACAATGATTACAACTTAAGTGTAATTGAATGACTGGCTGACTAAGGATATGAGTGGCTACTTACTTTTTAATATCTCTGTGGAGAGACCGTGTACTGGAACGATTGTGTGAATGCTTGAATACTTGAAGAATGAAATGTTAGAACACCTATTCCATGATTTAAGTCAATGTCAAAAGTCAATGATCAACTTCAACTTGTGTAGAAATTTAGATATATAATATAATAATAATGTGTCATGTGATGAAAGGAATCATCATTCAAACAATGCATGATCTGAGCTAGCTAGGTACTCTACGTCTCTACCTACCCTCCGTAAGACAGTGTGTTTTTTTTAGACTATAAGGAGTGGCGGTGGGGGGAAGAGGTGGGGGGAAGCGCCATGTGGCACTTGTGGGCCCTTGTGGGGGGGAAAATAATTGTGGGGAGTGGAAGGGGGGGGAAGAGGTGGGGGGAAGTGCCATGTGGCATTTTATTTATTTATTTTTTTTTAACTTTTTATATAAAACAATAATAATAATAAATACTTTTTATTAATAACAAACCTAGAAAAATACAAAAAAAAACCTAGAAAATTAAAAAAAATACAATAAAACCTTAAAAAATTAAAAACTAACAAATCATTTCAGATTATATTTTTCGATAATATCACGCTTCATTTGAAGCGTCATCTCTAACTCCGGCCCTTGCATATGGTCGGTGTTCATGGCGAGAAATTTCAAATCCTCGCGTTTTTCGTGCTGCTCTCTGATAGACAATTTGCGCTCTTTCATAGTCAATTTTTTTTCAAACGCTTCGCGAATATTTTTTTTCTCCTCGAGCATTTTTTCTTGAATCGTATTGAACTGAATCATGGTGGCATTTAAATCTTGCAAGTCAGCGCTGTAAGCGCCGGTTGATCCAGAACCCGAACCCGAGGCAGTAGATTTTTGCGCCCTCTTTTTTGACTTATCTCTACCGGGTGGGCGACTCAATTCCTCTTCAAACTCGTCATCATCCAAATTAATGGCCTCTACGTTTTCAGGATCAGTTTGACGGTTTCTTGACGATCCTGTTTTCGACCTTTTTGCGGAGTTGCTTGCAGTGGGGACGAACGCCCATCTTGAATGGTTCTTGGCGACTTCCCAACAATGAAGAAACTTGAATTCGAGCCCGGTTTCGAGACGATACGCTTGTAGCGACTGGCTCAGGCTGTCAGTGTCCGTTTCACCGCTTCTTGGATTGTTTCTTGCGTGATAATAATGCGGGTGAAACGCGTTCATTGCCCTGTTTATCTCTGTCCACTTGGACGAGAGACTATCGTTTGCTCGATAGAAGTCTTTTTCCATCAACACATGGAACACTTTGTTGATGTCGTCCCAGAAGTCGTTTTTGTGGCGACTTGTTCCTACAAAAAAAAATTATTAGTAATATTATAAAAAAAATTTCATGTTAAAAAATTTATTACAAATACCTTGCTCTTTTTCGGACTCGCTAATCCACGCTTTGGTTAATGCAAGCTCTTCTTGAGGTGTCCACTTAAGTGGTTGGCGGTTAGCGGCGGCTAATGCTTTCTCTTCCGCCGTCTTCCTCCTGTGACTTCTTTTTGCAGGGGGGTTTTTACCCGAAGATGATCCCGCGACATTTTGGGGTTGTGTTTCGGGTACGGTTTGGGTTAAAGGAAGTTGTGAAGGAACGAGAGAATCATTGAATGGGAAATTCGGATAAATTTGGCCACTAATAAAACCGGCATAACCGGCGTAGTCGGGACAAGGTGAAGGATGGGGTGGACGGTTTGAGATCGGGCGAACCGGTGGTGTATTCGGGTTTGGGACGTACGCGTATGGGTTGTTCGGGTCGAAGCCTCGGTTGTATGGGTTCATTGTTGGTTGAGGAAGTGTATAAAAATTGGATGAGAAGTGTATAAAATTTGGTTGAAAATTGTATAAAATTTGGTTAAAGTGGGTGTTTTGTAGTGAAATGGGGGTAATTTATAAATTTTTTTTTTTGACCGTTGCATAATTGACCGTTTGGAATTTTAAATTTTTTTTTTTTTTTTTTAAAAAAGTGACCGTTGCCAATTTTTCCCCCAATAGAAAAGTGCCACGTGGGTTCACTCTCCCCCCCACGCCGGTGAGATCCTTCCCGCCCCCCCCCCCCCTCCACGCCACCTCCACGCCAGCCTGCGGCGGTATTCTCCCCCCTTCCCGCCCTCTCTCCCGCCCCACTCCGTTTAGTCTTAGGGTGATATTATTTACAAAACCAACAAAAAACCCTAAACAACCTTAGGACGGGTCGTTGAGGCCTAGATGGGCCGTTAAGAAAAATTAGGGTTTCAGGACGGGTCGTCCAGGCCTTGATGGGCCGTTTGTTTACAGAAAAGACAAAAACGACGGGCCGTCGAGGCCCAGACGGCCCGTAGAAGTACGATGTACGAGGTGATCAGTCTGAACTCCTGCAAAAGCAGGCAGTTCAGACTGAAAAGTCTGAAAAAGGTGCATTAGGACGGGCCGTCCAGGCCCCGACGGCCCGTAGAAATGTGTTAGGTTAGGGCATTTAATCCCTAGACGGCCCATCTAGGCCTCGACGGCCCGTTGAGATTTCCAGATTTAACCATTACACGATCAGCTTCTTCCCCATTTGAACCAAACCTTAAAACATCACCACCACCAAAACCCTCGACCCATTTCGACTTCCCGGTCTCACGATGACATATTTACAAAGCTTTACAACCGTTGACCTGTCTGAGAACGAGTCTTACGTCTCTGAAAGCGTAGGGTATGAACCCGAGGTTCAAGTTGGTGAAGAGGAGGTTAAATCCGGGGTTCGTGGTAATGACGGGAACATGCTGCCCGATCTCAACGAGGAATATGTAGAGGAACAGGAGTCATTTTTCGTGCCACCAAGCTACCCGCAGTACACGTACGGGAGTTACCATTCGCGCGGGAATCGTGCTAAGGACTTAGAGGAAGATTATAACGGCTCTAACCCGAATGATGACAACCAGGAAGATGCTTATGAAGATGTTAACATAAAAGTTGAACCTAACCCGGATGTTTCGTATGAAACCGAGCAGGTGCGTTTATTTATTTACACTAGTATATCTTTACAGTAGTATATAATTTAGAGTAGTATGAATTTAGACTAGACTCTTGTATAAATTTTCAGGTATTCGGATCGCGGACAGGTTGACTGGTCCGCATTACGCGCGATCGGTGCAGCGGACAGGTTTGAGGAGTGGATCCCAGACGACAGCCCTTGGGGCGGATGTTAGCTGACCTCGACAATGATGCGTATCGGCCACTGACGATCGAGTTCATCTCGACATTCCGCTACGCGCCGCATCCAGCAGGTGTTGAGCCTCCAGTAGGTCCTGACGGCGAGCCTGAGCCTGAGGTACAGTTCCGATTATTCGGACACCTCTACGCATATACGATGGACCAGTGGGCTACTACTTGCTGCTGGTACAGAGAGGAGGAGCTTGTCCAGGATATGTACACCACGGCCTTGACGACCTTGCCAGATGACATGCTGATGGCCTGGTGGCCCACTATCGGTGGTCGAGTGTATGGGGAGGACGGCGAGAGGTATTATTATTGTTATTTAGTTCATTTAGTTCGTTATTATTATTGTTATTTAGTTCGCTTAGTTAGTTAATTATTATTGTTATTTAGTTAGTTTAGGTTGTTTGTTTTTGGATTTTGTAGACGACTTGTGTTGTCTGGTTCGTACAAAAACAGAGGAAACTCTGCCGAAATTTTTATAATGTTATTATTATTCTGTGCAGGATGGATAGGGCCAGCAACATCCGGGACCCTGTGATCCGTTACATACACCGTTTGGTTACCTGGTCGATTGCCGGACGGTGTAACTGTAACGAGAGGGTCCAGCAGATTGACCTTTTCTACCTTTACTGCATCTTGAGGCCTAGGCCGGTTGCGCTACACAGGTGCTTTGCCGAGTACATCGCGACCTACCCTCATAGGAACCCGGCGGGGGAGATTCCGATTGGTGGGATCGTCACCGCCATCGCGCTGCGTCTTTGCCCGGGCGAATTGTGGACGCATGCTGAGGAGAACAACTTACCAGCTCCGATGAGGCCCAAGTAAGATTATTATTATATATTATAATTTAATATTATTATTATTATTATTATTATTATTTATTATTATTATTTAATTTTATATATTATTATTTAATATTATTATTGTTGTTTTGCATTTCAGGCCGTTAAATATTAAGACTATGACGCAGATGAAGGTGGCAGCACGGGTCCCTCGCAGCAACCCACCCGCTTATTACCAGCGTGCTTTCGGACATGCTGGCGACCGTGGCGAGCATTTTGTGCCAGAGCCGCTCGTACATCTCGATGGGCCGAATGCCCCTGAGGTCCAGATGCCACACGTTGCCGACGGCGACCCACCGGTGGATGTAGAGATGCCATACCCCCCCCGTTGATGAGCGACAACGTCCTGGCCGCGTTTATCATGCTGTCAAGTTGCATGATAGCACGACCCAGGTACTTCAGCAGATCCTGGATCAGTTGGGGTCGTTGCGGGGTGACATGCGGTGGCTGTTAAAGAGCGAGAATGAGAGACGACGGGAAGCTGGTTTCGAGCCGCGTCCACTTCCGGGTTGGGCGTCCAGCAGTCAGCATGGTGGGGCGTCCACCAGTCAGCCGGGTGGGTCGGATCAGCCGGGTGGGTCGGGTTAGACGGGTGGGTTATATTCTTGGTTGTACATTTGAACTCTTAGTTTTATGTAAATTTTTGGAATATTATGCTTATTTATGCTTTATTGTTCGTATCTTGGTTTTGTTTAGTTCGGCAACATAAACGACATTCGTTCATATTCATATACACAATTATATAAAAAAGATCATATTATACAAATAAAAAAAAACATTTATAAAAAACCAAATATTTATAAAAAACCAAACATTTATAAAAACCAAACATTCAAACCCATTTTAAACATCCACACTACACTTATAAAAAAACCAAATAATCATCACCTAATCATTGCCAATGATTACCAATGATTGTATTGGATTTAAGCCTTTAGACGGGCCGTCTGTGCCTGGACGACCCGTCCTTTTGCCTATTTGGCCCTCCACGGGCCGTCCAGGCCTCGACGACCCGTGGAGGGGTTGTGCAAATAAAAACCCTAGTTGTCTAAATAACCGGAGCCTTTTTTTATGGGTGATGTTATTTAGACCTCCCAAAAAACCCTAGACATCCTCTAGGACGGGTTGTGGAGGCCAAATCAGTGAAAAACGATAGGTCGTGTGGGCCTTCATGGCACGTCCTTATACAAAAAAGTGAAAAACGACGGACCGTGGAGCCCCCCACGGTCCATCCTAATACGAGATACGACGTGTCAGTCTGAACTCCCTGTAAAAGCAGTGGGTTCAGACTGAAAAGGTCTGAAAAGGTGATTTCCCACGGGTCGTGGAGGCCTCAACGCAATTGAAAAAGTGGTAGGTTTGGTCATTTAAACCATCGACGGCCCATCGAGGCTCAACGGCCCATCGTTTTTTAGAATTTAACACCCACGGGAGCAGCTTCTTCCTCATTTCAAAAAAAAAAAAAAAAATTCAAACATCACCACTACTATTCTCTCCACCCATCTCGACTTTCCAGTCTTACGATGTCATATTTACATAGTTTTTCAACCGATGACCTGTCTCTGAACGAGTCCTACGTCTCTGAAAGCATTTTCGGACCCGGGGTTCAAGTTGGTGACGAGGAGGTTAAATCCGGGGTTCGTGGTAATGACGGGAATATGCTGCCCGATCTGAACCAGGAATATGTAGAGGAAGATGAGTCATTTTTCATGCCACCAAGCTACCTGCAGTACACATACGGGACTTACCATTCGAGCGGGAATGGTGAGGAAGGTGATAACAACGAGAAATGTGCTTCTGAAGGTGTTGACATAAAAGTGGAACCTAACCCAGATGTTTCGTATCAAACCGATCAGGTGAGATTATTTATTTACACTAGTATATATTTACATGTTTTATGGTTTGTTGGATTGAACTAGTATATATTTACAGTGGTATATAATTTAGACTAGTATAAATTTAGACTATTCTCTTATATAAATTTTAGGTATTCGGGTCTGTTGAAGAGTTGAAACAATGGGTTTACGATAGAGTCCTTGCTAGCGGTTACGTCATAGTGACCGGACGTTCTATTTCAAAAGGCAAGGGATCTGATGCAAAAAAATTTTAAGATATGGTTGAGATGCGACCGTGATGGCGAATACCAAACTACAGCCACGGTATGGGTTTCGGGTAGCAAAATGATTAACTGTCCCTTTATGTTGAAAGGGAAGCTAGGCAACAATGGTTGGAAGTTGGAGGTAATAAACCCGAATCATAACCACGACCCTTTTAAACATGTTGAGGGTCACGCGTTTGCTAGGAGGCTGACACCGCTTGACGAAAAGATGGTGGAAAGGCTTTATTTTCAAGGGATGGAGCCATCAAACATACATTTGGCTATTAGAGAACAAAACCCGAATATTGTATGCATTCTACGAGACATACACAATACCATAAACAAGATTAAACACACAATGTACGACGACCAAACTCCAATGCAGGTATTATTATTAAATATTATTATTATATTATTTTTAAATATAAATATTATTATTGTTAAATATTAAATATTGTTATTATTATTGTTATGCAGATACTCAAGAGTCTCTTGGTTGAAAAGAAATTTACATACTACACCCGGCAGAATCTGGAGACAGATGCTCTTGAGGATATTTTCTTTGTACAACGGGTCTCGTACAATCTCTAGCGTGCCTTCCCACATGTGTTGTTGATTGACGCCACCTACAGAACGGACGAGTATAGATTCCCGTTTGTTCAAATTGTGGGTGTGACATCGACAAACAAGTCGTTTTGTGTCGCCCATGCATTTATCATTAAAGAGAAAACGAATAACTACGTATGGGTGCTAGAGAGGCTCAGAGATTTGCTGCACGAGTGTATGGATCCACGTGTAATTATTACAGATAGAGATCTAGCTCTAATAAAAGCATGTAATACAATTTTCCCAGAAGCTTCGAAGTTGTTATGCATGTAGCACATCTCACAAAATATTGTTGTTGTTGTTGTTGTTATTATTATTATTATTATTATTGTTATGCAGGTGGCATATTCAACAAAATATTGCAAAGTATTATAAAGCAGGATTTTGAAAAGAAGATTGAGAAATATTTTTGTCATCTTGGGCTTGACTGTGTAACTCTCATAGTGAAGAGTTATACGAATACAACCTTGAACGGCTCTACGAACGACTGTGTGAGGACGATCGAAAGGGTATATATTTTAATTTTTTGCTTTTCATGCATGCATGCATACATACATATTTTCTTTATTGACATCGTTATTTTATTTTTTACAGATGTTTTTGAATACATGCATGAAGTTTGGCTCAGAGATTATAAAGAAATGTTTGTGCATGCATGGACACACACAAACTATACATTTGGTCAAAAACTCAAAATACGACCAACAGAGTTGAGAGTCAGCATGCAAAGCTTAAGAGATACATTAAGGGCCCGAACAGCTCGCTTCACGTACTTGTGATGAAAATAGACCAAGTTATGTAGTCACATTGCATAGCGATAAACCACTCGTTCGAAGTCAGTCGATCAGAGATAAAGGTGCCCCATAACATACCGATGTTTAAAAACATACTCGTTAAGGTTTCCCATGCAGCGCTCGATATGTTGGTCCTTGAGCTTAATAAGATAGAATATCATAGGCAGTCAAGACGGACTTGTGAGCACCGACTTATGATGAGTTTTGGATTGCCATGTGCATGTCGATTGGATTCGTATGAAAGAAGAGGTAACATCGTTTTTTTATACTTATTATTATTATTATTATTATTATTATTATATTATTATTATTATCTAAATGTTTGAAGCGTTTTCTAGACGACTTGTGTTGTCTGGTCCGTACAAAAACAGACGAAACTCTGCCGAAATTTTTATTAACTGTGAATTCTTAATACAAGTATCGTTGTCCGAGATCGACCTCTTCTGGACACGACTAGATTATATGTCTGAAGAAGCTAAGACTCCCGAGTGTCAATTTGAGCGGGAAATGGATGCATTCAAGGATCAACTAAAGTCGCAACCGCCGCAAGTGAAAAAAAACATGTTTAAGAAAACAAAGGCGGTGCTGAATCCAAGAATGACTGACCATCAACCTCCTGAGGTACAAACCGATACTTGTGGGCGGCCAACAACGGATGGAAAACAAAAAAAAGGAGGATAAGGCTGCGGTTATTATTATTATTATTATTATTATTATTATTATTATTATTATTATTATATAAATTTTTCAACGTAGGGGAAGCAGCCAATTAGAAGAGGTAAACAATCTAAGGACAAATCGATTGTTTACGATAAAGATTTTCCACTATTGGTAGGCGAAAGGTACACACTAATGATATATACATTCATACATGCATACATACATATTTATACACGTATTAAATCTCACTATTTGACGGTGATAGGTACAAACTCGTCATCGACATGTTTAAGATATGGCTTCAATCTACATATCTTCAATACATTTCAAACATTCAAAATGTTCATGGGGACGGTAACTGTGGGTTCCGATCCGTAGTTGTGTGTTTAGGGTGGGCAGGGGAGCAGTGGCACTTCATACGCACACAGCTTATGGATGAGATGGTGATGAACAGAGACCGGTGGGAGCCAATTTTAAACAGGGTAGATCACGGTTGGTACCACGAACTATACAAGACATTAGATTGGTCTAGAGTCGGAAATGCCCCGATCACCAATTGGATGGATATGCCCTCCATTGGATTGTTGATTGCTCAGAAATTTGGAGTGGTTGTTCAATTTTTATGTAAGGGTGGTCACAGTGAGACCTTTTTTCCTATGTTCGATGGTCCACGCAATTTTGAAGACCATGTGTTCATATCATTTGCTTTGATTCAAAAGAGCCATTAAATCGCTCTTGAGTTAGCAAAAGGTGCTCCAATGCCTGCACTGAATGGAACGTGGCGTGATTTTCAAAATGAACAGGCAATGGAGTGGGAGACGTTGTATCAACATCGTCTACAAAGGGTGCATATAAGAACAAACCATGTTGTCATGTATACTGATTTATTTAACGAAAAAAAATTGTGGTATACGCTAATTTATACTTATGATAAGAATGTACTTTTTATTTTTTATAAAAAAAACACAAATTTCAAGCTTAAAATATATAAAACACATTAAAAACAAAAAAAATGGAAAACTATGGCTCGTGGAGGCCACAAATTTGAAAAAAGAGTGAAAACTCTGCCGAAATTAGCTTGATTGTTTTGGGATATTGTAGACGACTTGTGTTGTCTGATTCATACAAAACAGTGGAAACTCTGCGAAATTTTTATAAAAATCCGAAGCGTTTTAGGTGTTTTTGTAGATTATTGATTGTTGTTGTGATAATGATCTTTGTTTTGACTTGTTTTACAGATATGGCAAACGCTAACTAGAATGATGGGGATCCTCTAGCATTGGACAATATGGAAGGCTAGATGTACAGGTTTGAGCCAGTCACATCCGGTACACCCATCGCGCAGAGTTGACTATAATGCACTTCGGGCGATCGGTGTTGTGGAGAGGTATACAGAGTGGATCCTCAACGACAACCCTTGGGAGCGGATGTTTGGTGACCTCCACCAGGATGTGCATCGGCCCATTACTATCGAGTTCATCTCCACATTCCGCTATACGCCGCTCCCAGCCGGTGCGAATCCCGATGCCGATCATGATCCTGAGATACAGTTCAGGTTATTTGGAGATCTGTACACATATTCGATGGACGAGTGGGCTACTGTGACACCCGGCAAACTCAGGTTAGTAACGTTGACTAAACTAGCAAGTCTACCTTAGCGGGTCATGCATATTACGTACTTAACGGGGTCAGTCGAGTCGGTACGATGATTCTACGATGATTCTGGGAATCATCGGGAGTCGTTACGATGATCCGCGGGATCATCGGGAGTCGGTCCATAACCATGTGTACAAAGATTGGTGATTCGTGGAATCGCCGGGTTTAACGCACACACACAAGTCTCAAGTCCCGGGAATTGGTGAACGGATGTAAACGTGTTAGTTATCGTGCATTATATGTTTGTAATCACTATGTGAATATGTGTTTATATATGTTAAAATAGTGTTTAACGCGCCAAAAACCTGTTCCAGCATCTCCGAGGCGAATAGGAGCCTACTCGCCTAAGCTTGGGGCGAATAGGAGCCTACTCGCCTGAAGCTGTCTGCTACTCGTGTGTACTGCTGAGCACGGGTCAAAACACCAATAAATAGAACCCTTGACTCCCCAAACACCATTTGTGCAACCCTAACTGATCCTAAGCCACCCACACACCCTAGAACACCTCTGGAACTTGTTTTGCTACAAAAATCAGCATTTCCAAGCTTACACACCTTTCTTTGATAAAATCCAAGGTGTGTTCTTCATCTCTAACCTTTGTAAAGTTGTTGTTTTGGTTCCCCAAAAGTCCAGACCTTGTTTTGCTAAGTTTGTGCCTTTAAAACCCTTTAAAAAGAGTGCTAAAACAAGTCTACACCATAATACTTGCTATATGTGAAGTATTTGTGCATATGATGATTGTTGGTGATTATAACATGAATGTTTCCATGAATTTGTTGTACTTCTGATGTGTAGGGGTTGTTAGGATGATTATCTATGAGTTTAAGCTCTTGTTATGGTGTTTAGGTGCAAGTATGCATTTTGACCCATTTGGGTAATTCTTGAAGAATAGGATGTTATGATATGATTCATTGCTTGTTTATGGTTAGAAATCATGCTAGGATGATGATATAACATAGAGATGATGAATTGCAACTTGTAGGAGATGAAATCTGATTGTTTCCATTTAAGGAAAGATAAGGTTAGTTAATGAAACCTAGTATTTTGCCATTTTTGGAAATAATCGCACCGACCCCGTTAGAGCAGAGATAAATTGGGGGTCTTTGCTTGGAAAGGGTTGGTTAATAGTTTAGTTTTGATATTGGGTGTTTTTACATGTTTCGGATCCGATTTGGAGGGTTTAACGCACGAAAAACGCGCATCAGCAGGCTTGGGGCGAATAGGAGCCTACTCGCCTGAAGCTTGGGGCGAATAGGCCCTACTCGCCTGAAGCTTGGGGCGAATAGGCCCTACTCGCCTATTGACCTCCTCCTACTCGCTAGTTGACTTTTCCTAATTGCATGAAAGTTTCCTAATCGTGTGTACTGCTGTCGTAAACGTATTTTGACATCCCGGAACATGATTTGACACCTAGGAACATGGTAGGAACCCCGAGATACACCCAATGACTTAGTAACACGTGTTCGGACCTGTTTATGCGTTAATTGGACATTATGCTAGACTAGGCGAACTATTGCGCGTATTGAATGTTTAATTGCATGTGATGCATGATGTCTTGTATTTACCTAACACGTGGGATGTCGGGTCACCAACGGGATGTCGGGTCTTGTCTGGTACGGTCGGTTTAACAGTCAAAGATGTTTTCAAATGTTTGTGGTCATGGTCTGGACATTCGGGGACTAGTTAACCCACGGGTTATTAGTCCGGATACTTATACACATCTTATGATAGGTCGCCGCTATTGGGGCTGTCATAGCATAATTACTTAACTGTTTTCAAGTAACGCAAACCGAGGTGAGTGTCACAGCCCCACTATTACCGTTTTGCTTTCGGGGGAGAAACATGCTACTTATTTTGACTACTCATCATAGATCATGTTATACTATGGTTATTTCACGTACTATGCGGCTTTTAAGCAAAGTCCCAGGGGGGAACCATGAATGTGCGGGGATGCACAATGTAGCACCGCAAAATTTTCAAACACGTATAATATATTATTTTTTTTTCCAACCACACAACTTATATATATATATATGTATATATATAAGTGTAATAATAATAATAATAATAATAATAATAATAATAATAATAATAATAACAAAACCATAACTGATTTGTTTATTTTACCCAACCCAATTCTGAGCCCAGACAAATACCCAGCCCAACAGCCCACAGGCCCATACCAGCAGCCCACTAACCCTCCCTTCCCATTTCAGCTTTAAAAAAAATTGTGTTGGGGACAGGAATCGAACCCGGGTCCCCAACCGGCTCAATCATATTCACCCACACACCAAACCACCTGATCTGTATGAATCTTTGTTACAAAACTGGACGCGATTTAATTATAAGCAAGCATGAATTCATCTCAGTTGACTTGGAAAGTCAACTGAGATCAATAACCTACCATAATTGAGATCTTTGACTCGTGATTAAACCTGTAATTGGCAACGTAGCACGATTACCGGCCTGTAACGAGTCAAAACACACAGCAAATCCCCATCAATTCTTACCAAATTGAGCTTTTGACGCGTCAAACCCATTAACTCGGTCAAACATTGCCAAATCGAACACCCGACCCTTAACATTATAAATTGATCATTCCAGAGCATTCACAACTCGCCAATCTTCATCTCTTAACCCTCAATTCTTTACTTAAACACAGTCCTTGTTCATACGATCGTGATTTTGACTTCTGGTTTGACCGGCCATTCGTCATCGAAACAACATTGTAAGCTCAAAGTTTTATATGGGTTTTATTCATCGGCATTCACACATCAATAGCCCTAAGATTGATTGGGCTATTGATGTGTGAATCAGACAATTGATTAAGCTAGGGTTCGTAATTGTTGAATTGGGGATAAACTAGATTTGCATAGCGTATTTATATAATTAAAAACAAAAACAATCACAACCACTGGTCTAGACCAAGTGGTTGTGACTGTTTGCTTGGCCCTAAGCCACCCGGGTTCGAGTCCCGGCAGTGGCGTCCCATTCCATTTTTTTTCATTAAACCTTTTTAAATCAATTAGTAATATATAAATTACATTTAATATTATAAATTCATTTTTAATTATTAAAACTCTTTTATAAATTCTAAAAAAAATTATATCTTTCAAATCTGAGTTAAAGGATTTATTGACAATTTTTAGTTTTCTAAAAATAATTGATTTAATATTTATAATAATTAAATCAATTTTATACTATTATATTTATAAAAATCCATTGAAATATCAAAACAACTTTATTAAATTCCACAAAAATTATCCCATGTTTATACCATGTTAAACTTTACTGAAATAATTTTTAATTCAGAAAAATCATTTATTTTATATTTTAATCAATTTTTGTTAGATTTAATCATAATTAAATCATAATAAATTCAATTTTCATTATTTTTGCATCAAAATTTTATACAATTTATTTTTAATTATTTAGAACAGAAACATGATTTTTAAAATGATAATCCTTTAATTTTAGTATTTTTTAATTATTAAAGTTAAAGTTTGACAATTTGTTATAAATAGATTTAATAATCTATTTTAAAGAAAATAATTTTGCAAAAATTATTTTTATACTTTAAACACATCCTTGTGACCATCCTAGATTTAACATTTATAAAAAGATTTTTAGTTATTTATTTACTAAATTTCTCTCACTTGACGAATATTTTTAATATTAATCAAACGAGCAATTATCCCCAATTCGAAGCCCTAGAAACTTATACATTTGTAGACTTGATAGACTTAGACATATTTATTACCTCATTTTAGGGTGATACTTGATACATTTGGTCAACACAATTATCCAAATTTCTCAACAGATATAACATTTTACCAAGGTGAGTTTTACATAGCCCCTTTTATTTATCACCATTTTGGGGTGAAACATGTTTATAACATCATTATTGCAATTCAATCATCAATGTGTCTATGTGTTTTCTATGTTGCATTATGTCTTGAGCATGATTAGAGTAAGCACCATTCTAGCATAATCATTAACTCCGTACAAGCCGACGGTATACATTGATAGATCTATTGGACTGACAATCCCACCCGGATACGTGCCTCCTACAAAGGTAGCGTGGGTGTTTGTTATCGTATAACATATTCAAGTGAACCATGAGCGTATGGGATGTATCATATTATAACAGTCACCAGGGTTGGTTATGCACTCGATTTATTTCTAGTATGTTCTCACATATGGACTAGATTGACATGACACATGAATTGCACATCATTTTTACTCAATTATCAAAAACCTATGTAATTCTCACCAACTTTTGTTTGACCCAAAACATTTTCAACTTAACATGTTTCAGGTTCTATTTGCTTGAAGATTTGTATTGATGCTTGAAGATATGTATATAGTTTCATTCAATTCGATGTACAAATTCTAGAACTATTGTATGTAATTCATATAAATCATTTAATGAAATCTATTATTCACCATGAGCTACTGAACAATCGTCAATACGTGGCACCCCGATGTTTCCGCCATCGGTTGGGGTGTTACAGATTGGTATCAGAGCCATGGTTATAGGGAATTAGGTTATTAGAAAAATAATCTAGTCTATAACCATAGGATTTAACCAGTACTTGCTTCTTTTGCTTGCTATTCTCTATCTCCTACTTCTTATCTCTACAAGAAGGTTGCTCTCCATCACTGGATCCACTCTTAGACTAATAAGACAAAATCCACAGGCTTAGCTGAACCATCTTGAGATCTCGTCGAAGTTCTAGATTTTAATAACGAACACGTGCAATCTGGAAGGGTGAACGCCTGTATTCCGAGTCTTCTGTCTAGGCTGGCATTGCGCATATATCCCAATCAGACGAGGGACCCGGATGCCTACCTGGGAATTCTCGGGATGAGTGTTCACTTATAGGCTAAAGCATGTCTTCATATGTTATTAGAATTTAGAATCTTTGATAAGTCAACGTTTTCGTTTATTCGTTTTAATGAATAAATGATTACACTCCTTATATAATCTCATTCATTTCACTGTGTCACATACAGATCATGCCTCCACGTCGCAGTACTCGTCTTAACAGTGGTAACAATCATGATGAAGGGAGTAGCAATCACAATCATAACCATGACACTAACCACAACAACAACAATGGTGTCGATGCCCAACTGGCTGCAATCATTTCTCAACAAATGGCGCAGCAAATCGCAACTCTGGTTCCCAACTTACTAGCCCAAGTCATCCAGTTGAACGGCAACGGGAACGGCAACGGCAATGGGAATGGAAATGGACACCACAACGGAAATGGTCTCCCAGCCTGCACCCTTAAGCATTTCAATTCTTGTAACCCTCCAAAGTTTAGTGGTGAAGAAGGAGCTACAGGACTCCTACAATGGTTTGAGGGCATTGAGAATACCTTCATTAACAGTGAATGCCCCGACAACTTTAAAGTCCGTTATGCCATGAGTGTTCTTCACAAACGAGCACTCACTTGGTGGAATGAGGAAAAGCGCACTCGCGGAGCTGAAGCGGCACTAGCCTTAACTTGGGATCAAGCTAAAGACATTATGAAGGCAGAGTTCTGCCCTCGTAATGAAATTAAGAAGCTGGAAGATGAATTTCATGATCTTGCTCAAGACAGTGGGGAAAACCTTGCTTACAACACACGCTTTCACGAACTTAGCTTACTGCTACCCCACAAAGTCACCCCTTTGCCCATTGCTATCGAAAAATACATTGGTGGTTTACCGATGCAAATTCAAGACACGGTGTGGGGAAGGAACCCTGCTACTTTGGAGGAAGCAAAGCGTTTGGCTGCCACCCTAACAGATAACCATGTGAAAGCAGGAACCCTAACTCGTAAAGGGGGAAAAGAAAAAGGATACTCCCCAACCTGCCGTTGAAATCAAAACCGAGGCCTCAACCAACGGAAAGAACAAGGTCAGAAATTTTGCAATAGACACCACTGCCCCACCCACCAAGAAACAATACAATGGGAACCTACCTAAGTGTGACACCTGCCAATATCACCATCCAACTCAAGTACCCTGCCGACAGTGCACCAATTGTCAAAGGTATGGGCATCTTGCAGATGTTTGTCGAATCCCTGCTACCGACGCTCTTGATGCTCCAAATAATCCCGCTTGAGACCCTCCAATTACTTAACAGCAAACCCTACCATTTGAATAATGTCCATTTTCTCTTTAATTCCATGTATTACACTTTTGAGTTAAAATAATAAATTCAAGTATTATTATAACATCTGTGTGCATGCTTGTTTGAATATGAACTGATTGCTATAACAATAATCATATTTGCTTACTTGTACAACAATTAGTTGACTACCAAACAACCTACTTAACAATTGGTAGAGGTCATCATGTCTTTCCAACAGTCGGGAGAGGCCCTACCACCTGCTCAACGACTGGTGGGGACTATCAGACCTGCTCAACAATCGGTAGAGTCATAAAAGGACGCAAAACCCTAACGTAAGGTAAATTGGTAATTACGGTCCGGAACGTAATCATGAATTTACAGGTACATTAAGGTAGTGTGAAATTTTATCAAGGTTTTCAGTAGTTGGCAAATTGTAAACCTAGTATTTCTCTTAACTTCGGGACGAAGTTCCTAAAAGTAGGGGAGACTGTAGCACCGCAAAATTTTCAAACACGTATAATATATTATTTTTTTTCCAACCACACAACTTATATATATATATATGTATATATATAAGTGTAATAATAATAATAATAATAATAATAATAATAACAAAAACCATAACTGATTTGTTTATTTTACCCAACCCAATTCTGAGCCCAGACAAATACCCAGCCCAACAGCCCACAGGCCCATACCAGCAGCCCACTAACCCTCCCTTCCCATTTCAGCTTTAAAAAAATTGTGTTGGGGACGGGAATCGAACCCGGGTCCCCAACCGGCTCAATCATATTCACCCACACACCAAACCACCTGATCTGTATGAATCTTTGTTACAAACCTGGACGCGATTTAATTATAAGCAAGCATGAATTCATCTCAGTTGACTTGGAAAGTCAACTGAGATCAATAACCTACCATAATTGAGATCTTTGACTCGTGATTAAACCTGTAATTGGCAACGTAGCACGATTACCGGCCTGTAACGAGTCAAACACACAGCAAATCCCCATCAATTCTTACCAAATTGAGCTTTTGACGCGTCAAACCCATTAACTCGGTCAAACATTGCCAAATCGAACACCCGACCCTTAACATTATAAATTGATCATTCCAGAGCATTCACAACTCGCCAATCTTCATCTCTTAACCCCTCAATTCTTTACTTAAACACAGTCCTTGTTCATACGATCGTGATTTTGACTTCTGGTTTGACCGGGCCATTCGTCATCGAAACAACATTGTAAGCTCAAAGTTTTATATGGGTTTTATTCATCGGCATTCACACATCAATAGCCCTAAGATTGATTGGGCTATTGATGTGTGAATCAGACAATTGATTAAGCTAGGGTTCGTAATTGTTGAATTGGGGATAAACTAGATTTGCATAGCGTATTTATATAATTAAAAACAAAAACAATCACAACCACTGGTCTAGACCAAGTGGTTGTGACTGTTTGCTTGGCCCTAAGCCACCCGGGTTCGAGTCCCGGCAGTGGCGTCCCATTCCATTTTTTTTTCATTAAACCTTTTTAAATCAATTAGTAATATATAAATTACATTTAATATTATAAATTCATTTTTAATTATTAAAACTCTTTTATAAATTCTAAAAAAAATTATATCTTTCAAATCTGAGTTAAAGGATTTATTGACAATTTTTAGTTTTCTAAAAAATAATTGATTTAATATTTATAATAATTAAATCAATTTTTATACTATTATATTTATAAAAATCCATTGAAATATCAAAACAACTTTATTAAATTCCACAAAAATTATCCCATGTTTATACCATGTTAAACTTTACTGAAATAATTTTTAATTCAGAAAAATCATTTATTTTATATTTTAATCAATTTTTGTTAGATTTAATCATAATTAAATCATAATAAATTCAATTTTCATTATTTTTGCATCAAATTTTTATACAATTTATTTTTAATTATTTAGAACAGAAACATGATTTTTAAAATGATAATCCTTTAATTTTAGTATTTTTTAATTATTAAAGTTAAAGTTTGACAATTTGTTATAAATAGATTTAATAATCTATTTTAAAGAAAATAATTTTGCAAAAATTATTTTTATACTTTAAACACATCCTTGTGACCATCCTAGATTTAACATTTATAAAAAGATTTTTAGTTATTTATTTACTAAATTTCTCTCACTTGACGAATATTTTTAATATTAATCAAACGAGCAATTATCCCCAATTCGAAGCCCTAGAAACTTATACATTTGTAGACTTGATAGACTTAGACATATTTATCAAAAACCTATGTAATTCTCACATATGGACTAGATTGACATGACACATGAATTGCACATCATTTTTACTCAATTATCAAAAACCTATGTAATTCTCACCAACTTTTGTTGACCCAAAACATTTTCAACTTAACATGTTTCAGCTTCTATTTGCTTGAAGATTTGTATTGATGCTTGAAGATATGTGTATAGTTTCATTCAATTTGATGTACAAATTCTAGAACTATTGTATGTAATTCATATAAATCATTTAATGAAATCTATTATTCACCATGAGCTACTGAACAATCGTCAATACGTGGCACCCCGATGTTTCCGCCATCGGTTGGGGTGTTACACACAACGGGGGAAATGTAGATAGATCTATTGGGCCTTACAAACCCCACCCGACGGCTGGGAGCCGGGCGGGTGCATATTGTCTCTAACACTTTGGGGGTTACCGAGGCATCGGTAATCCCGTCCGTCTGGGCTGGCTTCAACACTTATACCGGTTTAGTAATGGATTCCCAACCGCAGTAGTAGCAACACTTAACGTCTAGCTAACGTTCTCATAACATAGTAGTAACGGAAATGATCTTACCGAACTTATAACAACACTTTATAAAAGAAAACCTGTGAACTCACCAGCATTATATGTTGACATTTTTGGCATGTTTTCTCAGGTCGCTAAGGTAGCGGTCTATGGACTAGGCGCACGGAGTCATGCACAACGTCTAATATTTTTGAAGCATATTAAACAATGTTTTGTAAACAATGATATGTCTTTTGGTTGTAAACAAGAAATGCTTCCGCTGCTGGTTTACGCTCAAAGCATGATATTTTGGTTTTAAATATATTTATGAATGCATGTTTGTTGTATGTTTATTGTGATCGTTGACTGAGATCCTGGTGTGTCACGCGCCTCGCGGTAAAACCCCGCACGTGGATTTGGACATCTCCCTTCTATGCCCTAATGGACACGCTCGTTCTTATGCATACCATCTTGTGCTTATATTTATGATAATACCACGATTGGGCGCTAGTGTTCGGTGACTTGAACTTCGAACTTAAAGCACGCCTGGAGGACCATGTAGAACAATTTATCATGTCGGGTGCACACGAGATTATAAACTGTGATGCATGGGATCCCTAGCGGACTTTGTGCTTGAATGGATGGACCCGAACTGGGGCTCGGTCTAGTTCCTTAAAATTCCTAATGGGTTATACCACGGGCAAGCCTAAATCTTTTGTTTCATGTTGTGACAGAAGATGTCGGGAGCTCGTGGAGGTCGCAGAGGCGGCCGTGCTGGCGGTCGTGCTGGCGGCCGTGGTGGCGGCGGTGGCCGTGGGAACATTAATATGACACAAGCGGAGTTGGATAACCTAATGCAGCAGCACGTGAACATTGATTTGGCTGCGTTCCAAGCCGCTCATAATGCTATGGGTGGTACGTCAATTCTCACCTATCCTATCTTGTTCTTGGGTACTGTACCTTTTCTTGATTTTCACCTGCGTGTCTGTTCCAGGTGGTGTTGTCAATCCCCCTCCACCCCAGTGCTCTTACAAAAAGTTTATGGATTGCAAGCCCCATAACTTTAGTGGAACTGAAGGGGCAGTGGGACTGCTCCGCTGGTTGGAGAAAATTGAATCGGTTTTCTCAATGTGCAGCTGCCCGGAAGGCGACCGGGTGAAATATGCTTCTGCGACCCTGGAGGGTCAAGCTCTGACTTGGTGGAACTCCACCACCCAGACTATGGGTATTGGGGAAGCCCACGCTATGCCTTGGACAGAGTTCGTTCAGTTGTTGAAAAACGAGTAGTGTCCGAGGGATGAGATCTAGAAACTTGAGCACGAAGTCTGGAATCATAAGATGGTGGGGTCTGAGATCGAAGCTTACACTGCTAGGCACAATGAGTTGGCGGTGTTGTGCCCTGATTTGCACGCACCAGAATACCGGAGGATTGAACACTATGTTGCTGGGTTGGTACCGGAGATTGCAGGGTTGGTCGCTGCGGGTAATCTCACTGTTTATTCTGAGGTGGTTCGGTCGGCTCACAGGCTGACCAATATGAAGGTGGCTGAAGGGGTCTTGCCTCCTCGAGGCGCTACTGTGAAGACTCCTGAGAGTAACAAGCGTAAGTGGGAAGTTGTGGGTAGAGGCTCGAGTTCGGCTCAGCCTCAGCAAGTGAAGAGGCCTGATGTTGGGGGACCGTCGTCTGAACGACAACCGGGGGTTTATGCTGGGAAGTTGCCGAAGTGTGATCGGTGTAACTATCATCATACCGGTCCTTGCGATGACAAGGACCGTTGCCGTCGGTGCCATAAGATTGGGCACCAAGCCAAGGATTGTAGGTCCAACCCTCTGGGGAACCGAAACCCGTCGGTCACACCAGCCCCAGCCCCTCAAGTCGCTGCTCCCCAGGGAAATCAGCGGAAACAGGGGTGCTATAACTGTGGTGAGCTTGGTCACTACAAGCGTAACTGCCCCAAGTTGAAACAGGGTGAAGCCGGGAAGAACGGGTCGGGTAATGGAAACAACGGGGGCGGAGGCAGGAATGCTCGCGACTTCGTGATTGGTTCGAGCGGGGCTCGACAGGATCCTGACACTGTTACTGGTACGTTTCTTCTCGATAATCGCTATGCTACGGTTTTATTCGATTCCGGTGCCGATAAGAGTTTTATATCTCTTGGGTTTAGTCAATTGCTTGATAGGGTACCTACACCTTTAGATGCTAAGTACTTGATAGAATTGGCTGATGGTAAGAAAGTCGAAGCGACGCACGTCCTTAGGGAGTGTCACCTTGAGTTGTCGGGTTATTCCTTTCCTATTGATCTTATGCCGGTGTCCTTGGGTAGTTTCGATGTTGTCGTGGGTATGGATTGGTTGTCCTTGTATCATGCTGAGATTGTTTGTTTTGATAAAGTCATTCGACTTCCTCTCCCTGATGGAGAAATTCTGTTGGTGCACGGTGAGAAGAGCGGGGTCCCGTTGAGTATCATTTCGTGTATGAAAGCCTATAAGTATCTTCGGAAGGGGTATTCTGCCATTCTGGCACTTGTTTCGGTTTCGTCTGAGGAAGAGAAGAAGATCGAAGATATTCCTGTTGTCCGTGATTTTCCCGATGTATTTCCTGAAGACTTACCTGGTCTTCCGCCTTACCCTCAGGTCAAATTCGGTATTGAACTTGCTCCAGGTGCGGCCCCTATTGCCCGAGCCCCATATCGTCTTGCACCTCCCGAGATGCAGGAGTTGTCTAACCAGTTGCAGGAGCTGTTAGAGAAGGGTTTCATCCGACCTAGTTCGTCCCCGTGGGGAGCCCCTATTCTGTTTGTCAAGAAGAAGGACGGAAGCCTACGAATGTGTATCGACTACCGGGAATTGAACAAGGTTACCATCAAGAATCGTTATCCTCTTCCTCGCATCGATGACTTATTCGACCAACTTCAGGGTTCTAGTTTCTATTCGAAGATCGATTTGAGATCGGGGTACCATCAGTTGAGGGTCCAAGCAGCTGACATTCCGAAGACCGCCTTTCGAACTCGCTATGGCCATTTCGAATTCTTGGTCATGCCTTTTGGTCTCACCAATGCACCGGCCATTTTTATGGATTTGATGAACCGTGTTTGCAAACCTTATCTTGATAAGTTCGTGATTGTCTTCATTGATGATATTCTAGTCTATTCCAAGAACGAGGTGGACCACCAGGAACACTTGCGTCTTGTTTTGGAACTCCTGAGGCGGGAACAGTTGTACGCCAAGTTTTCTAAGTGTAGCTTCTGGTTGCGTGAAGTCCAGTTCCTTGGTCATGTAGTTAATGAGAAAGGAATTCACGTTGACCCAGCTAAGATTGAAGCCATCAAAGACTGGGAAGCACCAAAGACGCCATCTGAGGTGCGGCAATTCCTGGGTCTTGCAGGTTACTACCGTCGTTTTATCGAGGGATTTTCGAAGATCGCTCAACCCGTCACCTCGCTTACCCAGAAGGACAAGAAGTTCGACTGGGGTGATTCGCAGGAGTCGGCCTTCCAGATGTTAAAGGCTAAATTCTGTTCTGCTCCTATCTTGTCCTTGCCTGAGGGCACGGACGATTTTGTGGTTTATTGTGACGCTTCTATCCGGGGTCTCGGTTGTGTACTGATGCTGCGCGAGAAGGTCATCGCCTATGCTTCTCGTCAGCTCAAAGTTCATGAGAAAAACTACCCCACCCATGACCTGGAATTGGGTGCTGTAGTCTTTGCTTTAAAGATTTGGAGGCATTACTTGTACGGTACCAAGTGCACTATCTACACCGATCACAAGAGCCTCCAGCATATCTTTGATCAGAAGGTGTTGAATATAAGACAGCGTCGCTGGGTCAAGCTTCTTAATGATTACGAGTGCGCTATTAAATACCATCCTGGCAAGGCGAATGTGGTCGCAGACGCCTTGAGCAGGAAGGAAACGGCTAAACCTCGTCGTGTTTGGGCTCTTCAGCTCACCATCCATTCCGGCCTACCTGACCGAATCCGTTCAGCACAGCAAGAAGCTTTGAAGGAGGGAAACCTTAAAGCTGAAACCATGCATGTGGCTGATAGCCACCTTGAGCTCAGGTCCGATGGCCTACACTATTTCGCTGAACGTATTTGGGTCCCTTTATTTGGGGGCTTGCGGGAGCTCGTTCTTGATGAAGCTCACAAGTCCGGTACTCTATTCACCCTGGCTCCGATAAGATGTATCAAGACCTAAAGATACTTTATTGGTGGCCGAACATGAAGGCGGACGTGGCTTCGTACGTGAGTAAGTGCTTGACCTGTGCCAAGGTCAAGATTGAATATCAAAAGCCGTCCGGCCTTCTGCAACAGCCTGACATTCCCGAGTGGAAGTGGGAGCGGATTACGATGGACTTTGTGACCAAACTCCCGAAATCGCCCAGTGGTTGTGACATGATCTGGGTGATTGTTGATAGGTTGACAAAGTCTGCGCACTTCCTCGCTATCAATGAAACCGATGGCCTCGAGCGTCTGGCACGGTTATATCTCAAGGAAGTGGTCTCTCGGCACGGGGTGCCTGTCTCTATTATTTCTGATCGTGATTCCCGGTTCGCCTCTAACTTCTGGAAATCCTTGCATAAGGCTCTGGGTACTCAGTTAGACATGAGCACAGCCTATCATCCGCAAACTGACGGTCAAAGTGAGCGGACAATCCAAACACTAGAAGACATGCTCCGGGCATGTGTGATCGATTTTGGCAAAGGGTGGGAGAGTCATCTACCGTTGGTGGAATTCTCCTACAATAATAGTTACCATTCTAGCATCAAGGCAGCTCCGTTCGAGGCTCTTTACGGGCGGAAATGCCGGTCTCCTCTTTGTTGGGCCGAGGTGGGTGAGAGTCAACTCACCGGCCCGGAACTTGTGTACGAGACTTCCGAGAAGATCGTACAAATCCATAACCGCATGGCAGCAGCTCGGGACCGTCAAAAGAGCTATGCTGATCGTCGTCGCAAGCCTTTGGAGTTTGAGGTTGGCGACAGGGTTTTATTGAAAGTATCTCCGTGGAAGGGCGTTATACGTTTTGGGAAACGGGGCAAATTGAATCCTCGGTATGTGGGACCGTTCGCAATCCTGGAACGAATTGGACCGGTAGCATACAGGCTTGATCTGCCAGCCGAACTCAGTAATGTTCATAATGTCTTCCACGTCTCTAATCTCAAGAAGTGTCTGGCGGATGAATCTTTGGTTGTTCCCCTCGAAGAGATCAAGGTGGATGATCGTCTGCGTATTGTGGAGGAACCGGTTGAAATTCTTGACTATAAGATCCGTAGCCTTCGCCGGAGTAAAATCCGCATTGTTAAAGTTCGTTGGAACTCAAATCGTGGACCGGAGTTCACGTGGGAACGGGAAGATCAGATGAAGGCTAAGTATCCCCACTTATTTCCTAAGCGCGCGTTCGAATCAAGGCATGTCTCTGCTGAAGCTGAATGAATCTCGGGTCGAGATTCCTTTCAACAGGGGGATGATGTGGCAACCGGAAAAATTTTCTTCTCTTTCGTCTCTTCCTTTTGGCCTTGGGCAATTTTCGGGACGAAAATTCTTTCAACAGGGGGATGATGTAACACCCGGCAAACTCAGGTTAGTAACGTTGACTAAACTAGCAAGTCTACCTTAGCGGGTCATGCATATTACGTACTTAACGGGGTCAGTCGAGTTGGTACGATGATTCTACGATGATTCTGGGAATCATCGGGAGTCGTTACGATGATCTGCGGGATCATCGGGAGTCGTTACGATGATCTGCGGGATCATCGGGAGTCGGTCCATAACCATGTGTACAAGGATTGGTGATTCGTAGAATCGCCGGGTTTAACGCACACACACAAGTCTCGAGTCCCGGGAATTGGTGAACGGATATAAACGTGTTAGTTATCGTGCATTATATGTTTGTAATCACTATGTGACTTATCGGTATGTGAATTTGTGTTTATATATGTTAAAATAGTGTTTAACGCGCCAAAAACCTGTTCCAGCATCTCCGAGGCGAATAGGAGCCTACTCGCCTAAGCTTGGGGCGAATAGGAGCCTACTCGCCTAAGCTTGGGGCGAATAGGAGCCTACTCGCCGGAAGCTGTCTGCTACTCGTGTGTACTGCTGAGCACGGGTCAAAACACCTATAAATAGAACCCTTGACTCCCCAAACACTATTTGTGCAACCCTAACTGATCCTAAGTCACCCACACACCCTAGAACACCTCTGGAACTTGTTTTGCTACAAAAATCACCATTTCCAAGCTTACACACCTTTCTTTGATAAAATCCAAGGTGTGTTCTTCATCTCTAACCTTTGTAAAGTTGTTGTTTTGGTTCCCCAAAAGTCCAGACCTTGTTTTGCTAAGTTTGTGCCTTTAAAACCCTTTGAAAAGAGTTCTAAAACAAGTCTACACCATAATACTTGCTATATGTGAAGTATTTGTGCATATGATGATTGTTGGTGATTATAACATGAATGTTTCCATGAATTTGTTGTACTTCTGATGTGTAGGGGTTGTTAGGATGATTATCTATGAGTTTAAGCTCTTGTTATGGTGTTTAGGTGCAAGTATGCATTTTGACCCATTTGGGTAATTCTTGAAGAATAGGATGTTATGATATGATTCATTGCTTGTTTATGGCTAGAAATCATGCTAGGATGATGATATAACATAGAGATGATGAATTGCAACTTGTAGGAGATGAAATCTGATTGTTTCCATTTAAGGAAAGATAAGGTTAGTTAATGAAACCTAGTATTTTGCCATTTTTGGAAATAATCGCACCGAGCCCGTTAGAGCAGAGATAAATTGGGGGTCTTTGCTTGGAAAGGGTTGGTTAATAGTTTAGTTTTGATATTGGGTGTTTTTACATGTTTCGGATCCGATTTGGAGGGTTTAACGCACGGAAACGCGCATCAGCAGGCTTGGGGCGAATAGGAGCCTACTCGCCTGAAGCTTGGGGCGAATAGGAGCCTACTCGCCTGAAGCTTGGGGCGAATAGGCCCTACTCGCCTGAAGCTTGGGGCGAATAGGCCCTACTCGCCTATTGACCTCCTCCTACTCGCTAGTTGACTTTTCCTAATTGCATGAAAGTTTCCTAATCGTGTGTACTGCTGTCGTAAACGTATTTTGGCATCCCGGAACATGATTTGACACCTAGGAACATGGTAGGAACCCCGAGATACATCCAATGACTTAGTAACACGTGTTCGGACCTGTTTATGCGTTAATTGGACATTATGCTAGACTAGGCGAACTATTGCGCGTATTGAATGTTTAATTGCATGTGATGCATGATGTCTTGTATTTACCTAACACATGGGATGTCGGGTCACCAACGGGATGTCGGGTCTTGTCTGGTACGGTCGGTTTAACAGTCAAAGATGTTTTCAAACGTTTATGTTCACGGTCTGGACATTCGGGGACTAGTTAACCCACGGGTTATTAGTCCGGATACTTATACACATCTTATGATAGGTCGCCGCTATTGGGGTTGTCATAGCATAATTACTTAACTGTTTTCAAGTAACGCAAACCGAGGTGAGTGTCACAGCCCCACTTTTACCGTTTTGCTTTCGGGGGAGAAACATGCTACTTATTTTGACTACTCATCATAGATCATGTTATACTATGGTTATTTCACGTACTATGCGGCTTTTACGGAAAGTCCTAGGGGGAACCATGAATGTGCGGGGATGCACAACGGGGGAAATGTGGATAGATCTATTGGGCCTTACAAACCCCACCCGACGGCTGGGAGTCGGGCGGGTGCATATTGTCTCTAACACTTTGGGGGTTACCGAGGCATCGGTAATCCCGTCCGTCTGGGCTGGCTTCAACACTTATACCGGTTTAGTAATGGATTCCCAACCGCAGTAGTAGCAACACTTAACGTCTAGCTAACGTTCTCATAACATAGTAGTAACGGAAATGATCTTACCGAACTTATAACAACACTTTATAAAAGAAAACCTGTGAACTCACCAACATTATATGTTGACATTTTTGGCATGTTTTCTCAGGTCGCTAAGGTAGCGGTCTATGGACTAGGCGCACGGAGTCATGCACAGCGTCTAATATTTTTGAAGCATATTAAACAATGTTTTGTAAACAATGATATGTCTTTTGGTTTTAAACAAGAAATGCTTCCGCTGCTGGTTTACGGCTCAAAGCATGATATTTTGGTTTTAAATATATTTATGAATGCATGTTTGTTGTATGTTTATTGTGATCGTTGACTGAGATCCTGGTGTGTCACGCGCCTCGCGGTAAAACCCCGCACGTGGAATTTGAGGGTGTGACAGCTACGACATGTTTAGGGTGGTATAGAGAGGATGGGCTCATCCAGGAAATCTACACTACAGCGTTGACCACATTGCCATACGACATGTTGATGTCGTGGTGGCCCACTATCGGTGGTCCACAGTATGGGGCGGACGGCGAGAGGTATTATTATTATTTTCAAAACATTATTTTTATTATCGTGTAGTTTTAAGTGGCGTTTTATGTTAAACATAAGGCGCACCTTATGTTTAAACATAGGCGCGCTTTATGTTTAATAATTTTAATAATACATTGTTTAGATAGTTTGTATCTGTTTAGAATTAATTGTTTTGGGATTTTGTAGACGACTTGTGTTGTCTGGTTCGTACAAAAACAGAGGAAACTCTGCCGAAATTTTTATAATGTTATTATTATCCTGTGTAGGCAGGATAGGGCCACCAACATCCGGGACCCTTTGATTCGTTACATACACCGTCTGATTAGCTGGTCTATTGCCGGACGGTGTACTTGTAACGAAAGGGTCAATCAGTCCGACCTTTTATATCTGTACTGCATCCTCAGGGGTATGCTGGTTGCGCTGCATAGGTGCTTTGCTGAGTACATTGTTGGCTACCCTCATAGGCATCATGCGGGGGGTATTCCGGTCGGGGGGATCATCACCGCCATAGCATTGCGTGTTTGCCCGGCCGACTTGTGGACCCATATTCAGGATGACCTCTTACAATGCCCGATGATGCCCAAGTATGATTATTATTTATTGTAATTTATTTATTATTTACTATTTATTATTATTTAACATTATTATTATTATTGTTTGTGCGTTTCAGGCCGCTAAATTTATAGACTATGCAGCAGATGAAGGTGGCGGCCAAGGTCCCACGCAACAGCCCCCCCCCCCAATAATACCAGCGCGCTTGGGGTCTAGCTGGCGACCGTGGTGAGAATTTTGTACCACAGCCGCTAGTACATATTGAGTGGCCGCTTGCCAAGGAGGTTCAGATGCCACACGTTGGCGACAGCGATCCACCGGTGGATGTAGAGATGTTAGATGCTCCCCCTGATGCCCGACAGCATGCTTCCCACGTTTATCACGCCATTAGGTTGCCTGATACCACGAACCAGCTACTTCAGCAGGTTCTGGATCAGATGGGGTCGATGCGAGCTAATATGGGGTCGATGCGGACTGATATGCAAGAGATGCGGGCTGATATGCGGCGGTTTTTGGAGAGCGAGAATGAGAGGCGATTACATTTAGGATTGGCGCTGCGTACCGTTCAGGGTGGGGCGTCTAGCAGTCACACGGTAGGGTGTCCACCAGTCAGCAGTTCAATCCGTCCGGTGTATATCAGGGGTCGGGTCATTAGTTGTTTGTTTATTTGGATGTTATTATTGTATGAACAGTATGCTTTATTATGTTTAGTTGTTTCTTTATTTGGATAATATTATTGTATGTAAATGGTTGAATATTATGCTTTATTTTGTTTTATTGTTCGTATCTTGGTCTTGTTTAGTTCGGCAACATAAACGTTAATAAAAAACCAAACATTCATATTTATATTCACATTCACATCCATATAAAAAAAATCATATTATACAAATAACAAAAAAAAAAAAAAACATTTATAAAAAACCAAACATTCATATTCACATCTCTAACCCATCTTAAACACCACACTACACTTATAAAAAACCAAACAATCATCACTCAATCATTGCCAATGATTACCAATCATTGGTAATCATTTGGATGCCTGGACGGCCCGTGGAGACCCCCACGGCCCGTCATTTTGCTCTGTTTGACCCTCCACGGTCCGTGGAGGGATGTCTGGATAGGAAACCTTAGTGTGTAAATATCTAAAGCCTTTTTTAAATGGCCAACAAATGATGTACGGAGTATTCGGGGTACTCGTCAATTGGTTACAAAAGCACCCCATACGTTTTTGGGTGAAGACATGTCTTAGCCCGCCCATAGGTAGCGCTGGCCAGAACCCACCAAGCCACCAGTTCCAAGGAAAACCTGACTCCCCCACCCGTCAAAGGCACAATAGTGGAAAATCAGTAAAACCCGGTAGGATCAAGGATTGAACCTAGCACCTCAAGGAGGCTCAGCTCTACTAATCATTTCCCATGCTACTCCACCACAAGTGTATTAACTAAAGATAACAAATATATTAATATTGTACTATTTTTTTTAACATCCAACAAATCAAACTCGAGCACTCTCGGGTCACCCTTTCAACAAATTCAAGTACTCCGAGAGTACCTAAGTTGTCAAACCCCAATTATGGGGAAAACCCAGTAGCCGACTCACCCGTATTAACGATGATGAAATTACCGGTAAAACTCGTCAGGCTCAAAAATCGAACCTAGGATCCCCAAGTCTTCTATCATTGGCCACCAATGTCTCTACTCTCTACTACTACACTATAATGGTATTGACTAATATTGTACTAATTAACTCCCTTATTGACTCGTCAACAACGAAAGTTTGAAGTAGGAAGCATTTAGTTCATAAAGCAAATTAAGTCCTGAACAAACAACTGTTAGAGCATTCTCAATAGCTTTTCAATCCTCCATTCACTCATAACCAATCACAACCACATATTACATTAAAAATCATTACAGTTTCCCTCTCATCCACTCACAACCACTTTCAACAAATATTAAAAAATAAATACAGTTTTCCTGTTTTCCCTAAAAGATTTCCAAAGAACCCAAAATTTACCGATAAACAGTAGATTCCCTATTTTCTTCACTCACAACCACTTCCAACCCCATAAAAATTATAGGGTTTTGTCTCACCAAAAAATAGGGGCACTACTATGAATGCTCTTAAATGTTAAGAGGATGGGTCTATTTATTGAATGAAAGGATGAAATTGATCCTTGTCATTCTAGGGTCTTGTTTGGTTACCATTTGAGAATGGAATGAATCATTAACCTTGTATTGTTTAGTAGGCAGGAAAAGATGAAGGAATAAAATCAGCGGTGGGTAGTGTCAGTGGTGGCAGCGGTGAGTTGTGGTGGTGGTCGACGGAGGTGGGTGGAAGTGGTTGTCGATTGGTGGCGGTGGTGGTCAGTGGCAATGGCGACGGAGGTGGTCGGTGGCGGTGGTTGTCGATGGTGGCGGTGGTCGGTGGTGGAGACGATGGCGAATGGTGGTGGTGGTCCATGGGTGGCAGCGGTAGTCGATGGCGGTGGCGGCGGTGGTCAGTGACGGTGGTTGTGGATGGGTGGCGGTGGTAGGCAGTGGTGACGGTGGTCGGTGGGTGGCGGCGAAGGTCGATGGCAGTGGTTGTCAATAGGTGGCGGCGTCGATGTCAGGTGGCGATGGTGGTCGGTTGGTGGCGGTGGTCTGTGGGTGTAGGTGGCGGTGGTTTTTGATAGGTGGCGGTAGTCGGCAATGGTGACGGGTCGCTGGCAGTGACTACGGTGGGTGGCGATGGTTGTGGTGATGGGTGGCAAAAGGAATAAAATAAAATAAAAAGTATGGGATATGGATGGAATTAAAAGATATTATTGTATTGAGTTTTCTGAATGAATGAATTACAATGAAGAGGATCCCTTTATATAATGATAAGGGATCCTTAAAACCCTAGAGATAAATATGGAATAGATATACATTTAAATGACAAATAATATCTCTATATCTCTAACTAATTGTATATCGCTAAGATCCCCCGCAGTTTGAGCGGTCGTGGGACAGACGTTCAAACTGGATCTGAATGATTAGAACAACTGTCTCGAAAGACCCTTGGTGAAGATGTCCGCGTACTGAAAAGACGCCGGAATATGCATAACACGAATGTCACCAACTCGAACTTTTTCACGCACAAAGTGGATATCATTCTCAATATGCTTGGTACGTTGATGCTGAACAGGATTGTCCGATAAATAAACCGCAGAGACATTCTCACAATACACAACTGTAGCTCGTTGGAGAGGAACATGTAATTCCAACAAGAGATTGCGGAGCCATGTGGCTTCAGCCACCGCATTTGCTACGCCTCGATACTCCGCTTCTGCACTGGATCTGGATACTGTCGGCTGGCGTTTAGAAGACCATGAAATTAAGTTATCTCCGAGGAAAACGCAATTACCGCTGGTAGAACGCCGGGAGTCGGGACAACCACCCCAATCAGCATCAGAGTAAGATGTTAACGTGTATGTGCGAGACCGGACCATACAAATGCCATAGTCAATAGTGCCCTGTATATATCTTAGAATACGCTTCATAAAAGCGAAATGTGTGTCCCGAGGCTCGTGCATAAAAAGGCAAACCTGTTGGACCGCATATGAAATGTCTGGTCTGGTAAACGTGAGATACTGAAGTGCGCCAGCAAGGCTACGATATAAAGTCGGGTCATGGAATAACGACCCGTCAGTAGCACTGAGTTTAGCTGATAAATCGACTAGGGTAGTACACGGCTTGCATGCTGTCATCGAAGCCCGAGCTAAAATATCTTTTGCATATTGAGATTGGTCCATGAAAAGCCCATTCTGTTTGTGAGTAACTCGAATCCCCAAAAAATGATGCAACTGACCCAAATCTGTCATGGCAAACTCTCGTGAGAGTTGCTAAATAATCGACTAAAGAAGCACAGGTGATGAAGCAGTAAGGATGATATCATCAACGTATAATAATAAGTATGCAATGTCAGCCCCTTTGTTATAGACAAATAGAGAATTGTCACACATGCTACTACGAAACCCATGTGACAATATGTAGGTAGCAAAGCGGGTGTACCACGCCCGAGGGGCCTGTTTCAGGCCATACAGCGATTTCTTCAACCTGCAAACAAAACCTGCATATCGACGATCAACAAACCCTGAAGGTTGATGCATAAATACGGTCTCATTAAGGCGACCGTGTAAAAAGGCATTTTTCACATCCAATTGATGAATTGGCCAATTACGGGAGACTGCCAGGGAGAGAACTGTGCGGATGGTAGCCGGTTTAACAACCGGACTAAAAGTGTCCTCACAATCAATACCAACAGTTTGGGATTTACCGTTTACCACCAAGCGAGCCTTATAGCGCTCCAATGTACCATCTGCCTTGAATTTATGGCGAAATAACCACATGCATCTAATGACTGGGCGGTTAAACCGGTCGAGGGACCAAATCCCATGTCTCGTTTTCCTGTAAGGCCGTAAATTCAGCCTGCAAAGCGCGCGCGAGCGACCAATTTGGGTCGGTATAGGCCTGGTTATAGGACATGGGTATAGGTGACAGGATTTGGGTATGTAATGTTTGGTGTGTTTGGTTTAGTTTACCCGTTTTTGAACGGGTTGCCATGGGGTGAGTCGGGTTAGGCTATGGGGCAGGCGGCCGGGTATGGGGCTGTGGGTGTAACACCCCAACCGATGGCGGAAACATCGAGGTGTCACGTAAGAATGAGTGTACAGTAGCACATGGTATTCAAGTTTTAATTGAAATTTATTTAAAGTGCAAGTATCCAAAATTGAAAATACATAATAAGTCTTGAATGAAATTCTAATACATCAAATAATCAAATAAAGCATAAACTTCAATTTGTCTCCTCATGCTAACTCTCTAGACTTCAAGTATCATTATTACCTGTTGAGTTGTAAAAATGGGGGGGGGGGTCAACTAGAAGTTGGTGAGAATACATAAGCCATGTCAAGCAATTAAGTTTAAGAATAAAAGTTTAGCAATTCATATGTCTATCGTAAGTTTAAGTCTACATGAATAAACATGAAGTGTTGTATGCACATAATCAAACCTCCGACTAGTTTAGGTCCATCCCGTCATCCACGGTTCACCTTAATATCACGTTGGAACAATAACAATCACCCGCGCTCCCCATAAAAGATGGTCAACGAATCTAGGTGGGATTGTCAATCCAATAGATCTATTATTAAGTATCGCCTGCTTGGCCATAGCTAATGATTATGTATGTTGAAGTTTAAGTCTAACTGTTGTTGTCTAAGTCATGAGGCATTAAAGTTTACAACTAGACATGTATGTAGAATTGCTTAAGTATAATGTTGCAAGTATAAAGAATTGCATAAACATGGTTACGTAAACTCACCTTAGCAAAGTATTAAGTCTCGAGAAATAGAATATGTGTAGCCCCAAAGTTGCCAAGTATTACCCTATGTATAAGGTAACAAATAAGTCTAAGTCTTTCTAGTCTACAAGTATTTTCTAGTGTTTCGAATTAGAGATAAGTATTCGTTTGATTAATAAATAAAATGTTTAATAAATAAGAGAAATTCGATATATAAATAAACAAAAGTCTTTTTGTAAATTTTAGGTTAAAGAAGGTCACATTATAAAGTTTAAGTATGAAAATAATTTTTATAAAATTATTTTCTTAAAAATAGGATATTTAATCTATTTATTTCAATTTGTCAAAATATAAATTTAATATCTAAAAATATTAAAATTAAAGAACTTTTAAATTAAAATTTGTATTTCTGTTCTAAATGGACAGAAATAATTTATATAAAATTTTGGTGCAAAAATATTGAAAAATGAATTTATTATGATTTATTTATAATTAAAAATAATAAAAATTGATTAAAAATATTAAATAAATGATTTTTCAGAAATAAAAATCATTTCAGAAATAAAAATCATTTCAGAAATGTTTAATGTTATATAAACTCAGAATAATTTTTGTGGGAATTTATATAATCGTTTTGATATTTTTATAGAATTTTATTATTAAAATAGAATAAACTTGAAATATTTATTATATATATATATTAAATAAATAATTTTTGGAAAACTAAAAATTGTATGTTAAACTTTTCTACTAGAATAACATTAAATAATTTTTGCAGAATTTATAAAGCAATTTTAGTAGTCTAAAACCATTTTTAAATTACTAGTGAATATATATATAAATCTAAAAAAAAAATGTTTTGTTCAAGCTGGGAATCGAACCCGGGTCTGACCCGCTTGGAAGGTTTTAAATCACTAGTTCAGACCAGTTGGTCTGAACCCTGAGAACGATTAATCTCAGTTTAAAATATATATATATATATATATAAATATATTATAACTTGAAAATGATTTATAATCCTTATAAAAGGAAAAGAATTAGACGCGTGTTGCAGGACTCGAACCCTGGCCATCCGGCCGGTTCGTGTTTTACGAACAAGGAGCCAACCAACTGATCTACTGATCAGTTGGTGTTAGTTTATTTTATGTTTTAAATAAATACACAGGTCTGCAGATGGTTTTCTTCTCCAATTAATTCGATCGAACCCTAGTTTATGCAATAATCAAGTTTAACAAACAATAACCCGATTAAACATAGGGTTATTGTTTGTTGAGGGCCGATGAACAAAACCTTTAAAAAAATTGAAACTTACAAAGCTTTAATCGTGATAATTGATCGGTCAAACAGAAAAGTCAAACGCGAACAAATAAGCTTGAAAGGATGTTTATTTATCAGAAATTGGAGATGAGGAAGAATAAATCGGCGAGTAGAGAGTATAATGGAGGGTTCAATTTATAGTGTGGGGTGCTAGTGTTACGAATTGGTATGTTGACCTTGGGTTTCAATAATAAACGCGTAATTGGACATTTTTAGGAAAGTTTTGATGATAATTGGTCGTGTAATGGATGCTAATCAGTCAAGGCAATCAACAATCAAGCCTTTAATGCGGATTAATGATCTAATTGTGGAAGATTGCTCGCATGGTTGACTTCTCAATAGTCAACTGTATTGATATTTTATATATATATATATAATATCTATCAGGATTAAACCAAAAGAAGTTGTAGACCAGCTGGTTAAGTCTGTGAGTGTGATGTTGAACCGGCCATGGGCTCGGGTTCGAATCCCGGCCCATGCCTTTATTTTTTTGATCATTTAAACAATAATATATGATATAACATTTATATAGTATGGTACAAGGGGTCCAAATGCGTCACGAAATATTTTTAAAAGGACGTTAAATGATGAAATTCGACGTTTTATTAATAATCAACGTAACGTACAAATAATTTAATGCGAAATGTTACAGTCTCCCCTACTTTTAGGAACTTCGTCCCGAAGTTGGAGTTGGAGAGTCTGGTGGAAAAAGATGTGGGTATTTAGACTTCATCTGGTCCTTGCGTTCCCAAGTGAACTCTGGACCTCGTTTAGATTCCCAACGAACCTTAACGATCGGAATGTGGCTGCGCTTGAGTTTCTTGACTCCAGTATCCACGATCTCGACGGGTTTCTCGACAATGTGCATCGTTTCATCGATCTGCACATCTTCAAGAGGGACATGGAGGTTCTCATCTGCTAAGCATTTCTTGAGATTTGAAACATGAAAGGTTGGGTGAACATTGCTTAGCTCAGGTGGAAGATCAAGTTTGTAAGCCACCTTTCCAATTCTGTCAAGAACTTTGAATGGGCCTACGTATCGAGGAGCTAGTTTTCCCTTTTTACCGAAGCGGATTACCCCTTTCCAATGGGATACCTTAAGAAGTACAAGGTCCCCAACTTGAAATTCCAAGGGCTTACGACGTTTATCAGCATAGCTCTTCTGATGACTTCTAGCCTTGAGAAGATTATCCTGAATGAGTTGGATTTTATCTGTGGTTTCCTGGATCAGTTCGGGTCCAGTGATCTGGGCTTCACCAACCTCAGTCCAACAGACAGGTGAACGACATTTACGACCATAGAGTGCCTCGAAAGGAGCCATGTTAATGCTGGCATGATAACTGTTGTTGTATGAAAACTCGACCAAAGGAAGATGAGAATCCCATGCGCCACCAAAATCGATGACACATGCCCTGAGCATATCCTCAAGTGTCTGGATGGTCCGTTCAGTCTGACCATCTGTTTGAGGGTGATAAGCAGTACTCAGGTTCAGCTTGGTACCCAAAGCGTCTTGTAAAGAATCCCAAAAGTGAGAGGTGAAACGACCATCACGATCAGAGATAATGTCCAAAGGTATACCATGACGACATACGATTTCACTTACGTACATCTTTGCTAACCTTTCCACAGAATACTTCTCACGAATAGGTAAGAAATGGGCTGACTTGGTCAAACGGTCGACGATTACCCAAATGCTGTCAAAACCTTTGGGTGTACGATGGAGTTTAGTGATGAAGTCCATTGCTATGCTCTCCCATTTCCATACAGGAATTTCTGGTTGTTCAAGCATACCAGATGGTCGTTGATGTTCAGCTTTAACCTTTGAACAAGTAAGGCATTTTGTAACGAAGAGAGCGATATCTTTCTTCATACCAGGCCACCAATACGAATAACGAAGATCTTGGTACATCTTGTCAGCTCCAGGATGAATAGAATAACGAGACTTATGAGCCTCGTTCATAAGGAAGGTACGAAGATCATCACGGTCAGGAATCCAAAGTCGATTGAGAAAATAGAGTAAACCATCAGGTTTGGTTTCAAGTTGAGTCTCAGCACCACAAGACATTTCGTCGTACATGTTACCTTGGGTGACTGAAGTATGTTGAGCCTGGAGGATACGATCCTGAAGATCAGTACGAACTCTCGCACAATAAAGTTTGATACGCTCTTTACGACTGAGTGCGTCAGCCACAACATTCGCTTTGCCAGGATGGTAGCGAATTTCGCAATCATAGTCGTTAAGTAACTCAACCCAACGTCGTTGTCTCATGTTAAGATATTTCTGGTCGAAGACATGTTGGAGACTTTTGTGGTCCGTGAAAACCACACATTTGGTTCCATAAAGATAGTGTCTCCAAATCTTAAGAGCAAATACGACAACGCCCAATTCAAGATCATGGGTGGTATAATTCTTTTCGTGGTCTTGAGTTGCCTAGACGCATAAGCAATAACCTTGCCTCGTTGCATGAGAACACAACCAAGACCTTGGTTTGATGCATCACAATAGATCACGAAGTCATCATTACCATCAGGTAGAGACAGGATAGGAGCTTCACAGAGTTTCAGCTTAAGAGTTTCAAACGCTTCCTCTTGTTTTGGTCCCCACTCATAAGGTTTACCCTTGTGAGTTAAGGCAGTGAGAGGAACAACGATCTTGGAGAAGTTGGCAATGAATCGACGATAATAACCAGCCAAACCAAGGAAGGAACGAACTTCTGTTGGAGTTTTAGGAACACTCCAATCCTTGACAACCTCGATCTTTGCGGGATCAACATGGATTCCGTTCTTATCAATGACGTGTCCAAAAAATTGAACTTCCTTAAGCCAAAATTCACATTTCGAGAACTTGGCATACAGTTGTTCTTTCTTTAGGAGACCCAAAATTGAGTGAAGATGTTGTTCGTGATCGGATTTTGATTTTGAGTAAATCAAAATGTCATCGATGAAGACGATCACGAATTTGTCAAGGTAGGGTCTACAAACCCGATTCATTAGATCCATAAATACTGCGGGAGCGTTGGTCAATCCAAACGGCATGACCATGAATTCGTAATGACCATAGCGTGTACGAAAGGCTGTCTTGGGAATATCTTCATCGTGGACTCTAAGCTGATGATAACCAGAACGAAGATCAATTTTCGAGAAGTGGGTTGCTCCTTGAAGTTGATCAAAAAGATCGTCAATCCTAGGCAAGGGATAACGATTCTTGATGGTGAGTTTGTTGAGTTCACGATAGTCGATACACATCCTGAGAGATCCATCTTTCTTCTTAACGAACAGAACAAGGGCTCCCCATGGAGAAGAACTGGGGCGAATGAAACCTTTATCAGAAAGTTCCTGTAGTTGACTGGCAAGTTCTTGCATTTCAGAGGGTGCAAGACGATAAGGAGCTTTGGCGACAGGATTTGCACCATGAACAAGATCGATCCTAAATTCCACTTGTCGAGCAGGAGGCAAACCAGGTAAATCCTCTGGGAAGACTTCAGGATAGTCCCAAATGATTGGGATGTCTTGGATACTTTTGCCCTTGTCTTTCTTTTCTATCACGTTAGCTAAGAAAGCCGTATACCCCTTTCGTAAGTATTTTTGAGCAGTAGTACAAGACATGAGCTTAAGCTCGCCACAAGGCTTTTCACCATAGATCTTCAAAATATCACCAGATTCGAGAGGAATGCGAATAACTTTCTCAAAGCATAGGATTTCAGCACGATGGGTTGACAACCAATCCATGTCTACAATGACATCAAAGCTTCCAAGATGCATAGGAATGAGATCGATAGAGAAAGTATGTTCATCGAGGTTCAACACACAGTTACGAATAATAGAATCGATCGAGATAGACTTCCCATTAGCTACCTCTACCACTAAAGGTTCCTCTAGGTTAGTTTGGGGTAAGTTAAGTAAGGGTTCAAACTTTAGTGATACAAATGACTTATCAGCACCCGAATCATATAATATGGATGCATAGTGGTTATTAACGAGAAACGTACCATTAACCACCTCGTTGTTGTCGCGAGCCTGATTAGCATTGAGGTTGTAAGCGCGACCTCGAGCACCTTGGTTCTGGTTGCGGTTCTGGTTTTGGTTGCGGTTCTGGTTTTGGTTGCGGTTTTGGTTCTGGTTTCCAAGTCTAGGGCAAGCATCCCTATAATGTTCCGTGCTTCCACATTCATAGCACTGGCCTCAAACAGGCCTACCATTTTGAGCATTAGGAGCTGGATTATTTCTGGCAGGGTTGTTTTGAGTGGCAGGGGCTTGGCAAGCATTGGTATAGTGTCCATACCGCTTGCAGTTATTACATTGGCGGCATGGTCTGTCAGCAAGATGGTGGTATTGACAAGTGTTACAAAGAGGGTGGTTCCTGACATACGGTTTCTTAGCTGGGTTTTGCACTGCAGGCGGGGTGGTAGCAACCATGTAGTTCCTAGCCTTGCGCTTCCTGTTGGTTGAGGTCTCAGGCTTAACCTCAATAGCGGGTTGAGGAGTGTCTTTTGCAGCAGTCTTCTTGGTGTTCTTGCGAAAGAGAGTACCGATCTTCACATGATTATCGATGAGAGTAGCCGCCAGGCGTTTGGCTTTCTCCAAGGTGGCAGGATTCCTTCCCCATACCGTGTCCTGGATTTGCATAGGTAGGCCACCGATATACTTCTCGATGGCTATAGGTAGGGGAGTAACTTTATGGGGCAACAATAAACTAAGTTCGTGAAAGCGGGTATTATAAGCAAGGTTTTCCCCACTATCTTGAGCAAGGGTGTGGAACTCGTCTTCCAGTTTCTTAATCTCGTTACGGGGACAAAACTCATCTTTCATAACCTCCTTGACTTGATCCCAGGTCATAGCAAGTGCAACTTCAGCTCCGCGGGTGCGCTTTTCCTCATTCCACCAAGTGAGTGCTCGTTTGTGAAGAACACTCATGGCATAACGGACCTTAAAGTTATCGGGACACTCACTGTTAATGAAGGTATTCTCAATACCCTCGAACCATTGTAGAAGACCCGTAGCTCCTTCTTCTCCACTGAACTTAGGGGGATTACAGGTATTAAAGTGCTTAAGAGTGCAAGCTGGGAGACCATTCCGGTTTCCATTGTGGTTTCCATTACCGTTTCCGTTGCCGTTTCCGTTTCCATTACCGTTTCCGTTCATCTGGATGACTTGAGCCATTAAGTTAGGAACCAGAGTTGCGATCTATTGTGCCATTTGTTGAGAGATGATCGCAGCTAGTTGAGCATCAACGCCATTGTTGTTGTTGTTGTTGTTGTTGTTGTGGTTAGCGTCGTGGTTATGGTTATGGTTGTCGCCACCTTCCTCATGGTTCTCACCATTGCTATTGCGAGTGCTGCGACGTGGAGGCATGATCTGTAAGAGACACAATGAAATGAATGAGATAATATAAGGAATGTAATCATTTATTCATTAATTAAAACGAATAAACGAAAACGTTGACTTATCAAAGATTCTAGATTCTAATAACATAGTGAAGACATGATTTAGCCTATAAGTGAACACTCATCCCGAGAATTCCCAGGTAGGCATCTGGGTCCCTCGTCTGATTGGGATATATGCGCAATGCCAGCCTAGACAGAAGACTCAGAATACAGGCGTTCACCCTTCCAGATTGCACGTGTTCGTTACTAAAATCTAGAACTTCGACGAGATCTCAAGGTGGTTCAGGTTAAACCTGAGGATTTTGTCCTATTAATCTAATGGTGGATCAGGATTGCAGCAGACGAATAAGAGCAGTCACTTGTAAGGCTTAGGGTTGTATAAGGTATAGGATAGGGATAAGATTAAGGAAGCAATTAAGTTACAAGTAAGAGAAGCAAGTACTGTTTTAAATCCCTAAGGTTATAGTCTAGATTATTTTCTAATAACCTAATTCCCTATAACCAAGGCTCTGATACCAATCTGTAACACCCCAACCGATGGCGGAAACATCGAGGTGTCACGTAAGAATGAGTATATAGTAGCACATGGTATTCAAGTTTTAATTGAAATTTATTTAAAGTGCAAGTATCCAGAATTGAAAATACATAATAAGTCTTGAATGAAATTCTAATACATCAAATAATCAAATAAAGCATAAACTTCAATTTGTCTCCTCATGCTAACTCTCTAGACTTCAAGCATCATTATTACCTGTTGAGTTGTAAAAATAGGGGGGGTCAACTAGAAGTTGATGAGAATACATAAGCCATGTCAAGCAATTAAGTTTAAGAATAAAAGTTTAGCAATTCATATGTTTATCGTAAGTTTAAGTCTACATGAATAAACATGAAGTGTTGTATGCACATAATCAAACCTCCGACTAGTTTAGGTCCATCCCGTCATCCACGGTTCACCTTAATATCACGTTGGAACAATAACAATCACCCGCGCTCCCCATAAAAGATGGTCAACGAATCTAGGTGGGATTGTCAATCCAATAATTCTATTATTGAGTATCGCCGGCTTGGCCATAGCTAATGATTATGTATGTTGAAGTTTAAGTCTAACTGTTGTTGTCTAAGTCATGAGGCATTAAAGTTTACAACTAGACATGTATGTAGAATTGCTTAAGTATAATGTTGCAAGTATAAAGAATTGCATAAACATGGTTGCGTAAACTCACCTTAGCAAAGTATTAAGTCTCGAGAAATAGAATATGTGTAGCCCCAAAGTTGCCAAGTATTACCCTATGTATAAGGTAACAAATAAGTCTAAGTCTTTCTAGTCTACAAGTATTTTCTAGGGTTTCGAATTAGGGATAAGTATTCGTTTGATTAATAAATAAAATGTTTAATAAATAAGAGAAATTCGATAAATAAATAAACAAAAAGTCTTTTTGTAAATTTTAGGTTAAAGATGGTCACATTATAAAGTTTTAAGTATGAAAATAATTTTTATAAAATTATTTTATTAAAAATAGGATATTTAATCTATTTATTTCAATTTGTCAAAATATAAATTTAATATCTAAAAATATTAAAATTAAATAATTTTTAAATTAAAATTTGTATTTCTTTTCTAAATGGACAGAAATAATTAATATAAAATTTTGGTGCAAAAATACTGAAAAGTGAATTTATTATGATTTATTTATAATTAAAAATAACAAAAATTGATTAAAAATATTAAATAAATGATTTTTCAGAAATAAAAATCATTTCAGAAATGTTTAATGTTATATAAACTTAGAATAATTTTTGTGGGAATTTATATAATCGTTTTGATATTTTTATAGAATTTTATAATTAAAATAGAATAAACTTGAAATATTTATTATATATATTAAATAAATAATTTTTGGAAAACTAAAAATTGTATGTTAAACTTTTCTACTAGAATAACATAAAATAATTTTTGTAGAATTTATAAAGCAATTTTAGTATTTTAAAACCATTTTTAAATTACTAGTGAATATATATATAAATCTAAAAAAAAAATGTTTTGTTCAAGCTGGGAATCGAACCCGGGTCTGACCCGCTTGGATGGGTTTAAATCACAAGTTCAGACCAGTTGGTCTAAACCCTGAGAACGATTAATCTCGGTTTGAAATATATATATATATATATATATATATATTATAACTTGAAAATAATTTATAATCCTTATAAAAGGAAAAGAATTAGACGCGTGTTGCAGGACTCGAACCCTGGCCATCCGGCCGGTTCGTGTTTTACGAACAAGGAGCCAACCGACTGATCTACTGATCAGTTGGTGTTAGTTTATGTTATGTTTTAAATAAATACACAGGTCTGCAGATGGTTTTCTTCCCCAAATTAATTCGATCGAACCCTAGTTTATGCAATAATCACGTTTAACAAACAATAACCCGATTAAACATAGGGTTATTGTTTGTTGAGGGCCGATGAACAAAACCTTCAAAAAAATTGAAACTTACAAAGCTTTAATCGTGATAATTGATCGGTCAAACAGAAAAGTCAAACGCGAACAAATAAGCTTGAAAGGATGTTTATTTATCAGAAATTGGAGATGAGGAAGAATAAATCGGCGAGTAGAGAGTATAATGGAGGGTTCAATTTATAGTGTGGGGTGCTAGTGTTACGAATTGGTAAGTTGACCTTGGGTTTCAATAATAAACGCGTAATTGGACATTTTTAGGAAAGTTTTGATGATAATTGGTCGTGTAATGGATGCTAATCAGTCAAGGCAATCAACAATCAAGCCTTTAATGCGGATTGATGATCTAATTGTGGAAGATTGCTCGCATGGTTGACTTCTCAATAGTCAACTGTATTGATAATTTATATATATATATATATATATATATATATATATAATATCTATCAGGATTAAACCAAAAGAAGTTGTAGACCAGCTGGTTAAGTCTGTGAGTGTGATGTTGAACCGGCCATGGGCTCGGGTTCGAATCCCGGCCCATGCCTTTATTTTTTTGATCATTTAAACAATAATATATGATATAACATTTATATAGTATGGTACAAGGGGTCCAAATGCGTCACGAAATATTTTTAAAAGGACGTTAAATGATGAAATTCGACGTTTTATTAATAATCAATGTAACGTACAAATAATTTAATGCGAAATGTTACAGTGGGGTTGGTGGGTTGGGTTGGGTTGGTTTGTGGTGTTGGCTGGGCGGAAGCATGGGCCGGGTATGGACCAGGATAGAAACCGGGTGGGATGGTAGGTTTGGTTGTGGCCGGTTGTTTGGGTCGGTGTGTATATGTAAACCGGAGAGGGCTGGTTGCGGTGGTGGGTGTGGGAGTTGGTGCCGGTTGAGACATGGGTGGTGGATGAGGCTGAGGAGGACGGTGAAAGGTGAAACCGGGTGGGGGCTGGTCATCCAGGAAATGGTATGACGTCGGGTCAGTGGGGATGCGGTAAGGGAAAGTGTGCTCATCAAAGGTTACATGGCGGGAAATGGAGACTTTCCAGTGGTAGGGTCGAAGCATCGGTATCCGCGAAAATCTGGCGGATAGCCTAAAAAGATGCACCGAACGGAACGCGGGTGCAACTTATGAGGTTGAGTGGAGGAAGTATTAGGATAATATGCACATCCAAATACTCGTAGGTGGTCATAAGTAGGGTGGCGGAGGTATAGGGCGAAGGTTGGGGTGAAGAAATTTAGGCGTTTGGTGGGTAGGATATTGTGGAGATAGGCTGCGGTGTGGAGGGCTTCGACCCAAAAGGGCGGGGGTAGGTGAGCATGGATTAGGAGAGAGCGAATGACATCGTTGAGACGTCGAATCATACGCTCGGCACGGCCATTCTGGGAGGAGGTTTGAGGGCATGCGAAACGAAAAAGAAGGCCGTGTTGAGTGGCGAATTGCTTGAAAGCATTGTTGTCAAATTCGCCACCCAAATCACATTGGAAGGTTTTATTTGGTCGGTTAAATTGTGTGTGAATAAGTTTGTAGAATTTAACAAAGGATGGAAAAGTTTCTGATTTAATTTTTAAAGGGTATACCCAAATAAAATTTGAAAAGTTGTCAATTAGAACCATATAATACTTGTACCCAAAATTGCTAGGTACGGGTGATGTCCACAAATCACAGTGAATGATATCAAACGGAGCAAATGTAAAAGAATTGGAATCATAAAAAGGTTGTCTTTTACTATTCGATAACTGACAAGAATGACAAAGACTGGAATCTTTGTTTTTATTACATTGCAAATTAAAATTACGACTAAGAATACTTAAAACTGCAGCACCGGGGTGACCGAAACGTTCATGCCATGGTAAGAAAGTGGTGGTGATAAAACTTGCTTGAGGTGGAAGTTCAGGTGGAGTGAGTGGATAGAGATCCCCGGTGCTATTGTGGCGGGAGAGAATTCGTCCAGTTGGGAGGTCCTTCAAAGAAAAACCAAAAGGATCAAATTCTATGGAAACATTATTATCTCTAGTAAAACGACGAACGGAAAGTAACTTTTTAATAATTTGTGGACAATAAAGGATATTGGACAGGATATAGGTTCGGTTGGGTAGGTGTAGGAAGCCAGTTCCAGACCCATGAATTGGTAAAGTCGTGCCATTACCGACTAAAATTTTACTTGTTACAGGAAAAGGATCACGAATTTGAATCATACCTGGCTCGTCTCCCGAGTGTGAAGAGGCACCCGTGTCCATGATAGTGTTCGGATCCGTGTATGTAAGATTCATGCTTGCCAGTGCCGCACTAAGGCCTGATGGACTTAAGGCATCATATGAGGTGTATTGGGTTGGATTGCTGCTGTAATGGGCTTGTGGGGGGCCGTATGTGGCAGGGGAGTATGGGGCCGAGGGGTTGGGGTTAGTGGGCTGCTGGGTAGGGCTAAAGTGGGCCAGCTATTGAGGAGAGTAGTGATAATGGGCTGCAGGTTGGTTTGTATTGGGCTGGGATGCAGCGGGCTGGTTTGGGAAGGGAGGTTTAAACGCCGGTTGGGTTGGGTAGGGGCAGGGAGGTGTATTCCACCAAGCCCATTGCGGGTAAGATGGTGTTTGGGGATTGGGTGGATATGGGGAGTAGGATGGTTGGTTCGGATAGTAGTGTTGGGTACCATAACCGCAGCCATAACCGCGGCCCCCGGGAACCTCGGCCACGGCCACGGCCCCGTGAATAGGTGGGATTGGGCGGGTATTGGGAATAGGTGTAGTTTGTTGGGTTGTTATGGTTCGGCTGAGGTGAGTTGGATTGTGCCATCAAGACCGATGCATTCGTCTTCTTGCGACCTTTCAAACGAATGACTTCATCCTGCAATAAACAACGAGCTTCATCCCAATCCAAGTTGTTGGCATTAATCAGGGCGGCGATAGTGTCATACTCCGCAGGCAAGCCTCGAACCAATTGAAGAACGAGACGATCCTCCGAAACAGGGTGATCGACGTCCTCCAGTTGGTTAGCGAGTTCCTTAAGACGTTGGCAATAATTATCCAACGAGGAGCAAGCCGAAAGGGTGAGATTACAGAATTGGGGTTCCAAGGCTCCTGCACGAGCCTTCTTGTTGCTGAGATAGATCTTCTCGAGTTTGACCCACGCTAGGCGAGCGGTGGGTTCCAGCCCGATATCCTGAACACGGGGCAATAAATCATCCGACACGGTACTAAGGATCCATTGTAACACTAGGGCGTCAAGTTCTTTCCAACCTGTATAGGCTGGGTCAGACGCGGGTGGGGCGGGTGTACCGTCAATATGGTGCGAGACCTGATATGCGGTAGCATGGAGGCGAAAGAGTTTGGTCCATGATGTGTAGGTAACTTTCTTGCCATCGAGGGTGCGAACTTTGGAGTTAATATTGGTGACCGAGTATGCGGGATGTAGTGAAGGTTTAGAAGGTGTGTCGGAGGGGCCGGATACGTCTGTTTTGCGGCAGTCATGGTAGCCGAAGCTACTGATGCCGGACAGGTCTGCTGTGAATGTAGCCGAAGCAAGGGTTTGAAAGAAAAAAGGTAAAAGAGCCAAGGCTCTGATACCATAAAAGATACTATTGTATTGAGTTTTCTGAATGAATGAATTACAATGAAGAGGATCCCTTTATATAATGATAAGGGATCCCTAAAACCCTAGAGATAAATATGGAATAGATATACATTTAAATGACAAATAATATCTCTATATCTCTAACTAATTATATATCGCTAAGAGGAATGAATTTTGAGTTTTTAGAAGGAATAGAATGGACTAGGTAATGGGTGATTTCATTACCTTGACCAAACAAACAACCTTTTTTTCATTCCATCGCAATAACCCATTCCATACAGGTTGAAAATAGCAAAAGTCAAAAACTATCAGGATGAAAGGTCATCAACTCTTGACACCAACCATACAATGCGGGGTACCTGCATAAACACCATGCAATTTCAATTTGCACATAGTATATAAAGAAGAACAAGGTGCGTCTCTGCAAACACTAAGCTAACAACCAATGATCTCCAAGAATCTCACCAAATCATACCTCCCTTCATAATTACAATTAGCTAAAGCATAAATGCCTATAAAATTAAGAAATTCTACAAAACTCTTAGTTAACTATAGAGAAATAAACCACAAAAGAAAATGAAGATCCGCTAAACTAACGCTAAAATTTTATGCATGGTAACAACGATGCGGACATGAAATATGGGATTAGTTAACCAAACATGTTTTGGTTCGGTACCATACGCTGGCTGGCTTATTGTTTGTTTCATCAATGTTGTTTAAATCATTGGCGTCCTTGTTACATTGTTGAACCAACATGTAAAAAGTGAACTGAGACGTATTGTTCTTTGTTGGAAAATAATCATAGAAATATCATATTATCCTAAGTTTAATTATTATGTTTATTAGTGTGACATGTATATAGTCTAATACGTCACATGGGTCAAATCTGCAGCAGTTATCATCGGTTATCAACATACCGATTTATATGGCAGTTATGTAGCAGTTAGAGGGTCAAGCAGTTGTGTTGGTTTATCCACACAACGTTTAGTATTGTATTTAAAGGGTCCTATGTATCAGAATTGTTAATGTATCGATTTCTGTCAAACAAACTTCCCTAAACTCTCTCTCAATATTTTGCACATTATTATTGTTTCTGGTTTCTGTTTATAACCGCCCAGACAGCCAGTTTTCAACATGGCATCAGAGCAAAACGATCCGAAGACCTGTGAAGAAAAGAAGAACCAAGTTATTTGGTTAAGGCAGAATCCATCAGTCAAGAAGGAAGACGTTTCTAGCGACGGTTACAAAGGCAAAGGGTGTAGTCTCTCACCCGTTTTCCAAGCATCTTCTCAAAGGCGTGTAGGCGAGGAGAAGTTATATGATCGTGATGATCATCAGTGGACATTTGGCAAGAAAGGTAACCAATATTTGTCACCCTTCATGGATTCAGCGAAGGATTTTATGTTGCAGAAAGAAAGGGAACTTCTACAACATGGCGGTTATTTGTACAAAGACTACGGGAAGAAGGAGATCGATTGGGGATATCCAAAAGGTATGCGATGTTCTTATTGTGACCAACCGTTCCACTATCGCAAAGATTGCCCTCAAAGAATCGGGAAGATAGAGTTTATGGTGAGAGGGACGGAAGGAAAAACTTGGAACGATATTTGGTACACGAGTTTAAACCGACAACAACACGCTACTGGATACAAGCATTTTTTACAAATCTGGAAAAAACGTTCGGTATAGGAAGTAATCCGGAGGGATTCAAAAGAGAACTCTACAAAAGAAGAGGAAGCGTGGAGATCTTTAGCGAGGGGCAGTTTCATGCAATAGGGAATGTTTATTACATCCCTACACTCAAGAGGAATGTATTGAGTGCAGATCGTTTGATACAAGATGGTTACAAGATCCGTTATGAGGGTGATGTGTGTTTCATCACAAAAGATCAAAAGAAGCCTCTCGCAATCAAGCCGAATGTGCACTGTTGGAGTTGCAATCAATTTCACGAACCGTATTATTGTCCCAACATCGAAGATCAAGAGAAGAACAATAAGAGAAAGATGAAGGGGAAAGACAAAGAAGAGGAGGGTTCGTCAATGGGCAAAGAATTTGAAAGAAGGGCTGTGAAGAATCATCATCTACAAAATCAACATGCCACGGCCAGAATTGAAGCCGATTCTGTTCAGGAAACAGAAGCCGTTTTATACCCAAAGAATTCTGAATTGGAGAGTTGCACGGCGTTTATGGATATGCTTCATATCGCTACCCAAGTTGAAAGGCATAAGATCAAATTCAAAGGGGAATTTGAAAGAGTTTTGGCGTGGTTTCGAAGGGATTTTCTAGCAATAAAATCCGACATGCCAATCCCACCACGAGATCAATTCGGTAGGAAGATTGATCTCTTTGAACTCTACATGATAGTAGATACGTTTGGTGGAATAGATGCGGTCAACAAGTACGACTTATGGGTTCAAGTGGCGATCAAGATGGGCTATGGATATGGAAGATTATCAAGGGACATGAAAGATGATGAGATTGTGGAGGTTTTGAAGATCACTTATAACCAGTATTTGGAAATCCTAAACTAGTACCATCAGAAGTATAAAGGCAAGGAATTGAAGGTTGAAACGGATGAAGACAACGCCAACTTCAAGATGGGATACAAGGCGATGAAGAACGAGGATCTACCTCCCAAGAAACGGTCCAAAACTTCCAGCAGTGAAGAATAATTCAGAAGCAGAATCAAGACATGATATTTCAATGATTAGGGGAGTGATTGTTGGAAAATAATCATAGAAATATCATATTATCCTAAGTTTAATTATTATGTTTATTAGTGTGACATGTATATAGTCTAATAAGTCACATGGGTCAAATCTGCAGCAGTTATCATCGGTTATCAACATACCGATTTATGTGGCAGTTATGTAGCAGTTAGAGGGTCAAGCAGTTGTGTTGGTTTATCCACACAACGTTTAGTATTGTATTTAAAGGGTCCTATGTATCAGAATTGTTAATGTATCGATTTCTGTCAAACAAACTTCCCTAAACTCTCTCTCAATATTCTGCACATTATTATTGTTTCTGGTTTCTGTTTATAACCGCCCAGACAGCCAGTTTTCAACATTCTTTTACCCTTTGTGAAATCGAAGGGTCCATTGGTTGATTATCGAATGTCGGTCATATATGGACCGTATAATTCATGAATTCACCACGCCAAATTCACTATCAAGATTTTCTATTGAATAGCATACAAAACAGCTTGAAGAGTACCTTTTGGCAAAAGTCACCTGTTGAGGAATTTCACCCCTTCCATGTTGTAGTTCTACCGCTTTCGACCATCTTGAAGACATCTTTAACTGAATTTTGTGAGCGAACTTGTAACATAAATATCACAAGAAATCCACAGATCACCTGAAATAAAAAAGAAAACAAAGATAAACATCAAGTTGAATCCATAACAAAAAAAAATAGGCATTGATCGGATACAAATATATAAAGTCTCAAACTAACTGAAACTTTAATGGTTTATTTACACAGATGAAAGCCTATAATTTAATAGAGGTTGGAGCCATAACTACCTGCACATAAGGGACTGAAATTTTCTACAAAGATGTAAAGAACAAATAATAAGTTAAATCTTTTAAGTCTGGAAGAGCATGAATGTGCAAGTGTACTAACTTAAATCCACATTACCCACAAATATTCTCAAAATGTTTCTACTTTTACAATAAGGAAATAGGTACATCAGTCAAAATGCAACATAAACAACATATAGACATAAAGAACAACTAGTGTGATTCAAGTTGCGCGTTGCGCGACTTAAAAGTTTGTTTTGTCGTTAGTGTATTATGATGTTTTAAAACGTTCGTGGCCTTCAAGTATTGAGTAAAGTATGCGTTCGGTTCGGCGCGCGTTGCGCGCCTTACAATTTTGTCGTATCCAAAACACTAAGAAGCTACTATCAACCAAGTAACCACCAATTTTCATATCGGAATTTAAGAACGACCTCACACAAACATGTTAAGATACAAGTTTCATACATCTCTTAACTGCAATGGAACAAAGGAAACAGTTACATAAGAAACAAACAATATAAGTGATAAGCACTCGCATCAATAAGATCAGTCGCTGATTTGTCTATTATGTACAGGCCATACATGCTTCAAGATTTATTCATTAGCACCAATTGTGTAACAAATGTCATGGAACATGAAGGTCCTGGAGAGTGAACCACACCACACCACACCATTTTAAGATTATACCCAAATAAAGATCACCATGAATCCATTCCTAATTTTCCTTCTAAACCTAAAGTTTGCAACAAAAAAAACATAGATAAAAAAAACTCACTGATAACTTTCAAGCGACGCAATCAAGTTATCATGACTATTATCTGTGACATCAGAAGCCATGACCGAATGCTCCATGGTTTCAATCGCCTTTGTCTCCTTCAATGGGGGAAGGGTTGACTGATCCACGGTTTCTTCAGCCTGTACGTTTGTATCCGAATGTGGAGTAGACTCCCCCGAGGGTGCAGTTGCAGTTTCATTTGCGTCTGTAACCTCCTGCAATGTTATTTCCTCAACCGCCTGTGTTTGTAACCTGAGGTGGTGAAGCTTCAGCTGGCGGCATGTTTGCAACCTCTGACTCCTCCAATGTTTCAGCTGTCTGCGGAGGATCAACCACAGGCGGTGTCGCTTGTTCCAAAGTTTCAGTCGTCTCAGTGCTTGTAACCGGAAGCACAGCTGAACTCTCTGTAGTTTCAGTTGGCTGTATCTCCATTAAAAAACCTCTTGTATACACCTGGAAAACTGTAAAACTTATCCTTTTATAACATCTTTAACATAGTCCATACTAAAAACAAAATAAATTCATTATACCTGATTAGCAAATCCCGAAAAGGAATCGAAAACCATTTGCTCCTCAGTTGTATCCAAAATCGAAAGGTATTCCCCTGAACTGTTGGCCCCAGAACTTGATTTGCAGCTGATAAACAAAGTATGAACACACAAATATGATAGACACAAACTAGAATGATTGATATTATAAACGAATGATTAGAGTTTTATACAAATGAACAAGATAAAAGAAAGGAATTCTGGAATGTTTCGACAAGAGGATTGTATGTTGTGAGACAATCTTGATAACTGAATGATTATGCCTTATCCCTTGTATATATATGTTTCGAACAGGCAGGATTGTTTCAGAACCGTTGTAACAAGTTGTCCCACCGGTTTGACTTTCAGTTTGGCGCCAAAAATAACGGAAATAACTGTAAGGGTATATTGGTCTTTTTGTCCTTCTGCAGCCTTCGAAAACTTCTGCTAAGATCAGTCTTGCTTCTGTTTTGTTCATGCTCTTTGATCTGATTATTCACACAAGTATGCAGCCTTGTTTCAGAATTGTAGCCGAGTTTGTTTTGACCATATGCATTTGTTCTTCTAATATAATACAAACTAACTAGTCTAAAGTTCCTAACATAATTATTCTACATTAACACATTACATACAAGTATTATAAGTACAATATTTACAACATACATACAGACTAAAGTTATATTTACAGATCAACATGAACATCCACAAAATGTTGAAGATTAGTCGATGAACATCTAGAAAACATCATGCACTCTCAATTGCATTCGCCCTTCATCATCTCTAATTCCAACAACCATATCTAACCACCTTCGTTCCGTCCTCAATCCTCCAAAAAAGAATTTCCTACAAATTGGTGAATACAAAAACCATGTTAATTAAAACGGGGCAAAGTAGTTTGCAATACACATATTCAAAGAAACCTAATAGTAATCCTCAAATTTGCCAAGGACACTAACGAAATAATCAAAAAACCATAATAAGATGGTTTCGATGAGTTGCCAATTTTAATTCGGCCTATAAAGTCCTCAACACCCACCAAATCAGCCTTAGCAGGGCGGTACCGCGGTGGTTGCAGACACCATTTTCCTGCAATTTATCCGCAAAAGAGGGGTAAAGGGTTTCATAATAATTAGACGGATTTCGATTGCGAATAAGAAGCAACGAAAAAGGACACATGCAATACACATCAAACCTAATCGAAAACGAAAACAAAGACCAAGAGTAGATTGAAGGGGGTACGATTTGGTAAAGACTCGAAAAATAAACTAAGTTGATTTAAAATTTCGCATACACACTTTCATCATCCACCAATGTATATCCTATAACTAATGGAGCGGTTATGCTTAAGAACCTGAATGATCCAACTCGCCAAATTGTCCCACTCGCTTTGCTTTCTTCCATATATAGATACTATGTGTTTGGGTATTCGAGTGGCTTAAAATCATACTGGGCTACTACAAACTTATTGGCAGCCACAAACTTGAGGTTCAACATAACTACTGGGATGTTACAGTTAAAATATTTGGCCGCAACAAATCAAATTATGGACTAAAAGTCTAAAATTTAAACTTTTATTTATAAACAGCCATAAATCCAAAAAAAAATATTATAATAATTAACCATTAAAACTCAAAACTTGTGTAGAAAAGACTTACCACTTCATGAAGATGATGTCCAGGTTCGAAGAAAGCTTCTGTCCCAGACTATGTTTCAATACACGTATGATATCTTGTTCTCGATTTTGTTGTAGACTTCCATTTCTCACCACCCGTCTTCCCAACCTAAAACAAAAACATATGTTACTTGATTAAATGTAGTAACAACACTAAAGTAATGCAAAATGCTCTCATTTAAAAGAAACCCAATATAAATAATATAAATGTCGAATATTTGGTATGTATTTTGACAAAAAGTAAGACGCATTAGCATAACTCGTTGACTTTTAAGTTCAATTATGAGCTATGTATAAATCTTTTAGGCATTTATTGTCAAAAAAACTAAAACTTATATCAACAAATCCAAGGATATTAGAATTATTCATAGACAAATACAAATCCTACACTGTTTTGCATTTTGAAGTTCAACTTATTGACTAAAGGATCGAGTTCAAACACACCAAGTGCTTTACTTGAAGTCGCTCCTGGGCATTCTTGTATATTAGCTTAAAATTCGTTCCACCTGCAATTACATTGAAAAACAAAATTTGTTTTTATTAGCTTCACCTTGGATCCACAATTAATCCTATGCTTTTTCTACCCTTCCTGTACATTGTCCTTTTTGTTATGCATACTTATTGTAATAGAAACATAACACAAATCTTGGGATCATTAACTTCATAATTGTAAAATACCTCATACACATTTTTTGCATTTGGTCTCAAAATATTAACACTTTTTTTGCATTTGGTCTCAAAATATTTGTTTATCTTTTAATTCAAGCCTAATATATTATCTCAAAATATAAAGTATAAACACTTGTATGTTGATAGCCCTTTTTTCTCAATTACCTTAGCTAGATTCATAACTATTAAAGCAATATATCCTAAACAGAAATCACACATGATAAAAGCAAGTTAGGCATAATAGACCCACAAAGTTAACATTTTGCATCATAATACAAATGTAAAATCAAGAGTTATTATCCCTCTTTTACTAACGTTTATAGGGCCAGGAGACGTCCTCAACAAACTTCTTGTAGTACAACAACTAATCAACAAATATAACTGAATGATCCACCATACACTTTGAACAAAGAAAAAAAATTATATATGCACGCCTGCTATCGCTTATGACGAAGTATATCAAAGCGAATCATTTGCAAAAATAGTGGGTTTATTATTTTACAAATTACTTTTGGGGGGTATTGGGGGAAAAAACCAAAATTGGTGATGTATGGAACTCAAATGGCGGCATCTAATTAACCTAAGCTTGATGCCGCCAATTGAGATGTTGACATTGAAGCCGCCAATTTAGTATAAGGGTTTGAAGCCGCCAATTGAATTTAAGTGTTTGATGCCGCCAATTCTAACTTTCATTTCTTATATAAGTCGAGGCCTCTGCCCATTCTCTCCATCCCATTCCACACCTATACAAATACATTATAACCACAATAAACCCCTATTTACAACACATTGTAAAAAACTAAACAAAATAACAATATGCGATATAATACTTTTCCCGCAATTGTTTTGGAGGGTACGGTTTTTCATTGATATTGGGTCGATGTTACATTCACATGGAGTTTTAGCAGTCTTGGGCGGGATGAGCCGTGCTTAAAAGCATCCGCTCCTGTCTCATCCCCTCCTTGGCATCGCTTTTCTGGGGTCCAAAAAAGCGGTGCCTTTGGATCGGTGTTACATCCACATGAAACTACTTGGATCGATGTTACATCCACACGTGGTATAACACGTGTAGAATGCAACGTTGTCACTGTAGTTTATAATATTTTGCCGTTGGTTGTCGGTGGTGCTCTCAATCTCCAGTCTACCAAACCCGGACATTCCAACGGTCTGTTTAGGGGAGTCAACTTTCCAGACAAAGCCTGTAGGGCAAGGCCATCCGGTGTTGAAGAATCACATCATGTGATTAGCGACGTCGAAGACATCGGATGATGCGGTTCTTCACCGTGCTACTTTGGTATGGCAGCCTGGGTTGACCATTGGGTACCTGTAGATTTCATACACATGTTCAACAGATTGATTGATGTTCCCCTGTTTGATTCAGATGGGTTCGGACCCCAACTTGATCCCGAGCCCTCAGTTTGACTTCAATAAAGCAATTGTGATGGAATGTGGGAAACGGAAACTTAATGAACTCGGTAGATTGTATAGTTTGATTGAGTAGTTTGGAATTGGTGATCTCGGAAATAAATTGTCTTGTAACTCGGTAGGCTGTATAGTTTGATTGAGTAGTTTGGAAAAATAGTTGTTAAGTAAATTTGTATTATTTGTTTTAAATAAATCTATCATTATTACCTGGCCCGTTTTCAATCGTTGGGTGGTGGTCCTTGATTCCCGTACTGATCATCGGGAAAGAGGTTTAAATTCAGTGCGGTCAAAGGTCCTGGCCGGGTCGAAGGTCCTGCGTCACACGAATTATGCGGGGGATGGTAATGTAAATCACTAACATCGTTAAACATTGATAGGAGAAACAACAATACATAATCAAGTAACATGACGAGAAGTTGCTTCACAACGGCATTTGTATAGCTCATCTGCCATGTGTCGTCGATAATTCACACAAGCATCTTCGACGTCGATTTCTAACGACAACGACTTTTTTCTCACAAGCTTCTCCATCATCATACAAACCAAGACACCAGCATTATTAACATTTTCCTTGTCTTGGGGCACATCTAATTCAACTAAGACAGAAATTGGTGTTTTGTCCACACGATTAGACTTCAGCCAGTAACGAATACGTTTTAGAAACCATTCGAAAAAAAAGCCTAATCATCTCCATATAGTGAGAAACTTCGCGTCGCCTTTCGTTTCTCCATCTCTTATCAGTCCAATACTGGGTAATTACCATGTTTCTTAGATCAATTAGGACAAGCAGCCAGTCTCCCACCCCGATCGATAAAGGAAGGTAAATGCGGTCAACCTCCCAGAATGGCGGGTAGGGTTCCATTCTTCCAGCCATGTCGAGGGCAACTGAAGAATTCGAGTCCTTCATTTCATCATAGAAGGCAGGGGGTAACACTGTCCAACGTAGCTGTGAAGCAGGATCTCTTAAAAGCTTTGCTTGTCTAAGTCGCATTAGTCTTACCGTCCACGCCTCAACGTGCTGAAATCATAATAATGCATAAGGTTCGTTATTGAGTTAAGCAAATCAATTTACTTTCAAGTTAAATTAACGTGAAAATTACCGTTGCGGATAGCGCCCTGTTGGGTTGGCACCCTAGAAGTGTACCCCAAAAATTTTTGTCTAGTTTGGCGGAAATGAAGCGAGTGTAGCAAAATGGGGCATCCCCGTTTGTATAAAAGTCGACAACATCAGCAGACCAGTTGTTTCTGCATTGTTTGTTTTCTTGCGGGTTTTCTTTTGGCTTGTCTTGGTCGTTTTCGGCTGCTTTCACTTGTGGGTTACTTGAAGTCGAACCAGCCGTGAATGTTGTTGATGGCTTGCGTAAACGCCTCCAAATCTGCTCGGTCGAGTTTACCGTTTTAGGAGTTGGTTGTGAACAGTAAAATCCTTCTCCATTGTTTTCCATTGTTATAGATTTAAAATATGAGTGGGTAAGAGAGAAAGAAGTTGAGTGAGTGTTGTTTGTGAATCAGCTAGCTGCTTGCTTTTAAAGAGGTGAACCCTTGTAATGGTTTGGCGGCATCTACATGAAGCCTCGTAATGGTTTAGCGGCTTCTATACCTCGTAATGGTTTGGCGGCATCATAAAAAGTTGAAGCCTCTAAATGGTTTAGCGGCTTCTACACCTCGTAATGGTTTGGCGGCATCATAAAAAGTTGAAGCCGCTAAATGGTTAAGCGGCTTCTACATGAAGTGGAAAATGCCCCAGGCTGACGTTTTTGGCTCTCTATACAGTCTGGCAGGGCCTGCCAGTCAGGTAACCGGACCTTCGGACGCGTTGTCCTTGGCTAGTACACGGGTGTCGCACGATGTCCGGGCCGTTTTCGTGTCTCCGGGGCCTGATCCAGGCGGCCCGAAAACGGCCAGGAGGTCATTTTTCAAAAAACCCACAAAGTGGAAAATGCCCCAGGCTGACGTTTTTGGCTCTCTATACAGTCTGGCAGGGCCTGCCAGTCAGGTAACCGGACCTTCGGACGCGTTGTCCTTGGCTAGTACACGGGTGTCGCATGATGTCCGGGCCGTTTTCGTGTCTCCGAGGCCTGATCCAGGCGGCCCGAAAACGGCCAGGAGGTCATTTTTCAAAAAACCCACAAAGTGGAAAATGCCCCATGCTGACGTTTTTGGCTCTCTATACAGTCTGGCAGGGCCTGGCAGTCAGCTAACCGGACCTTCGGACGAGTTGTCCTTGGCTAGTACACGGGTGTCGCACGATGTCCGGGCCGTTTTCATGTCTTCGGGGCCTGATCCAGGCGGCCCGATAACGGCCAGGAGGTCATTTTTCAAAAAACCCACAAAGTGGAAAATACACAATACATAAACACATAATACATAAACACATAATACATACACACATAATACATAAATCCTAATCCCAAAGAACTTATTTAAAGCTTACATAAACACATACTAAAATCCTAAATTACTTGGGAGTAGCCAGTGGTGATGGTGGTGATGGCCTGCTGGTGTAGCCTGCTCGTGGGGGGGTGGCTGTACCTTGGTTTTGGGGGATCTGTGTACTCTCTTGCATCCGGGGGGTGGGTGCTGACAACCTTAAACGGTCCAAATCCGTTAGAGCCATGGCATAATCCACAACCCAGACCAACTCCTCTTCCGTTAACTCATCATCTGCTGGGGGAGTAGGATGACTTGTATGAGTAGGAGCAGGAGGAGGAGTTATTTGAGTAAGAGCAGGAGTAGTTATTTGTGCAGTAGGAGGATTATAGAACGAAGGTTGTGCAGGAGTAGGAGGAGATGAAAATGGTAGTCGCCGTCCCCGGCGAGAGTATCGCCGGACATTTGAAGATCCGTCACATTCGTGATAACCGCCACCCATAGTTTGTAAACCCGATGAACAGAGGAAATTGTGACTTAGATTGAGACTTGATATGGTATTTATAATAGTTAAAGCATCAGAGTGGTTTGGCGTCATCATGAAAAGTTGATGCCTCAGAATGGTTTGGCGGCATCATGATGCCTCAGAATGGTTTGGCGGCATCATGATGCCTTAGAATGGTTTGGCGGCATCATACAAAGTTGATGCCTCAGAATGGTTTGGCGGCATCATGATGCCTTAGAATGGTTTGGCGGCATCATACAAACTTGATGCCTATTTAAGGGATACTCATCCCAATCCATCAACACACCAAACTTTCTTCCTAAACTATCTCTATATCTCACAAACCTACTTTCTCCCCCCCCCCCCCCCCACCCACCATAAAAAAAAAATAACCTTCAAATCAAATGGCTTCTTTCGTTCCATACCTGATTAGATTATACTGGGGTGGTAAGTTTTCATACGTAAACGGGGTTGTTCAAGATGATAACTCGTTGGAATCATCGAGCTTTATTATGCGAGAGAAGATGTCTTTTGAACAACTGGTTGAATGTGTATGTGCTCATGTTAATATCAACAAGGAAGCTGTTACTGTCAAACTCCTGCTCGGATACACTTATGCTGGGTACTCTCAAACCAGCCAAATTTTCAATAATGACGGGGTTGATATGATGGATTATTTAGCCGCTGAGAGACGTGGCGAGTTTGTTGCGGAGATCTATGTTGAATGGCAACAAGACCCTCCGTTACAACAGCTTACTTTTACTAACCTGCTACGTGACGTGTCGAATGTAAATGTTGTACCACCCTTTGGGTCTCAGCATGGTTTCCCCCCAATCGAACATGATGCCGATAACGAAGTAAATGACGAGGCAGGATCCCCTATGACGGACGAAGAATGTTTACAAGAACCTCAATATGTTGCCGGTAATGACAACAATGACGGGTTTGATGAATCCGGAAGCGGAGACTCTAAAGACACGGAAGATAGTGATGACGAACAACCGGCATCAGAAGACTCTGAAGACTCCGCAAACGAGGCCGATCCTAGTCAGGCGATGACCCAATAGACACCACCAAATGAAAACCTGGCTCTCCAGTTAGGTCCACGTCAACACTACGATCCTCAAGATGATGTGGAGCTAACAGATTACATGGTTCAAGAATACGAAGAGGATGACTTCGTGTTATGGAACCCAAAAGCAGGGGACAATATCCGGCTTGGTATGTATTTCAAATCAAAAGAAGAGGTAGACCGTGCGGTTAGACAGTGGAACATCCGTCGTGGACGGGAGATGTATGTCAAGGCAAGCAAACTGAAGGTATACACGGTCGTATGTTACACCAGACACCCAAAGTTTGTAAATCCTTTCTCTAGTGGCCGCAAGTGTGAGTGGCGTTGCACGGCATCGATTCGGTCTGACTCACATTACTGGCGAATTACTGTATGGGCTACAAAACACAGCTGTTATTCTTCGGCAGTACGTAATAGCAACAGAAGTTTAAAAGCAAAGGATATTGCAAAACACATCTTACCGCAAATTCGTACGGACATCAAGCTTAAGGTAAAACATATCCAAACCCATGTCAAGCAGGCCCTGAATGTTGATGTTTCGTATTCCAAGGCGTGGCGAGCAAGAAGAAAGGCCATAGAAACTATCTATGGTGACTGGGACAGCAATTTCAAGGAGTTACCCACATACCTTATGCGGCTGCAGTCGAGGAACCCAGGTACCGTTGTTACGTTCTTTAATCATCCGAACGGGGATCCGAATTACCCCACGTTTAAATATATTTTTTGGGCGTTCAGTCCTTGTATCCGTGCATTCCATCGATGCATGCCTGTCATATCGGTGGACGCAACTCATCTGAAAGGACCCTACCGGGGTAAGCTGATCCTTGCGGTAACAAAGAATGCAAACAACTACATCCTGCCTGTGGCGTATGCCGTCGTTGACGAAGAGACTGTACACAGCTGGTGTTGGTTTTTCCAAAACCTTTCTGAGTACGTTACCCTTAATAGCATGGGGCCTTTGTGTGTGATATCAGATAGACACAACGACATAATTAATGCTATGGAAAACCTTCCATAGTGGAAGGAACCCAACGCCTACCATCGTTACTGTCTTCGTCACATCAGAAGCAATTTCAGCGGGAGGTTCCGAAACAAAACCCTACGGAAACTGTGTTGGTCAATTGGTAGCACATCTCAGCACGTAAAGTATCGCTGGGCTGTTAGCGAAATGAGGCTGAAAAATCAAGAGGCATGGGACTACCTTAACAACATTGATAAGACTAAGTGGACGGTTAGGTATGATAAAGAGCGTCATCGGTGGGGTAACCTAACGACGAACATTTCAGAGTCCATGAACAACGTCTTGCGTGAAGCGCGACTACTGCCTATCACAGCTCTCATTGACTACACCTTTCGCAGAGACGTCGAACAATATGTTAAGCACACTCAAATTTCGAGCGGTTGCAACACACCTCTACCCCCTCGCATATGGAGCAGGTATGAGAGCCTTTTGGGAGTTGCTATGCAGCATGAAGTGACGATGTACGATGCGAATGCGTTAAGGTGCAATGTTCTTTCAAGGGTTGAGACAAATGACAGGGGCGGAAATGACTACACCGTTGAGTACAAAAAAAAGGTATGCTCGTGTGGAAAATGGCAAATGCAAAGATTTCCATGTTCACATGCAATTGCTGTTTGCAATTGGTTGGGTAAAAGCCCTCACAGTATTACTAGTTGGAAATTCCACACAGACACCTACATTCAACAGTACAACAGTCATTTTTACACCTTGGGGCATAAGTCTGAATGGCCGGCGGAAGAGTGGAGAATTCAAGGGGACCCGTCGATGATTACTACACATCGAGGCAGAGTACGTCAGAGAAGAATACAAAATGAGATGGATGTGAATTATGACGATCGCCCGAGGCGTCATGCATGCACTCGATGTGGAGAAACAGGCCATAACAGGAAGAGTTGTGGAAATGCAAGGCGTCAACGAAATCAGTGAATGACCCTACAGGGTTGTGTCAGTCCTATCATCACGGTCATCTTTTTTATGTTGTTTAGTTTGCATTATCTGTATCGTCAATCACCTTTTGCTTTCATGGATGAGTTGGGTGACTCATCTCATCATGTTCTGTACTAGCTTTATTTAATAATGGCAGAATTATTATGGTACTGTTAATTTTAATACCACTACTATTATTATCAGAACTTTTCTAATATAAAAGTAAATAAACACATGTAGTAATGATAGATTTATTTAAAACAAATAATACAAATTTATTTAACAACTATTTTTCCAAACAAGTCAATTGAAGAAACTATACAATCTACCGAGTTACAAGACAATGTATTTCCGAGATCACCAATTCCAATAGCTTGTGTGTAAGTTTATTTTGCGTAAAGACATCATTCTACATATACCTCCTTATCTAAAAGAAACCATGCCCGTAGTGTTTGAAGCCTAGTTCTTTTGGACACAGGTACAGTGAGATTGATAACTTCTCTATGGAAGTTGCTAGAATAGTTAAACAAAAGCTGAAATTGAACAGTTATTTGGAATGTTTCTGATCATTTCAGTTATGCCATCATTATTCCAGTCTCCCGAGATCACCAATCCCAATATTCTACCGCTGCTTCATTGAGTTTCTATTTTGCGCCTTCCATCTCCATTGCTTCATTGAAATCAACAATTGCTTTATTGAAGTCAAACCTGTAGCTGTGGACACAGAAAGGCGTTCTTCCAGTCAGAGGGAAATAAGGACCGCATTCAGATTCAAACCCATCTGAATGCGGCAGGGGAAGCATATCAATATGTTGAACATTGGTACCAAATCTACAGGTACTTAATGATCAACCCAGGCTGCCATACCAAAGTAGCACGATGAAGAATCGCATCATCCGTTGTCGCCAACGTCGCTAATGACTGACCGTGATTCTTCAACATCGGATAGCCTTGTGCTACAGGGTTTGCCTGGAAGGTTGTCCCCCCTAAAGAGTCTGTCGCCATGAATAGAGGTGGTACACTGGAGATTGAGAGCACCACCGACAACCGACTCTATAATATTATAAACTACAAAGACAACGTTGCATTCTACACGTGTTATACCACGCGTGGATGTAACATCGATCCAAGTAGTTTCATGTGGATGTAACACCGATCCAAAGACCGCGCTTTCTTGGACCCCAGAAAGAGGGACGCCACAGCATGGCTTATCCCCGCAGAAAACAGTTAAAACTCCATGTGAATGTAACATCGACCTAATATCAATAAAAAACCGTTCCCTCCAGAACAATTGGTATTTTCTTTGGTTTTCTACGATAGGCGGCATTTGAGTATGTGTGATTTGAGTGTGTGGTGTGGATGTGGATGTGGATGGAGAATGGTAAGCTGGTGGGAGATTATTTATAGGAGGGATGCCTCATTCTCAATTGGCGGCATCAAAGGGATGCCTTACATTGATTTGGTGGCATCAGGTTTCAATTGGCGGCATCAAGAGGATACCTCATACTCAATTGGCGGCATCAAGGAGGGATCCCTTAAAATCAAATGGCGGCATTGACTACAAGATCTCAATTGGCGGCATCAAGCTTAGATTTATTAGATGCCGCCAATCCATTTCTATACATCACCAATTTTGATTTTTCCCCCAATACCCCCCAAAAGTAATTTGTAAAATGATAAACCCCCTATTTTTGCAAATGATTCATATCAAAGCAAGCTATTCCAAAATAAATAGCACCAAATCAAGGCTCGTATTAAGTAAATATATCCGGAAATAAAACATGCAAACTTGAATCGGGTTATCGGAATGCCGTCGGAACCCTAGCATCTCCAAGTCGCCAAGCTTTTAAACCATATCCACCACCATAACGGGTCATCTAACCACACCTGCGGTCTCAAATCATCGTCTTATGTGACGATTCAAACACCCAACGACGTCAAAATACGCTCCCTTAAAATCCCCTATCGTTGTCGCCGTTACTCACCATAAGTAACAATAAAATGCTCAGGAGATGATCATCAACTGAAGGAGTACAAAGACGGAGGAAGGAGGATCGATAAAGGTAAAGACAGGGGTCGGTGAAGATGTGGTAAGGAGAGAGAGGAGTGGGTCATAAATGGGGAAAAATAATGAGTCATACGACACGTGTTGGATAAACACCTACACAGGTGTAAAAAGGTAGAAAGGAGTTTAAAAACAAATTAAGAACCCGGCCCCAAGAGACTCGAACCTGGGCAGACTACGTACCAATGCAACAACACAACCACCTGACCAAAAACGGAAACTTGTTTTCATATGGAAACATTGTTATAAAGTGTTTAAGTTTTAATATATTTATAATACCTAAACTTTGCTTATCAACATCCGCATCCAAGAATACTTATGTGTACACCTACAACGTGAAATAAACTAATATAATACGACAAAATTAGGCGAAGATTAATAAAACCCATAACTTACGAATTCTCAAACAAAAAAAAACTAAGTTCTTTCTTCCTACTCTTTTCTGCTCCCCTTCTCATTTATTCTTTTGCATATGCCCAATATAACAAAGATTTTGTAAAAATAGTAATACCTCAGGTAGCAGCCACCACTTCTTTCTTTTGCAAGACCAAAGTCAAAAAAAAAAAAAAAAAAAAAAAAAAAAAAAAAAAATACTACATATTCAAACCAAACTAAATCATATAGCTTCACAAGTCTGGACCTTATTTTGAACTTTCAATCCTTTAGCACTGATAATCTTAAGAATAGAGCATCTAAAATTTGTTAAAGAAATACATATGTTCATTGATATCTTCACGTTATTGAAAAAAGAGCAATTTAATGAAAAATAAATCATGAATGGTGAAGAGGAAAAAACTGACCCAGTTGATTGGGCAGGTTTGAATCCTCTTAGAGAAGGTGGGGTTGAGAATGCGCTCCATCTTCTGTCACCGGATCTGTAATAATAGAGAGAGAAGATGGGACTGTAGAGAAGGGCCTAGGCTTGGAGGAGAAAACTCTCCTCTACCTAGTAGTAAAAAAGTGGAGTGCTCATAACTTACCTATACAAGAGGTGGAGACCTCTTTATATAAGGAGTTAATGGGCTTTCCAAATGAACCCAAGTCAATGGGCTACCTAAATAGATACCATAACATAATTGGGCCAGGCCCAGTTAGGGGCTTCTCTACAAGTCCCAGGCCCAGTAGCGCTGAACCTCACGAACAAGTTAGTACAAGTTAATAAACAATATTAATATTAAATAAGTAAGTCCGAGACGGGGATCCGCTCAAAGCAGTTTGGAGGTCCGTTCCGTGTTATACCACTTCAAATGGCAACCATAAACTAACCTTGAATAAGTACAAAGTGAGAAGAAGATTTGGAAATAAATAATCAAGACGAAATCGTTCGGTTGTCATCGATCATGTACATTAAAAAACAACTGAAAAAAAAAAACAACCGATGCATGAGCATAACTGCAATTGATAAAATAATAAAACTAACAAAAGTCATCAATTCTTCCTCATTCATTTTCCTTGCAACAATAAATCATTCATGCTGTTGCAACATGCCTACTAAGGGTATGTTTGGCAAAACTAGCTGGCGGCTTGTAGCTGGAAGCTTTTTAAATATATTTTGGTATTTGGCAGAATAGCTAGAGCTTATAATGAAATGTATAAAATGACCAAAATGGGCATGATTAAAAACTTGTAAGGAATGTTTTTATTTTATTTTTAAAATAGAATGGGTAATTGTGTCATTTACTCATTAAAAGATTGTAGCTAGTAGGAGCTTTTTCTTAAACGCTAGTACTATTAGCTTTTCACTATAAAGCTTTTTCTCTAACCTAAAAGCTTCCAGCTCCTTCAACCAAACAAGACTTTTTTCTTAGTATGAGCTTTTTCTTAAAAGTTTGAAGCTCCTAAAAGCTCTTAAAAGCTACTTACCAAACATACCCTAAATGAGATGTAACTTTGCCTTTGACTAACTCTTACTAATCAGCAAGCATATAGGCATAACTAAGAGTACAACTAATGCTTCTTCTCTGGTCATCTCAGCAAGCATTCTAGCACGTGCTTCCACCAACATCCTCTGTTATTCAGCTAATGCTTCTTTCCTGGTCATTTAAGCACCATTCGTGCAATTTCCATCTTTAACAGTGTCATGTCTAATCATTTTTGTTAAAGTTAGCATTACATTATTGAATAAACAGTTACCCCATGTAAAAAAAATCATGTAATAAATAGCAAAGATTAAACGGTTACAACAGTTTCAATCCAACTTTGTGTTGTTCGTATGCAACAAAAAAATAATACATGTCAATTACAGAGTGAAAATCAATCAAAATATTTCAAACAAAGGAAGAAAATCGAAACTATTACAAATGAAATATCTTCGTAAGATGTCTCTGAATTTTAGCCAACTCATCATAGAACAAACCTTCATACGGACCTGGACGTGGTTAATCGTCTTATTCCTCTTGCAGAATCGACTACGTAGATAATGGAGAATCATCACCTCCTCTAAAGCCATAATTCACCTCCCTCATATTATCAGAACGAAAAGGGAAAATCATCGATCGAGAGAAAGGATTAATCTTTTGTTAGGCTTTTTGAATGAACACGGGGAATAAGGAAATTAGCTTTAGAGCATTCATAGTAGTGCCCCCATTTTTGGTGAGACAAAACCCTATATTTTTTTATGGGGTTGGAAGTGGTTGTGAGTGAAGAAAATGGGGAATCTACTGTTTATCGGTAAATTTTGGGTTCTTTGGGAATTTTTTAGGGAAAACAGGAAAAATGTATTTATTTTTTAATATTTGTTGAAAGTGGTTGTGAGTGGATGAGAGAGAAACTGTAATGATTTTTAATGTAATATGTGGTTGTGATTGGTTGTGAGTGAATGGGGGATGTGAAAGTTATTGAGAATACTCGTAATAGAAGTGGAATTAGGGTATTAAAAACAGGGTCAGCCCATAGCACAATTCGGGCATTAAAATGAACAAAATTGATCTGATTTATTTGCATTGAGATTCAGATATGAGAGAAAAGATCCAACTTTTAGTTTGGGTTTTTGAGGAAAAGAAGGAAAGTAGGTGTACAGGAAGGTGGGAGAATGGGTGCGAAAAAAAAAACATTGCATGTCCCTCATATTATATCCACAACAGCAGTTAAACCCATCCCCTATTGGTAGGAACATGATGGACATCATGGGCAACTACCTTAGAAAAGAAGGGTTTCACGAAAACCGTTCTTCAAAAAATAAAACTACCAAATTTCTGAAATAACCACCGACTTATTGTGGCTGAGATTCAATCTCGAAAATAACCGACAAGTTTGGATGGCCAGATCAACTCAAAAACGGTTAATTTCCACTAATGTGGTGGTTTTCATACAGGTGAACAATATTATAATAATTTTCCCAGGTGTTTCACTAGAGTTATTCAAAACATTTTTGTATTTTTCAAAATCACTCGAGTTTAAGTATGTACGATCTCAATAATTTCATTATAATAAAATTTTGAGAAGTAAACAACGCGAATAAAACATATATAAATTATAAATCCTAGTTTATAAACAATTGATATATGTATTTTGATCTTAGGCATGAAGGACACCGGTGTGTGGGTATAGATTCAAATTTAGGACCGCTAGGTTAGGATTGTATAAGGATTTTCACTTAACAAAGCTTTAAAAAAATTAACTCGAAGTTTGAGGCAATATATAGTTACTAACCGTTTCTAAAAGGTAATTATCTATACCCAAATGTTATAAAACTAAATTTTACCTAATGAACAATCTAGACCTATTTTTAGTTTTTTACCATAGATATTCTTAGTTTGACGTGTGAGAAAATAAGAGAAATATATAATGATGAAGCTATACTTTATACCTAGTAATTTAATGGAGTATTGCATTAAATATAATAAGTTAATGGAGTATTGCAAGCCTAATTATGAGTTATTGGCCGCAACCGGTCCCAATTACTACAATGTGTTATGACAGTCTCATCTTTTAATATATTGTCCACCAATGGATCATGACTAACAGAATACTAACTTTGTTCGTTCTTTACTAATGGAATTTGACGTGTTATTATTGAAAGTTTTAAGGATAGTGGTGAGTAGAAAGACCGAATCACCGAACCAGCCTAGATAACTAAAGAAGCGAACTGTAATAACTGCATCGAATGAGAAACCAACGGCACGGTTGTGATAGTTTTGAAAACATATTTTAATGGTTTGGTTATGGAACCACCCACCTTCTTGTGGAGTGGTATGGAGGCATAGTGATAGGTGACTTGAGGCCTAATGATCACAAGTTCGAGCATTGAAGGATACCAGGTTTTACTGATTATTCATTGTCGTGTCTTTAGGCGGGTGGGTGTTCTGGTTTTTCCTGGATTGGTGGACTGGAGGATTGGGTGCCCCGTGGGTATCTTGAATTCGTCATAAAGGGATTACCACGAGAGCCCGTGACGACTTTATTGCCTTCTAAAAAAAATGGTTTGGCTATGGTATTGTATGTGTATAAAATAACCAATTTAATTGAACCGAATAGATATTATAAACCAACCTTTATATTTTCTATTCTTGTATAACTAATGAATATATATGGTAGAAAACTTTTATTATAATAATAACATACTGCTTATGGCTTGTTATTGTTTAAATGAAATAGAATTGAGCTTTTAATTGAAAATAGTTTGGATCCATGCGCATATCCAAAACCACATTATACCGATTGTTAACAAAGCAATTTTTCTAATAACATAATTAACATTGCCTCATATAATCGAAACAAATTAGTTATCAAAGTTAGCGGAGGTGGACGATAAGTGGGAGTGGACTTTTGACGCTGTGAACGGATTTTCTGTGGGATCTTTTAAAGATTTCATCTGTAGTCGAACAGAGGTGTAGCGAAGCTCTTCTATGTCATGGGATGCGATGGTGCCTCTTAAGGTTAATTTGTTTATTTGGCGAATGGAAATGAACCGTATTCCGACTCGTTTGGCTCTTCGTTCGCAGCAGATGGATATCCCTAATATTATTTGTAGTCTTTGTGACGTGGATAACGAAGACGTGAATCATTTGTTTGTGGGTTGTGGTTCTCATTCGGGGTTTGGCAGGCTATTGGGAATTAGTGCAAGATGGGACCTATCTTTGCTAGTGATGTTTCTCACCTTCTTACGCTCCACAATCAGACTTCGAGTTCGAAGTGGGTTAAATGGATTTTTAAATGTATTATTATGATCTTTTACTGGGCTATTGTAACACCCAACCGATGGCGGAATCATCGAGGTGTCACGTAGTGACGATTGTTCAAAAGCTCATGGTACTAAAATGTAAATATTTGATTATTGAATATCATTTTACAACATATGAAAATGAATACATAACAAAAATTGAGATAGTTGATTTATTTAGTCTAAGTCCAAAGTCCTATATGAAGCGTCAAGCAGCTTATCCTGAAACATGTACGAAAATAAATTTTGTCAACATATGATGTTGGTGAGTACTATCTAGCTTTGTACATATAGTATAAGTTTGAAAAGTAGTACAATTCATGTGTCTGGCATCACCAAGGCATTATGTAAACACACAAGTAAGCAAACAAGACAAAGATCAAATGTAAAGTTGATAAGATGAAATTGATAATGAGCACCCTAACACGTGTCAAGTCTAAAAGAGCACCATAACATAAGTTATGTCTAAATGAGCACCGTAACATAAGTTACGTCTATATGTAAAGAGCACCATAACATAAGTTATGTCTAGATGTATGATTTTGTATGTAAGCTACGTTCATGTTCAAACATAAGCACAAAAATAAACAAGACACGTATATGAATTGTAAATGAATAAAAATGTATGTGTAAATGAATATGAAAGTTTTGTATACTTGTGCATGAATCACCCCAAAAGTTGTAAAAGCGAAAAAGGGGATAAGTAATACTCACTTTAGCAAGGTGGTAAGTCTTGTGGAATTGAATAAGTGTAATCCAACGTTGCCAAGTATCACCCTATGTATAAGGTAACAAATAAGTCTAAGTCTATCTAGTCTATAAGTATTTTATAGGGTTTCGAATTGGGGATAAGTATTCGTTTGATTAATAATTAAAATGTTCAATAAATAAGAGAAATTTGATAAATAAATAATCAAAAGTCTTTTTTGTAAATTTTAAAATAAATATGGTCACAATTTAAAGTTTTAAGTGTGAAAATAATTTTTTATAAGATTATTTTCTTATAAATAGAATATTAAATCTATTTATTTCAAATTTGTCAAAATATAACTTTAATATTTAAAAATATTAAAATTACAAAATTATTAACTTAAAAATTGTATTTCTGTTCTAAATGAATAGAAATAATTTATATAAAATTTTGGTGCATAAATATTGAAAAAAGAATTTATTATGATTTATTTATGATTAAAACTAACAAAAATTGATTAAAAATATAAAATGAACAGTTTTTCTGAAATAAAAATAAATTCTGAAATGTTTATTGCAACACAAGTTTAGGATAATTTTTGTGGGATTTTATAAAATCGTTTAGGTATTTTTATTGAATTTTACAATTATAATTGAATAAACTTGTAATATTTATTATATATAATAAATAAATGATTTTTGAAAAACTAAAAATTGTGTAATAAAGTTTAACATTTCAGCAACATAAGATAAATTTTATAGATTTTATAAATCATATTTGGTATTTTAAATGTATTTAAAAAGTTTATTAGATTAAATATAAAGAAAGGAGTTTAAGAAAAAAAAAGATGTGGGTTGTGGGAATCGAACCTGGGTTCAAACATCGAACCTGGGTTCAAACCCGGTTCAACCATTGTCCACCCTGATTCCCACCACTGGGCTATGCCCTTGTTTGTGTTTACAACAGAAAGACAATACTTAAAAACCCAAGTCTGCAAGTTCCCCCATTCCTTATAAACCCTAGAATTCAAAATCGCCCAATTGACTAAACAAACGATTCCAATACAGAAAACAATGATGGGGCTTTTGTTATCCAACCTGAGGCGAATCTAAACATGTATTTAATTGAAACATACCGTGTAGGCACCGGTGTATACGCGAACAATTGCAAACGGACACAATCTTCTTCAAAAAAACGACCGATGTGTAATAGGTGAGCAAAATTGATGTATGGGGTTTGTTAATCGGCATTGTTTAGGTTTCTAGGAGGGTTTAATTTATACTACAATAACGAAATTGGAAGGTTTAATTTTGTTGACTTGTAATGGTCAAAAACGTGTTAATTGGTCTTGTAATCGAATGTTAATAGCTGAAATCAAGGGCATACTGATGGGGATTGATTTGTCGGTCAACAATCAGCAATCAATTACGAAATTTCTTTCCAAAATGGTCTTATTAACGAGGTCAAACGTGTTTGTTTGCTGGTCAACTGACCATCGCAGCAGCAGGGAAGGGAAAGGAGCAGTCAAGGTGGGTTTATATTAATTTTGTGCTGGGGTTAAAACAGAAGCGAGCCGTAGCTCAGCCGTTTTTGTGTGGGTGTTGTGCTGCTAACCCGGCTCCAGACTCGGGTTCGAGTCCGGGCAGCAGCATGTATTTTTTTTTTTTAGATTGAGAGGAGGAGGGTCATGTAACACCCCAACCGATAGCGGAAACATCGAGGTGTCACGTAGTGATGATTGTTCAGTAGCTCATGGTGAATAATAAATTCCATTAAATAATTTAAATGAATTACATACAATTGTCTAGAATTTGTACATCAAATAGAATAAAACTATACACATATCTTCAAGCATCAATTCAAATCTTCAAGCAAATAGAACCTGAAACATGTTAAGTTGAAAATGTTTTGGGTCAACAAAAGTTGGTGAGAATTACATAGGTTTTTGATAATAGAATAAAAATGTTGTGCAATTCATGTGTCATGTCAATCTAGTCCATATGTGAGAACATACTAGAAATAAATCGAGTGCATAACCAACCCTGATGACTGTTATAATATGATACATACCATACGCTCATGGTCCACTTGAATATGTTATACGATAACAAACACCCACGCTACCTTTGTAGGAGGCACGTATCCGGGTGGGATTGTCAGTCCAATAGATCTATCAATGTATACCGCCGGCTCGTACGGAGTTTAATGATTATGCTAGAATGGTGCTTACTCTAATCATGCTCAAGACATAATGCAACATAGAAAACACATAGACACATTGATGATTGAATTGCATAAATAATGTTATAACATGTTTCACCCCAAAATGGTGATAAATAGAAAAGGGGCTATGTAAAACTCACCTTGGTAAAATGTTATATCTGTTGAGAAATTTGGATAATTGTGTTGCCCAAATGTATCAAGTATCACCTATAATAAAGTAATAAATATGTCTAAGTCTATCAAATCTACAAATGTATAAGTTTCTAGGGCTTCGAATTGGGGATAATTGCTTGTTTGATTAATATTAAAAATATTCGCCAATTGAGAGAAATTTAGTAAACAAATAACCAAAAATCTTTTTATGAAAATTAAATTTAAGATGGTCATAATAATGTGTTTAAAGTATAAAAATAGTTTTTATAAAATTAATTTCTTTAAAATAGAATATTAATTCTATTTATAACAAATTATCAAGATTTAACTTTAATATTTAAAAATACTAAAATTAAAGAATTATTAGTTTAAAATTAATATTTCTGTTCTAAATATTCAGAAATAATTTGTATAAAATTTTGGTGCAAAAATATTAAAAATTGAATTTATTATGATTTAATTATGATTAAAACTAACAAAAATTGATTAAAAATATTAAATAAATGATTTTTCAGAATTAAAAATCATTTCTGAAAAGCTTAATGTTATAAAAACTCAGGATAATTTTTTGTGGAAATTAATAAGATCGTTTTGATATTTTTATAGAATTTTATAAATAAAATGGAATAAACTTGATTTATTTATTATATATATTAAATAAATAAATTTTTGAAAACTAAAAATTGTATGTTAAACTTTTTCACTATTTAACATAAAATAATTTTTGTAGAATTTATAAATGAGTTTTAGTATTTTAAAACTAATTAAAAAAAACATATAAGTGAATGTATATATATATATATAGATCAAAAACAATATTGTTGTAGCTGCTGGGGCTTGAACCCTTGATCAGGGCGGCCCAAGCATAAGGTTTTACCAACTGGTCTGATGGTCAGTTTGTGTTATATCTCATTTAGTTTTAATTATAAACAAACGTGAAAGCACTTCATCTTCCCCAAATAGATTTAGCAAAACCCTAAAAATCTAATAATTGTTAATAACAGATAATAGCTTCTGATTTGTTAGGGCTATTATCTGTTTATAGCCGATAAACAAAACCAAGGTACGAATCATTACCTATGTCGCGTAAATGATGATGAACGAGCGGTCAAGGAAAAAGTCAAGCCGAAACAATTATGCGAATAAGGTGAACTGAGAGGATAATTAAAGGTTTGTGGGTGTTTTTCGGTACAATTAGAAGCTGAGGACGATCCCAATTTATAGTAATCCACACGAATTCGTAATTTTAGAAGTTTTGACCAAAAATTAACACATACGCGTGAATTGTTTTAGGATTGGGAGTTGATATAGGTAATTACGCGGAGATTAAGTATTAGTTATTAGGCGAGTTCAACAAGTCAATTGTTTCCAAAAGATGAGCTAATTAATTGGTAAAAAAAAATATTTCAATTCAGCTGTTGCTGCTGTTCGCGAGCAGGAAAGGGAAAAGGAGGGCTAAAGTGTGCTTAAATACAATTAAAGTTGATATAAAACCAACAAAAGTGTGTGGCTCAAGTGGTAGACGCGTGTGTGTGTGAATGGGAAGGTCTCCGGTTCGAAACCCGGCATAAACACAATTTTTTTTTAAATAAAAGTAAAGGGGGAGGAGGATGTTGGGCCTGATTCAATGGGCCGGGTAATTTAAGGGACTCTTGATGTTGGGCTGCTCTTATGTCTGGGCCTCCGGATTTTGTTAAAAGGAATAAAGGAAATGAGTGGGCTAGGCCATAGTTCTTTCATTCATTTTTTTAAACTTAATGTATTATTATAATAATTATTATTATTATTATTAGCAATATAAATGTATTTTATATATATATGTATATATATAAGTTGTGAGTTAGGAAAAATAAATAAAGACTTGGGCACATTAGTATAGGATTAAAGATATATAAAATAAGGGCTTTTTCGTATAAAAATTCGGGGAAAATTTTGCGATGTTACAGTCTCCCCTACTTTTCGGAACTTCGTCCCGAAGTTTATTGAAAACATAGGGTTAAAGGGGGTTGGGTAGAAATTAGGACAAGTGTGACTTGAAAATTTTTATGTTAAGGTATGACAATGAATAGAGTAACCTGTCTCAAATAGTGTAGGTAAGAGGCATGTTATGTATGAGTTGATTTACTAAATGAACTACTAGATATCTAGAGTTTACATTTGGTTAACTACCGAAAATCTTGATAGAATTTCACACCACCTTAACGTACCTATAAATTCATGATTACGTTCCGGACCGTAATAACCAATTTACCTTACATTAGGGTTTTGCGTCCTTTTATGACTTTCCGATTGTTGAGCAGGTCTGATAGTCTCCACCAGTCGTTGAGCAGGTGGTAGGGCCTCTCCCGACTGTTGGAAAGACATGATGACCTCTACCAATCGTTAAGTAGGTTGTTTGGTAGTCATCTAACTGTTGTACAAGTAAGCAAGTATGATCATAGATATAGCAATCAGTTCACATTCAAACAAGCATGCACACAGATGTTATGATAATACTTGAATTTTATTACTTGAAAATAAAATGTCAATACATGGAATTAAAGAGAAAAATAGGCATCATTCAGATGGTAGAGTTTGCTGTTAAGTAGCTGGAGGGTCTCAAGTGGGTTATTTGGAGCATCAAGAGCGTTTGTAGCAGGGATTCGGCAAGTGTCCGCAAGATGTCCATACCTTTGACAATTGGTACACTGACGGCAGGGCACTTGGGTTGGATGGTGATACTGGCAGGTGTCACACTTAGGTAGCTTCCCGCGGTATTGTTTCTTGTTGGGTGGGGTAGTGGTGTCTTTTGCAAAATTCCTGGCCTTGCGCTTTCCGTTGGTTGAGGCCTCGGTTTTGATTTTAACGGCAGGTTGGGGAGTTTCTTTTGCAACAGTTTTCTTCTCCCCTTTCCGGGTCAGGGTTCCTGCCTTTACATGGTTATCTGTTAAGATGGCAGCCAATCGCTTTGCTTCCTCCAAAGTAGCAGGGTTGGTGGGTTGATTAGGGTTTGGAGTCTCGCGACATGTGTTAACCAGATGGCCATACCTACCACAATTGGTGCACAAGCGACACACTGAAACAATGGGATGATGTCGATTGCATATGTTACACAATGGAAAGTTTCTTGTATAAGGCTTCTTGTTAGAGGCTTCTGTAGTGAGGTTTACATTAGGATTCCTGGTCTTACGCTTCTGGTTCTTGGTAGTTAATGCGGCCACAATACTTGTTTTCTTGCCTTTCCGAACTAAGGTCCTATTCCTTTCGTGATTTCCGACGCCATTTCCAATGCCATTCCCATCCATTTGGATGTCTTGAGTCAACAAGTTAGAAACCAGAGTTGTGATTTGTTGCGCCAATTGTTGGGAAATAATCGCAGCTAGTTGGGCATCACTCCCATTAATGTGGTTAGTGTTGTGGTCGTTGCTATTCACTTCATCTTGATTGTCACCATTGTTAAGGAGAGTGCTGCGACGTGGAGACATGATCTGTAAGGGACACAATGAAGTTTTTAATGAGGCATGAAGTGTATGAGGTAATATAAGGAATGTAATCATTTATTCATTAATTAAAACGAATAAACGCAAACGTTGACTTATCAAAGATTCTAGATTCTAATAACATATGAAGACATGCTTTAGCCTATAAGTGAACACTCATCCCGAGAATTCCCAGGTAGGCATCCGGGTCCCTCGTCTGATTGGGATATATGCGCAATGCCAGCCTAGACAGAAGACTCAGAATACAGGCGTTCACCCTTCCAGATTGCACGTGTTCGTTATTAAAATATAGAACTTCGACAAGATCTCAAGGGGGTTCAGGTTAAACTCGAGGAATTTGTCCTATTAGTCTAAGAGTAGATCCACTGATGGAGAGCAACCTTCTTGTAGGAATGAGAGTAGGGATAAGAAGTAGGAGGGAGATAGAGAATAGCAAGTAAAGGAAGCAAGTACTTGTTAAATCCTATGGTTATAGACTAGATTATTTTTCTAATAACCTAATTCCCTATAACCATGGCTCTGATACCAATCTGTAACACCCCAACCGATGGCGGAAACATCGAGGTGTCACGTAGTGATGATTGTTCAGTAGCTCATGGTGAATAATAAATTCCATTAAATAATTTAAATGAATTACATACAATTGTCTAGAATTTGTACATCAAATAGAATAAAACTATACACATATCTTCAAGCATCAATTCAAATCTTCAAGCAAATAGAACCTGAAACATGTTAAGTTGAAAATGTTTTGGGTCAACAAAAGTTGGTGAGAATTACATAGGTTTTTGATAATAGAATAAAAATGTTGTGCAATTCATGTGTCATGTCAATCTAGTCCATATGTGAGAACATACTAGAAATAAATCGAGTGCATAACCAACCCTGATGACTGTTATAATATGATACATACCATACGCTCATGGTCCACTTGAATATGTTATACGATAACAAACACCCACGCTACCTTTGTAGGAGGCACGTATCCGGGTGGGATTGTCAGTCCAATAGATCTATCAATGTATACCGCCGGCTTGTACGGAGTTAATGATTATGCTAGAATGGTGCTTACTCTAATCATGCTCAAGACATAATGCAACATAGAAAACACATAGACACATTGATGATTGAATTGCATAAATGATGTTATAACATGTTTCACCCCAAAAATGGTGATAAATAGAAAAGGGGCTATGTAAAACTCACCTTGGTAAAATGTTATATCTGTTGAGAAATTTGGATAATTGTGTTGCCCAAATGTATCAAGTATCACCCTATAATAAAGTAATAAATATGTCTAAGTCTATCAAATCTACAAATGTATAAGTTTCTAGGGCTTCGAATTGGGGATAATTGCTCGTTTGATTAATATTAAAAATATTCGCCAATTGAGAGAAATTTAGTAAACAAATAACCAAAAATCTTTTTATGAAAATTAAATTTAAGATGGTCATAATAATGTGTTTAAAGTATAAAAATAGTTTTTATAAAATTAATTTCTTTAAAATAGAATATTAATTCTATTTATAACAAATTATCAAGATTTAACTTTAATATTTAAAAATACTAAAATTAAAGAATTATTAGTTTAAAATTAATATTTCTGTTCTAAATATTCAGAAATAATTTGTATAAAATTTTGGTGCAAAAAATATTAAAAATTGAATTTATTATGATTTAATTATGATTAAAACTAACAAAAATTGATTAAAAATATTAAATAAATGATTTTTCAGAATTAAAAATCATTTCTGAAAAGCTTAATGTTATAAAAACTCAGGATAATTTTTGTGGAAATTAATAAGATCGTTTTGATATTTTTATAGAATTTTATAAATAAAATGGAATAAACTTGATTTATTTATTATATATATTAAATAAATAAATTTTTGAAAACTAAAAATTGTATGTTAAACTTTTTCACTAGTTTAACATAAAATAATTTTTGTAGAATTTATAAATGAGTTTTAGTATTTTAAAACTAATTAAAAAAAACATATAAGTGAATGTATATATATATATATATATCAAAAACAATATTGTTGTAGCTGCTGGGGCTCGAACCCTTGATCAGGGGCGGCCCAAGCATAAGGTTTTACCAACTGGTCTGATGGTCAGTTTGTGTTATATCTCATTTAGTTTTAATTATAAACAAACGTGAAAGCACTTCATCTTCCCCAAATAGATTTAGCAAAACCCTAAAAATCTAATAATTGTTAATAACAGATAATAGCTTCTGATTTGTTAGGGCTATTATCTGTTTATAGCCGATAAACAAAACCAAGGTACGAATCATTACCTATGTCGCGTAAATGATGATGAACGAGCGGTCAAGGAAAAAGTCAAGCCGAAACAATTATGCGAATAAGGTGAACTGAGAGGATAATTGAAGGTTTGTGGGTGTTTTTCGGTACAATTAGAAGCTGAGGACGATCCCAATTTATAGTAATCCACACGAATTCGTAATTTTAGAAGTTTTGACCAAAAATTAACACATACGCGTGAATTGTTTTAGGATTGGGAGTTGATATAGGTAATTACGCGGATATTAAGTATTAGTTATTAGGCGAGTTCAACAAGTCAATTGTTTCCAAAAGATGAGCTAATTAATTGGTAAAAAAAAATATTTCAATTCAGGTGCTGCTGCTGTTCGCGAGCAGGAAAGGGAAAATAGGGGCTAAAGTGTGCTTAAATACAATTAAAGTTGATATAAAACCAACAAAAGTGTGTGGCTCAAGTGGTAGACGCGTGTGTGTGTGAATGGGAAGGTCTCCGGTTCGAAACCCGGCATAAACACAATTTTTTTTAAATAAAAGTAAAGGGGGAGGAGGATGTTGGGCCTGATTCAATGGGCCGGGTAGTTTAAGGGACTCTTGATGTTGGGCTGCTCTTATGTCTGGGCCTTCGGATTTTGTTAAAAGGAATAAAGGAAATGAGTGGGCTAGGCCATAGTTCTTTCATTCATTTTTTTTTAAACTTAATGTATTATTATAATAATAATAATTATTATTATTATTATTAGCAATATAAATGTATTTTATATATATATATATGTATATATATAAGTTGTGAGTTAGGAAAAATAAATAAAGACTTGGGCACATTAGTATAGGATTAAAGATATATAAAATAAGGGCTTTTTCGTATAAAAATTCGGGGAAAATTTTGCGATGTTACAGGTCAGTGGGCTAGGCTTAGTGGGTTGGTTCAGTTGGGCTGCAGTGTTTGGGCTTGCTGGATGGGCTCAGATTTTTAAGGAAAGATTAAAGGATGGTTGGTTATTGTTTTGGGCTCAAGAGTGGTTGGACTAGACTAACATTATTACTTATTATTATTATTATTATTATTATTATTATTATTATTATTATTATATACAAAAATAAAATAAAAGAAAAGTGACGGATGTCACAGCATCCCCTACTTTTAGAAACTTCGTCCCGAAGTTATTAGAAACATAGGGTTATGGATGTTTGGGTAGAAATTAAGGTAACAGTGGTTTGGAAAATTTGAGTTAAGGCACGTCGTGAATTATATGGTAACAGAGTAAACTGTTTCGAATGATTTGGATAAAAGGTTTGATAGGTGTGGGTTAAGGATTTTGGATTAGGTTCGTCTTAAATAGTAAGGAGAATAAGAATCTAGTAAAACACTAAACTTCAAGTTTTAGATGATTGACTATAAAAAGACCAAATGAACTACCAAGAAAGTAGGGTTTGTTCCTGGTTCGACTTCCAGTCTCACTTTCAATGCATCATTAGTGTTTATATATAGGGTGTACCGCAGCTAACCCACCACACCTTTGATACATCGAAAGTGTACTTGACGTCTACCAAGAACTCTAATAGAATTTCACACCACCTTAACGTACCTGTAAATTCATGATTACGTTCCGGACCGGAATCATCAATTTACCTTACATTAGGGTTTTATGTCCTTCTATGATCCTAATCTAACACACATTAAAGCAAATAAGTTCCACAAGAAGATGACACAACAAACATGTTGGGTTTCAATGAGACGTTATCAATGAAATGAGGCTATGTAATAATGAGGTCAATTGCATTGATTTGCAATGACTTGCAAGCATAACAAGATTTATGTATGGGCTACCACTCACCCGAGGAGCCCTTTAAGTGAAATGTTTGTCTGAGTTGAGTGGATAATGTAGTAATTATCTTTCATAGATCAACATACAAATTGATAATTCTCACATGCAAGCAAGTTCGTAAGTACGGCAACCATTAAGTATAAGTGTTATCTTAGTGGCCTATAGAAATAGTTTACGAGTATCATGAATAATTAAATGTTCAATGGATAGTCAAATTAAGGGAAAAAATCAAGTTTCATGTAACAAACAATGATGTTTTTAGAAAAGCTCTGTAGGATCAAGTATCAAGTTTTTAGTAGTTTGATTTTCATTGAAATCAAGTCCAAATGTTTCAAATAAATGTAGGGTAGAGTCTTTGAACTTCTATGATTAAAATAAATGTAAAACCAAATATGATAAATTTCCAACCTGCGTTCGTACACAATAGTATGCAAGGAATTTCTAGATGTTATACGCTTACGAGTACGACACAATTGAGTACAAAATGATAATAGGGTTAAGAAAATGTAAACACAAGTATTGAATTCTCGAGTCTTAAGAAGATTCCATCCATGGCTTAGCCAGTGGGATTAGCGTCACCCTGACCGTTTTCTTCGTTGATATTGATATTGAAAGCTCGTCCATGTGCCACATTATTCAATTCAGGGCATCGAGGTCGCATGTGGTTAGGGTCTCCACAATTATAACATGCCCGACCATTAGTAATCGGCAGTGGTTCCTGGGCAGCTGTTTGATGATTATCTTGTGTCCTAACCGTTACACGGCAAGTAGTGACAAAGTGTCCAAACCTTCCACATCTAGTGCATTGACGACATGGAAGATTTGCAGGGTGATGATACTTGCAAGTGTTGCATTGAGGATGGATTCCCGTGTAGGATTTCTTGATAGGAGGCTGAGTCACAGGATCCACAACAGCATGGTTCTGATTATCGCTCATTCGTTTCTTAGAGTTCGAAGAAGTAGTGGCGGCCTTTGCTAAAACAGTCTTAGATTGTTCAATAGCATTGGTGGTTTTCTCAGTAGACGTCTTGGTGCCCTTTCTAACCAAGTTTCCTTTCCTTACGTGTTTGTCTGTTAAAGTGGCTGCAAGCTGGATGGCTTCTTCTACCGTAGTGGATTTGCCTCCAGTGACAACGTCTTGAATCAGGTCAGGTAATCCCTCGATATATTTTTCGATTGCTCGAGAGACCGGGGTGACCATGTGTGGAACCAGTATGCTAAGTTCATGATATCGAGTATTATACGCAAGATTCTCACCACTGTCTTGTTTGAGCTCACGAAACTCATCCTCCAGTTTCCTGATTTCGTTCCTAGGGCAGAATTTAGCGATCATAAGTTCCTTAACCTCAGCCCAAGACAAAGATAATGCAACGTCAGCGCCCCGATTGCGCTTTTCGCCATTCCACCAGGTTAGCGCCCCCTTTTGAAGGACACTAGTAGCATAGCGAACGCGGAGTTCATCAGGACACTCGCTGTTCACAAAAGTGCTCTCCATACTTTCAAACCATTGGAGGAGACCATTAGCACCCTCCTCACCAGTGAATTTTGTGGGGTTGCAGGAGTTAAAGTGTTTGAAAGTGCACCGAATTTGAGTCGCACCCCCTGTGTTGGCACTGTTACTATTCTGGGTTATCTCACTGACAAGGTTTGGGATCACTGCAGCAATCTGCTCAGTGACTAAAGATGCGAGGCGACGATCAGAACGTTGTCCAGGAGCACGAACAGTGCGTTGGCTGGCATCACGGAGCATGCGGCGGGCAGACATCTATGAGGCAGTCAATGAATAATCATGAGATTAGAAAATGTAAGTGTATAACCGTACAGATGATTATGAAAGTATGAACTTGTAAGCAATATATGAAAATCATGAAATACGAAATATTGTTTATGAAACGAGGGAGTATTATTGAAAAGCTTGCATAAGATGCTTGGAGTGCCCTTGTCTAGCTGTAAAGCCCAACAAGAACGTTGACTTTTCAAAGGGATTGAACCCAATGGTGATCAAAGAAGACATGCTTTAGCCTATAAGTGGACACTCACTCCAGGAATCCCCAGGTAAGCATAACAGGTCCGTTATTGGATTTATGCGCTATGCTTGCCTATGCCAGAAAACCCAGTGTACAGGCATCCACCCTTCCAGATTGCACGTGTTCCATCACACTCATTAAAGTTCAACAACTTTGAAGGAGCAAAATAAGAGTAGGCATCATGCCTAAGAGTGTCTTCATGAAAGGCACTGCTCCCGTTCCATGACGATGTAAACTTTCCACTCCTTGTAGGATACCATCTTTATGCACCATGATGGAAGATGAGGAGAAATGGAGAAGAAGGGAAAGATAGAGGGAGGAAAGTAGAGGGAAATGAGGGGAATGGAAATTTAAGGAATATTTTGCATGAAAGTTGAAGTTCGGTTATAGTCTAGGCCATTTTATCTAATAACCTAGTTCCCTATAACCATGGCTCTGATACCAATCTGTAACACCCCAACCGATGGCGGAATCATCGAGGTGTCACGTAGTGACGATTGTTGAAAAGCTCATGGTACTAAAATGTAAATATTTGATTATTGAATATCGTTTTACAACATATGAAAATGAATACATAACAAAAATTGAGATAGTTGATTTATTTAGTCTAAGTCCAAAGTCCTATATGAAGCGTCAAGCAGCTTATCCTGAAACATGTACGAAAATAAATTTTGTCAACATATGATGTTGGTGAGTACTACCTAGCTTTGTACATATAGTATAAGTTTGAAAAGTAGTACAATTCATGTGTCTGGCATCACCAAGGCATTATGTAAACACACAAGTAAGCAAACAAGACAAAGATCAAATGTAAAGTTGATAAGATGAAATTGATAATGAGCACCCTAACACGTGTCAAGTCTAAAAGAGCACCATAACATAAGTTATGTCTAAATGAGCACCGTAACATAAGTTACGTCTATATGTAAAGAGCACCATAACATAAGTTATGTCTAGATGTATGATTTTGTATGTAAACTACGTTCATGTTCAAACATAAGCACAAAGATAAACAAGACACGTATATGAATTGTAAATGAATAAAAATGTATGTGTAAATGAATATGAAAGTTTTGTATACTTGTGCATGAATCACCCCAAAAGTTGTAAAAGCGAAAAAGGGGATAAGTAATACTCACTTTAGCAAGGTGGTAAGTCTTGTGGAATTGAATAAGTGTAATCCAACGTTGCCAAGTATCACCCTATGTATAAGGTAACAAATAAGTCTAAGTCTATCTAGTCTATAAGTATTTTATAGGGTTTCGAATTGGGGATAAGTATTCGTTTGATTAATAATTAAAATGTTCAATAAATAAGAGAAATTTGATAAATAAATAATCAAAAGTCTTTTTTGTAAATTTTAAATTAAAGATGGTCACAATTTAAAGTTTTAAGTGTGAAAATAATTTTTATAAGATTATTTTCTTATAAATAGAATATTAAATCTATTTATTTCAAATTTGTCAAAATATAACTTTAATATTTAAAAATATTAAAATTACAAAATTATTAACTTAAAAATTGTATTTCTGTTCTAAATGAATAGAAATAATTTATATAAAATTTTGGTGCAAAAATATTGAAAAAAGAATTTATTATGATTTATTTATGATTAAAACTAACAAAAATTGATTAAAAATATAAAATGAACAGTTTTTCTGAAATAAAAATAAATTCTGAAATGTTTATTGCAACACAAGTTTAGGATAATTTTTTTGGGATTTTATAAAATCGTTTAGGTATTTTTATTGAATTTTACAATTATAATTGAATAAACTTGTAATATTTATTATATATAATAAATAAATGATTTTTGAAAAACTAAAAATTGTGTAATAAAGTTTAACATTTCAGCAACATAAGATAAATTTTATAGATTTTATAAATCATATTTGGTATTTTAAATGTATTTAAAAAGTTTATTAGATTAAATATAAAGAAAGGAGTTTAAGAAAAAAAAAAAGATGTGGGTTGTGGGAATCGAACCTGGGTTCAAACCCGGTTCAACCATTGTCCACCCTGATTCCCACCACTGGGCTATGCCCTTGTTTGTGTTTACAACAGAAAGACAATACTTAAAAACCCAAGTCTGCAAGTTCCCCCATTCCTTATAAACCCTAGAATTCAAAATCGCCCAATTGACTAAACAAACGATTCCAATACAGAAAACAATGATGGGGCTTTTGTTATCCAACCTGAGGCGAATCTAAACATGTATTTAATTGAAACATACCGTGTAGGCACCGGTGTATACGCGAACAATTGCAAACGGACACAATCTTCTTCAAAAAAACGACCGATGTGTAATAGGTGAGCAAAATTGATGTATGGGGTTTGTTAATCGGCATTGTTTAGGTTTCTAGGAGGGTTTAATTTATACTACAATAACGAAATTGGAAGGTTTAATTTCGTTGACTTGTAATGGTCAAAAACGTGTTAATTGGTCTTGTAATCGAATGTTAATAGCTGAAATCAAGGGCATACTGATGGTGATTGATTTGTCGGTCAACAATCAGCAATCAATTACGAAATTTCTTTCCAAAATGGTCTTATTAACGAGGTCAAACGTGTTTGTTTGCTGGTCAACTGACCATCGCAGCAGCAGGGAAGGGAAAGGAGCAATCAAGGTGGGTTTATATTAATTTTGTGTTGGGGTTAAAACAGAAGCGAGCCGTAGCTCAGCTGGTTCCGTGTGGGTGTTGTGCTGCTGACCCGGCTCCAGACTCGGGTTCGAGTCCGGGCAGCAGCATGTATTTTTTTTTTTTTTTTTTTTAGATTGAGAGGAGGAGGGTCAGTGGGTTAGGCTTAGTGGGTTGGTTCAGTTGGGCTACAGTGTTTGGGCTTGCTGGATGGGCTCAGATTTTTAAGGAAAGATTAAAGGATGGTTGGTTATTGTTTTGGGCTCAAGAGTGGTTGGACTAGACTAACATTATTACTTATTATTATTATTATTATTATTATTATTATTATTATTATTATTATTATTATTATTATATACAAAAATTAAATAAAAGAAAAGTGACGGATGTCACAGCTATCTGGAAAACTCGTAACTTGAAGATTTTTGATCGGAAGGATCCCAAAGTGGTGGAGGTGGTCAGTTTTATTAAGTCTTGGTCTTTTCTTTGGATCAAACACAGGTCTAGGTTTTTGAGTCTTATGTGGAAGGACTGGATTGTTTTCCCTATGTATATGTTGTAATTGTTTCTCGGCGGTCCTCGCTTTGAGGACTCGCTTTTTTCGTTAATGAAGTTTACTATTCAAAAAAAAAAAAAAAACGAAACATCGGTTGGTTTTTGTTCATAACCTAACCGAATCGATTCAAGCACACAACTACTTTAATGAATTTAGTGCATGTAGGGCTGTAAACGAACTGAACTTTCAGCGAATAGTTCACGAACCGTTCGGCGGGAAGTTCGTTTGTGTTCGTTCGTTTAATAAATGAACGAACACGAACACACAATTTCGTTTGTTTAATTAAACGAACGAACATGAACTGAGATCGTGTTCGATAGTTTAATAGAGTTTTTAATTTTTATAATTTTATTTTATATTCTTTAATTTTTATTTATTTTACCAAAATAAATAAATAATGTATGTGTCGTAAGTATATGAGACTTCAAGTTTAAGTAGGGCTGTAAACGAACCAAACGAACACGAACAAGGCCTTGTTCATGTTCGTTTGTTAAGGAATTAACGTGTTCGCGAACGGTTCACGAACGCGTACCGAACGAAATTTTTTGTTTGTGTTCGTTTGTTAAGGAAATAATGTGTTGACGAACTGTTCATGAACACTTACCGAACGAGATTTTTGTTCGAGTTCGTTGGTATTTATTTGCTAAATTAGGTGTCGGACAAAAACGAACACAAACAAACACAAATGAACGTAAACGAACACAAATAGGCCTTACTGAACAAAACCATGCGCAAACTAACACATTAAATTTTAAAAATTAGCATTTTTCATCGCTAACATTGTCCGCCCAGAATATACTAATCCAATTACCCAAATATACGTGACATAATCTTGATCGCATAATGTCTTATAAAAACACATAGGTATCATATTAAACTTGAAATCCTCGTTTAATTCACCAAAAATAACAGTTAATCAAAATAGTTAAAGTAATATTAACATGTGATACACTTAAATAATCTACCACTAGGAAATTTAAAGTACTTAAATTAAATATAAAAAATTAAAAACCCTAATGAACTATCGAACACAAACAAGCATAAACGAACACATTACCGAACGTTCACGAACGTAAACGAATGAACGCGGACTTTGTTCATGTTCGTTTGTTTAGCTAAACGAACGAATTTTTTTGTTTGTGTTTGTTCATTTATTAAACTAACGAACACAAACAAACTTCCCGCCGAACTATTCATAAACTGTTCACCGAACGTTTGGTTTGTTTACAACCCTAAGTTTAAGTAAATGAAGACTTCCAAGTTTAGGATGAGAGCTTGGTTTTTTTGAGATACTACTTTATTATATTTACTAATATTATGTTATGTACTACCTATTTTTGTATAGTTAGGTTATATTTTGGATGTTCTACTTAATTTTTCAATATGTGAATTCAATCTTATTCGAAAATTAATATATGTTCGTTTGTTTTTGTTTTCGTTCATGAACAAACTCTTTGTGTTCATTTATGTTAATGAACACTTGTTTGTGTTCATTAGCGTTCGTTTATGTTCGTGTGCGTTCATGAACAAAATTAACAAACGAACACGAACACGAGTGTTTTCTTAACAAACGAACACGAACAAAAAATCTCGTTCGGTAAGTGTTCATGAACTGTTCATGAACACATAATTTCCTTAGCAAACGAACACGAACAATGCCTTGTTCATGTTCGTTCGGTTCGTTTGCAGCCCTAAGTGCATGTGATGAGATCATATTTATACTATCTTATAAAACATTTCATAAGGACCCCTTAAAAATTTAAGTTTTACAAGCATAATTTCTTAGAGTACAACACACAATGCATATGATAACTACCTTTTGATGGCAAATATGTCTTTTTATACAATACTTACACATTTTCCCCCTCAACTTACTCAACTTATTTTTTATTTAAATAACAATTACACTTTTCATCCTTATTTTAACCAACTACCCCATGATTTTTAACCATCCATAATTTTTTTATACGTTAATATTTTCGTAATATTGTTACACCGTATAAACGAACATTTTTTTCTCTTTAATTTGAGTATAGTATTGCTATAGTTTTTTTTAATTTAAAAATGATATGTGATAAGTAATAATCGAAACGAAAACAAACGAAAATGAACCGAAATCATCTTACTATATTATAATATATTTCTTATTGACTTATTAAATTTAAGTTTTACAGTATAATTGCTTAAGTATAACACAAAATACACATGTTAACTAAATGTTGTTTCCCGCTCTAACGTGCGGGCACCTGACTAGTAAGGTTTAATGCATGGGCCTATAACATATTTGAATATATATATTTACTTTCACATGGCATTAATTAGGTGTAAGAGCAGATATCTCCCTATCCAACTTTGGAAACGGAACTCTCCGATTTAAGAAGTGTGATGTTCAAATACAAAGAAAGTCGTCGTTAGAAAATTTACATATCCAATTTGCCACTTAAAAACTCAAATCAATCATGGCATTCAACTATTTTTTTCATTATGAGAAGAAGAAGAACACAAGCCACAAAACTATAAACGGAAAATTAACAAGGACAAATAACCCAAAATTCAGAAGGGACCATAATTCATTTGACGGTTGAAGATTTCTCTAACCGTCAATATATAAAACCTCAATCTTGATCATTGACGCAATAATATTATCTTTTTGGTGGTGACCCAAAACCCATCCTTGGAATATCTACTCATGGCTATAGCTATGAAGATCAACACCATTGAAGTGACAAAGAGGACTTGACCGCGTCTCGACGTTGGTGGATTTTGATCCATAACATCTTCTTCCATGATATCAGAAGTCGGGCTCGATGGTTCATCCTGACCCATGAGCTTGTTGTACTCGGCCTCCATGCAAACAGGCCCACATGGCAAGCTGATTGACCTGTTATGAGAGTTTTGTCTCACGTAGGTTTTAGCCATTTGAGATTAATTTTGTCGAGAGTGGGTTGTGTCTCATTGGGTATTTATAGAATAAAACACAAGGAAACATGACAGATCATTATGTTGATTAGTGCATGTGATGAGATCTCCTTAAAGAACGGGTTTCTTGATGGCCAGCCAAGGCTTTAATGACTTCCCATTTAACTAATCTCCATGATCATGCATATTTAATTGTTTATATTATATATTTTGGTTGTTACCACAATCCACTGTTTTAAACAAGATTTTTTTAGTGGTAAATTGAGATTATTGACGGACTATTCGAGTATCATCATGCTATCAGCATAATCACCCGATCACATCTATCTTCACTAGGTGATAATGTCTATTATATACAACAATTCAGGAGGAACCCCAATAAATCTGAAAAAAAACCCTATGTCAAGACAAAACAAAGTTTCTAAAATTGGTTTTACTTTTTTGGAACAAATTGTTTGCAAGAAGGGAAAACATGATGGAAAGTAAATGTGTTTTTTTTTTTTTTTTTTTTTTTTTTCAAGAGGAATGGGATTATAAGTGACAATAGCCTTTCTAGTTTAAGTATATAATTAAAATGATAACAAGCTAAATATATAAATCAAAGTCAACAACGCATCTAATTTTTTAACTCCATTCTTGTTTTGTTTTTTTCTTTTCACATGCCCTCATTGGCTCATTGCATACGTTGTATCTTCCCCAATATAAGATCACTAGCTTCAACATTTTATCCACTGTCTCCATATTTGCCATAGAGCACATGGCTTGTATTATATACATCACATGTATATGATAAGAGTAGTTTCAGTGGGTTTCTAGAAGGATATTGTAGTATCGACAAACCAGCTAAATATATATGGGATTAAATCATTGTTTTCATATATATCATATATGATGGATTAATCGAACCAATTTAATTTGTATCTGAGCCGAAAAGAAATGTCGGGTATAATCTTAATTACTTAGTTATGTATAAAATCCCACATAACCAAAACTAAAATGATTTGGTAGCATCACCTTTTAAAAGTTGGAACAATTGACTGGGGTTCCGGTGTTTAATCCTAATTGGGTCACAAATGAAATTATAAGAAAGATAAAGGGTTGAATTGAAAGAAGTTTGAAAGATAAGGGTTTTTCTTTATTCAAGTTCGTATTAAATTATGAATGAGTCTTGGTTATTTTAATTTGTTTATCTGGTTTTTAGTTTAAGGGGCTGTTTGTTTGATTAAGTGCTGAATTATTAAGATGTGTGAATGGTTAACGCTGTGTTCCCGAGTTTACTAAATAAAAGAAAAGAAGAGAAAGGGATATTAAGAGAGAAAAGAAAGGAAAATATATAATTTTATTTCGTGTTCCCGAGTTGACAAGAAAAGAAAAGAAACTAAAGATTTTATGTGTTCCTGAGTTGGGAGGAAGAGATAAGAAACGTATATTTTACAATTATACCCTTGTAAGATTTTATTATATGTTAAATGAGAGGGTATATTGGTAAATGATATACTTTAAATTTTTTTTACTCTCCCTTCCTTCCGCTTCCTTCCAATTTGGAAGGATTGTTATTTGGGATAATTTTCCTTCCCCTTCTCTCCACTTCTTTCCTTTAATGAAACTCTGGAACACAAAACTGTTTCCCTTTCTCTCCGCTTCCTTTCCTTTCCTTCTATTATTAAACTCTGGAACATAGTGTAAGAGACTCTGAATGATTCAGCTCTTAATCATTCCATTCAGAGCCTTTTTAGGTTGAAACAAACAGTCTGAATGTCGAACCATTCAGAGCTGAATGATTCAGAGCCTCATTAAAAGGCTACTGAAGAAACACAGATCCTGGATTACCGATCAGGCGCTAATCCGAGGAGTGGTCCTACAGTATTTTGTAAAAAGAGTGTGTTTATAAAATAAGTGATGGTCTAAGGGCAAGACCAAGGAGTTTAGGAGACTACCGATTAGAAGAGCCGAGCCTCCAAAAGTTAGTAAAATAAACAAGGGGTTGAAGAAGATACGGAAGAGTTCGTGTGCTTCTTGAGTGAAAGTATATTTGATATTGGATGCCAATAAAAGGAGAAGCAGCTCCTCCTTTTATAGTACCTAGATATCATACTTTCTCAGCCCATCCTCTACCCTTAATGGGGCCCGGCCCAGGTAGAGGTGTCTCTATAATCCGGCCCAAGTCCTTAAGCCCACTTGGTGCAAGGGGGTTTTGATAAAAAAGAGAAAGTAAAGTGCTAAGGGGGAATGTTACCGCACTGATGGTTGGTACACCTGGCGCCCATTGAGTGGACGCTGATGGTCGGCGGACACGCGGCGCCCGCCTATTGGTAGACCGAGGGCGGTGGGTAATCATACTTTTCATGGACTTCGAGACAGGTTGAGAAAGTCTGCTTGTCAGGGAGATATCCTGGCCAGGAGGTTGCCACGTCGTCGTCCTTTCTGCATGTCAGACTGAGAGCAGTCTTTGATTGGAGAGGAACTCTGACGGGCAGCCTGTTGCGTTAGAGATATTTCTTCTAGGGCAGAGGTGAGTCCCAAGGCTGCCCCAAAAGGTATCTTCCAGTTGTATTTGGCGAAGCTTCCTTTGGCTTGCTGAGGAAGCTTTGAAGCATGTTGGGTCCGCCGACGTAAAACGGGCGGACGATGTTGCGCCTGACGTCGGTTGGGCGCCAGGGTGTACCGCCGACGTAAAACGGGCGGGTAGTGCTGCTTCTGGCGTCCGTTGGATGCCCGCTGCATCGCTAACTGTAACATCGCGAAATTTTCCCCCGAATTTTTTTATAAACACCCTTATTTTTGTTACATTTTAAAAATGTGGTAAAGTCTTTATTTTTCCTCATTCACAACTTATATATATATATATATATGTATATGTATATGTGTATAATAATAATAATAATAATAATAATAATAATACATAAAAAAAAACAATAGTGTGGATTGATTTTTATTAATCTAGCCCAAACCCAAACCCAAACCACCCTTTCCCTTTCCTTAGAATCTGACTGGGCCTGCTGAGCCCAAGCAGTCGGCCCAACCAGCCCAGCCCAAACCCCCCTCCTTTCAAATCTGTTAAAAAAAAATGTTGTTTCCCCCAGGGATCGAACCGGAGACCAACATCAAGCAACACACACCACTAACCACCTGAGCCACATTGACTTATTGATTTTATTCTAACCCATAAACCATTTAACCCTTTAAAAATCCTGGTCTGTTTCCTTCCATACCTGCTCGCGAACTGCTGCTGCAACATCTATATATATATATTTTTTTTTAAATCATCAAACGGCTCTAATAACCCATGATAATTATAGTTGACCTTTGATACGCAATCTTCGGCCTTTCTATGACTCAAAAACACGTTGATTAATCATCAATTATTACGAATTTAATTCTAACGCGTCAAACATTAGACAAAGTCAACGAATTGCCAAATTTATGATTCAGACTCGATCACTATAAATTGAAGGGTTCTGGATCATCTCATCATGCCGAACATTCTATCCCAACTCTCAATTTCACTTATAAACTCTTCTGTTCCTGGTTTTTATCGCGTGTTTGACTTTTTAACGTGACTAACCAATCGAGCTCAAATATACATTGTAAGTCTAATACTTGTTGTGGGTTTTATCATTCGGCATCTACACAACATTAACCCTAAGGTTAATTGGGTTAATGTTGTGTAGATCGTTTGATTGCAAATCTAGGGCTCGTGGGATAATGATTTGGGGATAAACTCGATTACATATCGCGTATATAATTAATTTTAATCTGGAATTATCACAACCACTGGCCTAGGCCAAGTGGTTGTTACCTTGTTTCATCACCGAGGTTACCCGGGTTCGAGTCCCGCTCTGACCACTTTTTGTTCTTTCTTTTCTTTTCTTTTTTTTAACAAACATATATATATATTAAATCCTTTTAATCTTTTAAATTCATTTTAAAATATCAAAACTATTTTATAAATTCTAAAAAAATTATATTTGTTTAATCTGTAATAAAAGTTTTATCTACAATTTTTATTTTTCAGAAATTCATTTATTTAATATTTATAATAATTAAATCATTTTTATACTATTATATTTATAAAAATCCATTTATATATCAAAACAGTTTTATTAAATTCCCCAAAAATTATCCTAACTTTTTATAAAGTTAAACTTTACTGAAATAATTTTTAATTCAGTAAAATCATTTATTTTATATTTTTAATCAATTTTTGTTAGATTTAATCATAATTAATTCATAATAAATCCAATTTTCATCATTTTTGCACCAAAATTTTATACAAATTATTTTTAATCATTTAGAACAGAAATATGATTTTTAAAATAAGAATTCTTTAATTTTAGTATTTTTGAATATTAAAGTTAATAATTGGCTATTTATAAATAAATAGATTTAAAAATCTATTTTAAATGAAATAATTTTATAAAAATTATTTTATTGCTTCAAACACTTTAATGTGCACATTCAAAATTCAAATTTTATAAAAAGACTATCTTTCATTAATTATCCAATTTTCCTTTATTAATTAAGCATTTTAATTTAAATTTCAACAATTGATTATCCCCAAATCGAAACCCTAGGATACACTCATTAGTTAATTAGACTTAGACTTATTATATATTACCTCATTATAGGGTAATATTTGGAATCTTTTTGGGCAACACAATTATCACATCTTTTCAACAAGTTAACATTTGCTAAGGTGAGTTTTACATAGCCCTTTTCTATTTATCACCATTTTTGGGGTGAAACATGTTTATAACATCATCATTGCAATTCAATCATCAATGTGTCTATGTGTTTTCTATGTTGCATTATGTCTTGAGCATGATTAGAGTAAGCACCATTCTAGCATAATCATTAACATTGATCAGCCGGCGGTATACATTGATAGATCTATTGGACTGACAATCCCACCCGGATACGTGCCTCCTACAAAGGTTACGTGGGTGTTTGTTATCGTATAACATATTGGACCATGAGCGTATGGTATGTATCATTTTATAACAGTCATCAGGGTTGATTATGCACTCGATTTATTTCTAGTATGTTCTTACATATGGACTAGATTGACATGACACATGAATTGCACATCATTCTTACTCAATTATCAAAAACCTATGTAATTCTCACCAACTTTTGTTGACCCAAAACATTTTCAACTTAACATGTTTCAGGTTCTATTTGCTTGAAGAATTGAATTGATGCTTGAAGATATGTGTATAGTTTCAATCAATTTGATGTACAAATTCTAGAACATTAGTATGTAAGTTATTTAAATCATTTATGAAACTTATTGTTCACCATGAGCTACTGAACAATCATCAATACGTGACATCCCGATGTTTCCGCCATCGGTTGGGGTGTTACAGATTGGTATCAGAGCCATGGTTATAGGGAATTAGGTTATTAGAAAAATAATCTAGTCTATAACCATAGGATTTAACAAGTACTTGCTTCTTTTACTTGCTATTCTCTATCTCCCTCCTACTTCATATCCCTACTTTCATCCTTACAAGAAGGCTGCTCTCCATCACTGGAACCACTCTTAGACAAATACGACAAAATCCTCAGGTTTAACCTGAACTACCTTGAGATCTCGTCGAAGTTCTAGATTTTAATAACGAACACGTGCAATCTGGAAGGGTGAACGCCTGTATTCTGAGTCTTCTGTCTAGGCTGGCATTGCGCATATATCCCAATCAGACGAGGGACCCGGATGCCTACCTGGGAATTCTCGGGATGAGTGTTCACTTATAGGCTAAAGCATGTCTTCATATGTTATTAGAATCTGGAGTCTTTGATAAGTCAACGTTTTCGTTTATTCGTTTTAATTAATGAATAAATGATTACATTCCTTATATCACCTCATTCATTTCATGCCACATTGAACCTTCATTGTGTCCCTTACGGATCATGTCTCCACGTCGTAGCACTCGCAATAACAGTGGTGAAAAACCAAGAGGAAAGTAACAACAACCACAACAACAACAAAAACAACAAAGGTGTTGATGCCCGACTGGCTGCGATTATCCCTAACCCAGCTCAGGTTACTAATCCTAATCATCCTGGTAATCACAACTATGGTCAATGCTATGAATGTGGAAACCCAAATCACTTCCGTAACCGATGCCCTAAACTGAACAGAGATCAAGACCCTCCAGCTACCTAACCGCAAGACTCACCATTTGACTATTGGTTACTTTTATTCTATGTATTGACGTTATTCGATTCAAGTAATAAAATTCTAGCATTATCATAACATCTGTGTGCATGCTTGTTTTAATATGAATTAATTGTTATATCTATGATCATACTTGCTTACTTGTACAACAATTAGTTGACTACCAAACAACCTACTTAACGATTGGCAGAGGTCATCATGTCTTTCCAACAGTCGGGAGAGGCCCTACCACCTGCTCAACGACTGGTGGAGACTATCAGACCTGCTCAATAGTCGGAAAGTCATAAAAGGACGCAAAACCCTAATGTAAGGTAAATTGGTTATTACGGTCCGGAACGTAATCGTGAATTTACAGGTACATTAAGGTAGTGTGAAATTTTATCAAGAGTGTCGGTAGTCGATCAATTGCTAACCTAGTGTTTCTCTTAACTTCGGGACGAAGTTCCTAAAAGTAGGGGAGACTGTAACATCGCGAAATTTTCCCCCGAATTTTTTTATAAACACCCTTATTTTTGTTACATTTTAAAAATGTGGTAAAGTCTTTATTTTTCCTCATTCACAACTTATATATATATATATATATGTATATGTATATGTGTATAATAATAATAATAATAATAATAATAATAATACATAAAAAAAAAACAATAGTGTGGATTGATTTTTATTAATCTAGCCCAAACCCAAACCCAAACCACCCTTTCCCTTTCCTTAGAATCTGACTGGGCCTGCTGAGCCCAAGCAGTCGGCCCAACCAGCCCAGCCCAAACCCCCCTCCTTTCAAATCTGTTAAAAAAAAAAATGTTGTTTCCCCCAGGGATCGAACCGGAGACCAACATCAAGCAACACACACCACTAACCACCTGAGCCACATTGACTTATTGATTTTATTCTAACCCATAAACCATTTAACCCTTTAAAAATCCTGGTCTGTTTCCTTCCATACCTGCTCGCGAACTGCTGCTGCAACATCTATATATATATATTTTTTTTTAAATCATCAAACGGCTCTAATAACCCATGATAATTATAGTTGACCTTTGATACGCAATCTTCGGCCTTTCTATGACTCAAAAACACGTTGATTAATCATCAATTATTACGAATTTAATTCTAACGCGTCAAACATTAGACAAAGTCAACGAATTGCCAAATTTATGATTCAGACTCGATCACTATAAATTGAAGGGTTCTGGATCATCTCATCATGCCGAACATTCTATCCCAACTCTCAATTTCACTTATAAACTCTTCTGTTCCTGGTTTTTATCGCGTGTTTGACTTTTTAACGTGACTAACCAATCGAGCTCAAATATACATTGTAAGTCTAATACTTGTTGTGGGTTTTATCATTCGGCATCTACACAACATTAACCCTAAGGTTAATTGGGTTAATGTTGTGTAGATCGTTTGATTGCAAATCTAGGGCTCGTGGGATAATGATTTGGGGATAAACTCGATTACATATCGCGTATATAATTAATTTTAATCTGGAATTATCACAACCACTGGCCTAGGCCAAGTGGTTGTTACCTTGTTTCATCACCGAGGTTACCCGGGTTCGAGTCCCGCTCTGACCACTTTTTGTTCTTTCTTTTCTTTTCTTTTTTTTAACAAACATATATATATATATTAAATCCTTTTAATCTTTTAAATTCATTTTAAAATATCAAAACTATTTTATAAATTCTAAAAAAATTATATTTGTTTAATCTGTAATAAAAGTTTTATCTACAATTTTTATTTTTCAGAAATTCATTTATTTAATATTTATAATAATTAAATCATTTTTATACTATTATATTTATAAAAATCCATTTATATATCAAAACAGTTTTATTAAATTCCCCAAAAATTATCCTAACTTTTTATAAAGTTAAACTTTACTGAAATAATTTTTAATTCAGTAAAATCATTTATTTTATATTTTTAATCAATTTTTGTTAGATTTAATCATAATTAATTCATAATAAATCCAATTTTCATCATTTTTGCACCAAAATTTTATACAAATTATTTTTAATCATTTAGAACAGAAATATGATTTTTAAAATAAGAATTCTTTAATTTTAGTATTTTTGAATATTAAAGTTAATAATTGGCTATTTATAAATAAATAGATTTAAAAATCTATTTTAAATGAAATAATTTTATAAAAATTATTTTATTGCTTCAAACACTTTAATGTGCACATTCAAAATTCAAATTTTATAAAAAGACTATCTTTCATTAATTATCCAATTTTCCTTTATTAATTAAGCATTTTAATTTAAATTTCAACAATTGATTATCCCCAAATCGAAACCCTAGGATACACTCATTAGTTAATTAGACTTAGACTTATTATATATTACCTCATTATAGGGTAATATTTGGAATCTTTTTGGGCAACACAATTATCACATCTTTTCAACAAGTTAACATTTGCTAAGGTGAGTTTTACATAGCCCTTTTCTATTTATCACCATTTTTGGGGTGAAACATGTTTATAACATCATCATTGCAATTCAATCATCAATGTGTCTATGTGTTTTCTATGTTGCATTATGTCTTGAGCATGATTAGAGTAAGCACCATTCTAGCATAATCATTAACATTGATCAGTCGGCGGTATACATTGATAGATCTATTGGACTGACAATCCCACCCGGATACGTGCCTCCTACAAAGGTTACGTGGGTGTTTGTTATCGTATAACATATTGGACCATGAGCGTATGGTATGTATCATTTTATAACAGTCATCAGGGTTGATTATGCACTCGATTTATTTCTAGTATGTTCTTACATATGGACTAGATTGACATGACACATGAATTGCACATCATTCTTACTCAATTATCAAAAACCTATGTAATTCTCACCAACTTTTGTTGACCCAAAACATTTTCAACTTAACATGTTTCAGGTTCTATTTGCTTGAAGAATTGAATTGATGCTTGAAGATATGTGTATAGTTTCAATCAATTTGATGTACAAATTCTAGAACATTAGTATGTAAGTTATTTAAATCATTTATGAAACTTATTGTTCACCATGAGCTACTGAACAATCATCAATACGTGACATCCCGATGTTTCCGCCATCGGTTGGGGTGTTACACTAACGTAGAACGGGTGATTGGACGCCTAACGTTCCGCTGACGTAAAACGGGCGGATGGACGCTAAACGATCCGCTGACGTAAAACGGGCGGGTGGACGCCAGGCGATGCCGGTTCTAGTTGGGCGATGGTATGGTATTTGTAATGTTTTGATACCATATCCCTTCAAGTCCCCCCAGTCCAGTGCTTTCATGCGCCTTTGGTAGGGAGTGCTGGACTTGATGTCACAAGTGTACTTTGAGTTACATCCAGTCGTCACTGGGTTTTCATGTAACAAAGTGGAATTGTGTTTTTTGTGTGACCTTCGTCAACTGGTGCGCGCACAGTGATCAAGCTGTGGGCGTATGACGGAATGAGCGTTTGCGGTTATAAAAGATTTTCAGAATTTTCTCATTCTGGCGCGTAGGCGTGGAGCCTGGATAGGCGTCGGGCCTGTATGCGCGGTCAGAAGTTCTGAAAATAGGAAGTTTCGTTCTGGCGCGCAGGTGTAACATCGCAAAATTTTCACCCAATTTTGATACGAAAAAGCCCTTATTTTATCCTAAATTCTACACTAAGGTGCCCGAGTCTATATTTATTTTCCCTAACTCGCAACCTATATATATATATATGTATGTATATATAATGCATTTTTTTATAATAATAATAATAATAATAATAATAATAAATTTAGTTTTATATAAAAACTCTTAACCAACATCCCTTTAAACCCAAACCCACCCTTTTTCTTAACTTGAAGCCCAGATCAGAAGCCCAGACGCGGCCCAACACTAAGCCCAGCAGCACAGCCCACACAAGAGCTCAGCCCAACCAGCATGGCCCAAGGCCGGCCCAACTACCACTCCCCTTTACTGCAGTTTAAAACAAAAAAAAGAGTGTTGATGCCGGGTTTCGAACCGGCGACGTTTCACACCACACACAACACACTTACCACCTGCTCTACACCCTTTAGTTGGTTTAATCCCAACCTAATATATATTTAACACCTTTTAAATCTGGCCCCTTCTTCTTCCTGATACAGACGCGAGTCAGCAGCAGCAGATTTGGTTAAAAGATAGACCTTTGACCAATCTAATTAACGGATTTAAACGCGTTTTAATCCAGATATGGTATGTGTTCGTGATTATCGGCCATCTATGGCTATAATGCATGATAAACAGCTATCAATCATTACCCAATTTAAAATTATACGCGTTTGACATTAACTCGTTGGTCAAACCTTCCAATCTAACGAACCAGTGATCAATCCTATAAATTAAACCTTGTGGGACAATCACTACTCGCCATTTCATCTTTCTAAACCTCCAATTCATCCCAATTATCCTCTGATCTTGAATTATACTCGAGTTTTGACTACGCGTTTGACCGAATCAATCCAACACCAAACGAGTCTGTAAGTGTAATTTCTTTTGTGGGTTTTAATGATCGGCCAACACACAACGTTTACCCCATGATTAATTGGGTTAACGTTGTGTGATTCAATCAATTGCAAATTCTAGGGCTCGATTGCATATAATTGGGGAAGAACATGTGTTCTGTTAGGATATTTATTTTTTTTTATAAACTGAATCCAAACACAACCACTGGCTTGGACCAGTTGGTTGTGTCTGGTTCCAATCAGCAGAACCACGCGGGTTCGAGCCCGGTCAGGGGCGGTTCTTTTCTTTTTATTATTATTCTACAAAACAAACTAATATATATATATATATATATATATATATAATCATTAGTATTTTAAAATTAGTTTTTAAATACTAAAACTCTTTTATTAATTCCACAAAAATTATTTTAGGTAAATCTAATGTTAAAGTTTTATCTACAATTTTTATTTTTCTGAAATTCATTTATTTAATATTTATAATAATTAAATCAATTTTATACTATAATATTTATAAAAATCCATTAAAATATCAAAACAATTTTATTAATTTCTACAAAAATTATCCTATGTTTGTACAATGTTAAACTTTACTGAAATGATTTTTAATTCAGAAAAATCATTTATTTTATATTTTTAATCAATTTTTGTTAGATTTAATCATAATTAAATCATAATAAATTCAATTTTTATCATTTTTGCACCAAAATTTTATGCAATTTATTTCAAAACATTTAGAACAGAAATATGATTTTTAAAATAATAATTCCTTAATTTTAATATTTTTAAATATTAAAGTTAAATATTGGCAACTTTTAATAAATAGATTTAATAATCTATTTTAAAGAAAATAATTTTATAAAAATTATTTTTATACTTTAAACACATTATTGTGACCATATTAACTTAAAATTCTTATAAAAGATTTTTGGTTATTTATTTACTAAATTTCTCTCAATTGGCGAATATTTTTAATATTAATCAAACGAACAATTATCCCCAATTCAAAGCCCTAGAAACTTATACAATTGTAGATTTGATAGACTTAGACATATTTATTACCTCATTATAGGGTGATACTTGATACATTTGGGCAACACACTATTTTCAACAGATATAACATTTTACCAATGTGAGTTTTACATAGCCCCTTTTCTATTTATCACCATTTTTGGGGTGAAACATGTTACAACATCATTTATGCAATTCAATCATCAATGTGTCTAAGTGTTTTCTATGTTGCATTATGTCTTGAGCATGATTAGAGTAAGCACCATTCTAGCATAATCATTAACTCCGTACAAGCCGGCGGTAAACATTGATAGATCTATTGGACTGACAATCCCACCCGGATACGTGCCTCCTACAAAGGTAGCGTGGGTGTTTGTTATCGTATAACATATTCAAGTGGACCATGAGCGTATGGTATGTATCATATTATAACAGTCATCAGGGTTGATTATGCACTCGATTTATTTCTAGTATGTTCTCACATATGGACTAGATTGACATGACACATGAATTGCACATCATTTTTATTCAATTATCAAAAACCTATGTAATTCTCACCAACTTTTGTTGACCCAAAACATTTTCAACTTAACATGTTTCAGGTTCTATTTGCTTGAAGATTTGAATTGATGCTTGAAGATATGTGTGTAGTTTATTCAAATTGATGTACAAATTCTAGAACAATTGTATGTAATTCATTTAAATTATTTAATGGAATTTATTATTCACCATGAGCTACTGAACAATCATCAATACGTGGCACCCCGATGTTTCCGCCATCGGTTGGGGTGTTACAGATTGGTATCAGAGCCATGGTTATAGGGAATTAGGTTATTAGAAAAATAATCTAGTCTATAACCATAGGATTTAACCAGTACTTGCTTCTTTTGCTTGCTATTCTCTATCTCCTACTTCTTATCTCTACTATCATCCCTACAAGAAGGTTGCTCTCCATCACTGGATCCACTCTTAGGCTAATAAGGCAAAATCCTCAGGTTTAACCTGAACCCCCTTGAGATCTCGTCGAAGTTCTAGATTTTAATAACGAACACGTGCAATCTGGAAGGGTGAACGCCTGTATTCTGAGTCTTCTGTCTAGGCTGGCATTGCGCATATATCCCAATCAGACGAGGGACCCGAATGCCTACCTGGGAATTCTCGGGATGAGTGTTCACTTATAGGCTAAAGCATGTCTTCATATGTTATTAGAATCTAGAATCTTTGATAAGTCAACGTTTTCGTTAATTCGTTTTAATTAATGAATAAATGATTACATTCCTTATACACTTCATGCCTCATTAAAAACTTCATTGTGTCCCTTACAGATCATGTCTCTACGTCGCAGCACTCTCCTTAACAATGGTGACAATCAAGATGAAGTGAATAGCAACGACCACAACACTAACCACATTAATGGGAGTGATGCCCAAATAGCTGCGATTATTTCCCAACAATTGGCGCAACAAATCACAACTCTGGTTTCTAACTTGTTGACTCAAGACATTCAAATGGATGGGAATGGCATTGGAAATGGCGTTGGAAATCACGAAAGGAATAGGACCTTAGTTCGGAAAGGCAAGAAAACAAGTATTGTGGCCGCATTAACTACCATGAATCAGAAACGTAAGACCAGGGATCCTGATGTAAACCTCACAACCCCAGTTTCTAACAAGAAGCCTTATACAAGAAACTTTCCATTGTGTAAAACATGCAATCGACATCATCCCACTGTTTCAGCATGTCGCGTGTGCACCAATTGTGGTAGGTATGGCCATTTGGTCAACACATGTCACGAGACCCCAAACCCTAATGCCAATCAACCCACCAATCCTGCTCAGGCTGATAACCCTAATCAATACAACTATGGTCAATGCTATGAATGTGGAAACCCAAATCACTACCGTAACCGATGCCCTAAACTAAACCGAAATCAAGACCCTCCAGCTACTTAACAGCAAGTTCCACCATTTAAATGTTGTTTGCTTTTAATTCTATGTAATGGCATTTTTTTTCAAGTAATAAATTCAAGTATTATCATAACATCTGTGTGCATGCTTGTTTGAATGTGAACTAATTGCTATATTTATAATTATACTTGCTTACTTGTACAATAGTTAGTTGACTACCAAACAACCTACTTAACGATTGGTAGAGGTCATCATGTCTTTCCAACAGTCGGAGAGGCCCTACCACCTGCTCAACGACTGGTGGAGACTATCAGACCTGCTCAACAATCGATAGAGTCATAAAAGGACGCAAAACCCTAATGTAAGGTAAATTAGTAATTACGGTCCGGAACGTAATCATGAATTTACAGGTACGTTAAGGTAGTGTGAAATTTTATCAAGGTTTTCAGTAGTTGACCAATTGTGAACCTAGTGTTTCTCTTAACTTCGGGACGAAGTTTCCAAAAGCAGGGGAGACTGTAACATCGCAAAATTTTAACCCAATTTTGATACGAAAAAGCCCTTATTTTATCCTAAATTCTACACTAATGTGCCCGAGTCTATATTTATTTTCCCTAACCCGCAACCTATATATATATATATATATGTATATATAATGCATTTTTTTATAATAATAATAATAATAATAATAAATTTAGTTTTATATAAAAACTCTTAACCAACATCCCTTTAAACCCAAACCCACCCTTTTTCTTAACTTGAAGCCCAGATCAGAAGCCCAGACGCGGCCCAACACTAAGCCCAGCAGCACAGCCCACACAAGAGCTCAGCCCAACCAGCATGGCCCAAGGCCGGCCCAACTACCACTCCCCTTTACTGCAGTTTAAAACAAAAAAAAGAGTGTTGATGCCGGGTTTCGAACCGGCGACGTTTCACACCACACACAACACACTTACCACCTGCTCTACACCCTTTAGTTGGTTTAATCCCAACCTAATATATATTTAACACCTTTTAAATCTGGCCCCTTCTTCTTCCTGATACAGACGCGAGTCAGCAGCAGCAGATTTGGTTAAAAGATAGACCTTTGACCAATCTAATTAACGGATTTAAACGCGTTTTAATCCAGATATGGTATGTGTTCGTGATTATCGGCCATCTATGGCTATAATGCATGATAAACAGCTATCAATCATTACCCAATTTAAAATTATACGCGTTTGACATTAACTCGTTGGTCAAACCTTCCAATCTAACGAACCAGTGATCAATCCTATAAATTAAACCTTGTGGGACAATCACTACTCGCCATTTCATCTTTCTTAACCTCCAATTCATCCCAATTATCCTCTGATCTTGAATTATACTCGAGTTTTGACTACGCGTTTGACCGAATCAATCCAACACCAAACGAGTCTGTAAGTGTAATTTCTTTTGTGGGTTTTAATGATCGGCCAACACACAACGTTTACCCCATGATTAATTGGGTTAACGTTGTGTGATTCAATCAATTGCAAATTCTAGGGCTCGATTGCATATAATTGGGGAAGAACATGTGTTCTGTTAGGATATTTATTTTTTTTATAAACTGAATCCAAACACAACCACTGGCTTGGACCAGTTGGTTGTGTCTGGTTCCAATCAGCAGAACCACGCGGGTTCGAGCCCGGTCAGGGGCGGTTCTTTTCTTTTTATTATTATTCTACAAAACAAACTAATATATATATATATATATATAATCATTAGTATTTTAAAATTAGTTTTTAAATACTAAAACTCTTTTATTAATTCCACAAAAATTATTTTAGGTAAATCTGATGTTAAAGTTTTATCTACAATTTTTATTTTTCTGAAATTCATTTATTTAATATTTATAATAATTAAATCAATTTTATACTATTATATTTATAAAAATCCATTAAAATATCAAAACAATTTTATTAATTTCTACAAAAATTATCCTATGTTTGTACAATGTTAAACTTTACTGAAATGATTTTTAATTCAGAAAAATCATTTATTTTATATTTTTAATCAATTTTTGTTAGATTTAATCATAATTAAATCATTATAAATTCAATTTTTATCATTTTTGCACCAAAATTTTATGCAATTTATTTCAAAACATTTAGAACAGAAATATGATTTTTAAAATAATAATTCCTTAATTTTAATATTTTTAAATATTAAAGTTAAATATTGGCAACTTTTAATAAATAGATTTAATAATCTATTTTAAAGAAAATAATTTTATAAAAATTATTTTTATACTTTAAACACATTATTGTGACCATATTAACTTAAAATTCTTATAAAAGATTTTTGGTTATTTATTTACTAAATTTCTCTCAATTGGCGAATATTTTTAATATTAATCAAACGAACAATTATCCCCAATTCAAAGCCCTAGAAACTTATACAATTGTAGATTTGATAGACTTAGACATATTTATTACCTCATTATAGGGTGATACTTGATACATTTGGGCAACACACTATTTTCAACAGATATAACATTTTACCAAGGTGAGTTTTACATAGCCCCTTTTCTATTTATCACCATTTTTGGGGTGAAACATGTTACAACATCATTTATGGAATTCAATCATCAATGTGTCTAAGTGTTTTCTATGTTGCATTATGTCTTGAGCATGATTAGAGTAAGCACCATTCTAGCATAATCATTAACTCCGTACAAGCCGGCGGTAAACATTGATAGATCTATTGGACTGACAATCCCACCCGGATACGTGCCTCCTACAAAGGTAGCGTGGGTGTTTGTTATCGTATAACATATTCAAGTGGACCATGAGCGTATGGTATGTATCATATTATAACAGTCATCAGGGTTGATTATGCACTCGATTTATTTCTAGTATGTTCTCACATATGGACTAGATTGACATGACACATGAATTGCACATCATTTTTATTCAATTATCAAAAACCTATGTAATTCTCACCAACTTTTGTTGACCCAAAACATTTTCAACTTAACATGTTTCAGGTTCTATTTGCTTGAAGATTTGAATTGATGCTTGAAGATATGTGTGTAGTTTATTCAAATTGATGTACAAATTCTAGAACAATTGTATGTAATTCATTTAAATTATTTAATGGAATTTATTATTCACCATGAGCTACTGAACAATCATCAATACGTGGCACCCCGATGTTTCCGCCATCGGTTGGGGTGTTACAGCAGGCGTGGAGCCTAGAAAGGCGTCGGGCCTGTTTGCGCGGTCAGAAGTTGTGAAAATAGAAATTTTCGTTCTGGCGCGCAGGCGTGGAGCCTAGATAGGCGTTGGGCCTGTTTGCGCGGTCAGAAGTTCTGAAAATAGGAATTTTCATTCTGGCGCGCAGGCGTGGAGCCTAGATAGGCGTCAGACCTGTTTGCGCGGTCAGAAGTTTGTAAAAAGTGATTTTTTGTCGCAGTCGGCGCCTGCATTTACTCCGCATTGAATTTGTCTTTTTGGGATTTGTGTGAATTCAAGGCGGGAATGTTTGAAGTTGAAAAGACGTGGCTGACGGTGGTACACCTGCCCTGGAGATCGTGCCTGACAGTTACTGTGACTGTTGAGTTGCTAGGCCGCCACGTGTCATGCATCTGATACATGGGGACAGCTGTTAGTGGTGGCTTTAAATGTGGGCGTACACGTGTCGAGCATCGGCATCGTTTGCCAGCTGGGGTAGAGCTACCATCAGGCGAGTGGGCCACGTGCCGCGCGTGTGCTGTTTGGTCACGTGGGCTGTCTGACGTGTCTGGCTGCTATTGGACCCTTGCGCGAAAAGCCTGTTCGTGATGATTTCTCTTTCTGCCATTACATTAAATGCGATGGGTATAAATATGTGCCCTCCATCTCTCTTTTCGTTTCATTCTGTCTTTCCCAAAAACTTTTTTTGCAATTTTTTTCTTCCGGCGAGTCAATTACTTTTTCCGGTCGTCTGTCGAAAATGTTTTTCCCCAAGTTTCTTTCTTTCTTTTCCTCTGTATGAAGATGTCGTCTGAAGACAAGAAGGCCGAACTGGCGATGAAGGATGCACAGATTTCTTGGTCGAAAGATAAATTCAGATCTTTGGTCAAGAAATACAATATCCTACGAGAGTGGGAGCCGGAGTTGCCGAAGAAAGGGCAGACTCCGGTAGACTGCTCGGAGGGGAAGATATGCCTCTACGAGGCGTATTTTCAAAAAGGTTTGTTCCGATTGCCGGTGTCCTGGTTTCTTGTCTCTGTGTTGTAGAAGTATGGGGTGCATATCTCTCAAATGAGCCCCTTTGGGGTGATGAGAATCATGCATTTCGAAGCCACCTGCCGGTCATTGAGGAGGGAGCCGGAATTTGAGCACTTCAATGTGTTCTATAAACTTGAGGTGAAGGAGTCCGGCTGGGTCTCATTCGTGGAGAGCTCGAAGAGTGTTACTTTGATCGTGCCGAAGAGCTCGCCTAAGACTCTTCGTGAGTGGAAGAGGTGTTTCTTCTTCGTGAAGAAGGAGGTGATCCCTGTGGAGATGGCGAAGCTGGAGCTTCGCGCTGGGCAGAAGGCGCCTTCCTTCGAGGTCGTGAAGGATTTCCAGGATGAGGCGTGGTTCCAGGAGCTGTCTGCGCATCCTAGTCGTCTGGGTGACTTGGATAAGTTGGAGGAGGGTATCCTTCGTTTGCTAGGGTTGAGCCGTGTGGGCGTCAGGGAAGGTTATGATGTGGCACCTATTGGTGAAGCTGGGCCGCTGTCCGTTGAAGGTGAGTACTTCGTTTTTGTCTATATTTTGTTTTTCCTTTGTTTTTTGACGCCTTTTTGTTTTTGGCAGGCGAGTTGTTGTTTGAGGTCTTTGCTGCCCGCGGTACGAAGACTACGTACGTGGCGGTGCCCGAGGGAGGGGTTTTTGAGCTGGAGCTGAAGGTGGAGAATTTCTTGTTCCCCGGGCCGATGGAAGGTGCGCCTTCTAATCTTGAAGTGGGTTTTCTGATCAATCCTGGGCCGTTGTCCGTGAAAACGGCGGCTGGGATTGATTATGTATTTTTATCCGACGATGAGTCGAGTGGTTCGTCGTCTGATTTAATTCACCGTGCGCGTCGCTCTGCAGGTGGCGGTGGAGCCAGTGCGTCTCCGGCCAGGGCGCAAGGTGGTGGAAAGACTGGTGAAACCAGTACTGCTGAGGGAGTGACTACTGAGAGCAAGTATTGTGACCTTTGGGCTTTTTTGTACTTTCTTGTGTTGTTTTGAACTTTATTTACTTTGTTTGTAGGTCACAAGCGAAAACAGCCGGAGACGGTTGAAGAAAATGTAGCTGAAGGTCCATCTCCCAAGCGGCTAGCAACAAGTGGTGGTGATGTTGATCCTCCGCAGGGTTTGGGGTTTGATCCCCCGCCTGTGCGTGAGCCCTTTTACAAGAAGGCTCTAAAGAAAATGAGCAGTAAGTGGTTTCTTTTCTTCGGTGCACCTTTCTTGTTTATTGAGTGTTTCCGAAGGTTTTAATGCACCTTTCTTGTTTGTTTTGTAGGCTCTGTTCCTCCTTCTTTGAAGAAGTTTCAAGAGGAGCGAAAGAAGAAGCTGGAAGAGGAGCAGGCCCAGGCTGAGGCTGCACGTCAATTGGAGTTGACGCGAAAGCAGGAGGAAGAAAAGTAAGCTGCTAAGGCCGCTTTGAAGAAAAAGGAAGATAAGGCCCGGGCTCTTCAGGTGGAGGTGGAGCGTAAGCGGGCCGAAGATGCTCGCTTGGCTAGTTTAGCTAAGAAGGAGGAGGAAGAGCGTAGGCTGGCGCTGCTGAAACAGCATGAGGATCTGGTGAAGATCAAGCAGGAACAGGCCCAAGGGATGGGCGTTCAGAGTGGTGATGGCTCGCGGACCGAGCCCGTCTTTGTTGACTTGGGTGAGAAGGACGTATTGGAAACGTCGCCTCAAGGAGTTGGGATTGATGATCCCAAACTGAAGAAGGTTGAAGGCGTTGCAGCGTCTTCGAGTGCTCCTGCCTTTAGGTTGGACGCTCCGGTTTATACGCCTGGGTGGCGTATAACCGAAAGTTGTCGTTTCCTCAACCCGTTCGTGGCTGAGGAATTCGTTAGCTATGCGCTGCCTCCGGCTGAGCGTGCGCATCATCGTTCTCAAAACCGGGGTACGCTTTTTTCAGAGATGTGTATGAATCTAACACAGACTCTAGGAAATTTGTACGCCCTTCACCGGGGAGAGGGTGAGTTTCTGGATGAATAGGCGGTGGTTGCGGGTGAAGCCGACCGCCTGGCTCGGGAGAAGGAGGTATACGAGTCCGCACGGAAGCGGCTTTTGGAGCAGGTTCGGAAGCTAGAGTCTGACCTGCGACAGAAAGATGCTGATGCGGCGGAGAAGCAGAAGACGTGGGCGAACTCCACGGCCACTGTGAACAAGGAGCTGGAACGGCGCCGTATGTTGGTGTAAAAGGCCGAGTCTGCGTTGGCTGAGCAGAAGAAGGTTGTTGCTGCCAAAGATAAGGAATTGGAGGTTTTAACCTCTAAGTATGCTGATGCTACCGGCCAGTTGTCGAAGAAGGATGAAGACGTGGTGAGGGCCACCACCCGTGTGTCAGAGTTAGAGGGGCAGGTCGGTGCTCTTCTGAAGGAGAAGGAGGCGTGGCAATTTGAGAAGGCTCTGATGCTTGACGCTCAGAAGTCGTTTTGTGAGAAGTCCTTGTGGATCATGTCTGACGGGATATCTGCCGTAAGTTGTCCTCTTTATTTTTTTGGATTATTCCCCCTCTCTTCTTTGTTGTTGACTGATATTTGTGATGCAGGTTTTTGATCGTTGTTGGAATGAGCCCAAGATGGGGGAGCAGGTTGTGGAGGTGATGGAAGCTGCGCGCACAACGGGTGTGCATAGTGGTTGGCTAGAAGGGTACTTGGCCGCCAAGGATGGCGCTCCGGTAGATGCGCAGCCTTTTCAAGATGTGAATACGGAACAGCTGCTGATGGAAGAACTGGAGAAGCTTGAAAAGATGGAGTTTCCAGTGCTCCAAGTTGTAAGGCAATGTTTGGTGGATCCTGACCCTATTGGCCGGTTTAAGCATTGGGTTCAGGAGTCTGATCGTGCTGGGCGGGAGCGCGCGGAGAAAGAGAAAGAGAAAGCTGGCGGTGCGGGTAGTTCGGGGACGGCCCATGAGCCTCCTCAGTAGGTTTTTTGTTGTAGCTTTCTTTTTCGTCTGTAAATCTAACCTTTTAATGAAATACGACGCTTTGGTTTTGCTTTGAATGTTTTCATGCGATATGTTGTTGTATGTATGAAGGGTAGATTGGCTTCATAGGTTGCAAGTAAACTTAGCGTCTGTTGTGTAGGGTAAATTAACTACACAATTTAGGGCTAAGAGTTTTTGTCGTTTCTAAGTTATGAAGGGTAAATTAACTTCATAAGTTAGGAATATGGCGAATCTTTGACGTCAAGTCTTATGAAGAGTGAATTAGCTTCATAAGTTAGCGATAAGTAATGGGTTTTGCGCTTGTAGACAAAATGTAAGGTGGCGGAGCGGATTATTTGAAAACTGAAATATTTATAAGTAGCATGGGCGCAACTGCGCTACATTCCATGATCTAGGTATGGGTGTGCCATCAAGTCTTTCGAGCGCGTATGCCCCTTTTCCTAGTACTTGTTGAATTTTGTATGGCCCTTCCCAGTTGGGTGAAAGCTTTCCTGGGCGCTCGGAGTGAGACGCGTAGTTGTCTCTTAGGACGTAATCTCCAATGTCGAATGCGCAGGCATTGACTTTGGAGTTATAATAGCGCTCCAATTGTTTTTTATAGTTTGCCTCGCGTATAGCGACGATGTCGCGCCTTTCGTCTAAGAGATCCAAGTTGAGGCGCAGTTCTCAGTCATTGTCTGTGTGCGCGGTGTTGAGGACCCTTGGCGATGGGAATGTTATTTCTGCGGGTATTACGGCTTCAGAGCCATAAGTTAGGCTGAAAGGGGTTTCGCCTGTGCTGGTCTTTGTGAGGGTGCGATGTGCCCATAAGACGTGTGGGAGTTCATCCACCCAACCTGTTCGTTTGGATACGAGGCGAGTCTTTATGCCTTCGACTAGTGACCTGTTGATACGCTCTACCTGACCGTTGCCTTGAGGTGGGCGACGGATGTGAAGATCTGGCTGACGCCTAGTTGTGTTAACCAGGTTTGAAGTTTTTTGTCTCCGAACTACGTTTCGTTATCTGTGACGATTTCCATAGGTAGGCCGAAGCGGCAGATGATGAATTCCCAGATGAATTTTTTGATCTGCTCGGCGCTGATTGATGCGAGTGGCTTGGCCTCTACCCATTTTGTAAAGTAGTCGACGGCGACGATGAGGTACTGTATATTTCTAGGGGCCATTGGAAATGGGCCGACTAGATCGATAGCCCATTTCTGGAATGGCCAGGCGGCGGTGACTGGGACCAGATCGTTTTTTAGGTGCAAGGTATTTGGTGCGTGTTGCTGGCAGTTGAAGCAAGTGCGCAAGATTTTGACGGAGTCTTGATGCATTCCGGGCCAGTAGTATCCGGCGTTCATAATCTTAGTGACGACCATTCTTGGGCCCGCGTGGATGCCGCATATGCCTTGGTGGATCTCCTTTATAAGGGAGGTGGCCGTCGCGGTATCCACGCATCTCAGGAGTGGGCCGAGATAGGAGCGTCGGTATAAGACTCCATTCATGAGTTGGTAGTGCTGGGATTTATATTGGAGTTTTCGGGCCTCCGCTTTTTGAGGTGGTAAGGTTCCTGTCGCTAGGTAGGCTTGGATGGGGGTCATCCATGACCCGGCGCCTGTTTATGTTATGTTAACCTGTCTAAGTGGTACTGAAGGTTGAGCTAGAGTTTCAATGCGTACCTCTTTGGCCATATGCGGCCAAGCAGTGGAGGCCATTTTGCTGAGTGCGTCAGCTTCTTTGTTGCCGCTTCGGTTGATGTGGACTATTGTGCAGGTTGTAAATTTTTTGGTGAGGAGCTTGGCCTTGTCGACGTATTGGGCCATGACCGGGTCTTTGGCATCGTATGCGCCATTCATGTGGCCTGCTATGAGCATGGAGTCGACATGGGCGTTAAGGTGTCTTGCGCCCATTTTGTCGGCCAGGCGTAGTCCTGCCAGGAATGCCTCGTACTCTGCCTCATTGTTTGTGCTTGGAAACTCAAGGCGGACGGCGTATGTGAATTCTGTTTTGTCGGGGGTGACGAGGCATAACCCTGCGCCGGCGCCCTGGTCGTTGGAGGCTCTGTCCGTGTATAGTGACCATGTTGCGCGGGAGTCTGGGACGGGTTTCGGGGCTTGTTCATCTTTGCAGTCTTGGATTTTATCCGCTGGAATTTCTGCGATGAAGTCTGGGAGAACCTGTCCTTTGATCGCGGGCCTGGGTTTATAGATGATGGTGTGTGCGCCAAGCTTGATTGCCCATTTCGTTAGGCGGCCTGAGAGTTCTGGTTTGGAGAGCACGGTATTGATTCTGTAATCTGTTAGGACATTGATTGGGTGTCCTTGAAAGTATCGTCGTAGTCGTCATGACGCGTGTACGAGCGCGAGAACGAGTTTTTCCATTGTTGGGTATCTAGTTTCTGCGTCTGCAAGGGTGCGACTAATGTAGTAGATTGGTGTTTGGACTTTGTTGCGTTCTACCAATAGTACTGCGCCTATCGCTGTTTCAGATGCGGATAGGTACAGTGTAAGTGGTTCCTCTGGTAGAGGCGCTGTTAGAGTTGGTAAGTAGGTCAAACATTGCTTCATTTCACGAAAAGCTACTCCCGCTTCTGGGGTCCAGTGGAATTGTGTTTTCTTCAGTACATTTCGTAGGGTGTGAACAAAAGGAAAAGACTTGGAGGCGTAGTTTGATAGGAATCGGTTAAGAGCGACTAGGCGTCCCATCAGTGTATGTACGTCCTTTATTGAGTTTGGTGATGGCATGCGTTGGATAGCTTGGACTTTCTCCGGGTTTGGTTTGAAGCCGCCATTGGTGACAATGACGCCTAGGAATTTTCCTTTTTCGGCTCCGAAGGAGCACTTTCCCGTGTTGAGTTTCATCTTGATTTCGCGCAGCTGTTCGAAGGTGCGCTGAATGTCCATTAGCATGGTGTCTTCTTGGGTGCTTTTGATTACCAAGTCATCGACGTAAGCTTTAAGGTTGACGCCGATCTGGTTGATGAAGGCATGGTCCATGAGGCGTTGGTAGGTTGCGCCAGCATTCTTGAGTCCGAAGGGCATTTTAGTGTAGCAGTATACCCCTCTATCTGTTCTGAAGGCGGTTCGGTCTTCGTCTTCGTAGGCCATTTGTATTTGATGGTATCCCCGATATGCGTCGAGGAAGCATTTGTATTTGAATGGCGCTAGAGAGTCTACCTTCAGATCAATCTCTGGTAGGGGTAGTGATCTTTGGCACATGCTTTGTTGAGGTCTTTGTAGTCGACACACATGCGCCAAGACCCATTCTTCTTGAGGACCATGACATGGTTAGCTACCCAGGTTTGGTGGTTGCATTTTCTGATGATGCCTGCTTCAAGTAGGTCATCGACTTGTTCGTTCATGGCTTTGACCCTGTCGGGGCCCAGTGGTCGTTTTTTCTGGGCTACTGGGCGCGCGTCCTTGTACGTGTTGAGTCGATGCTCGGCTATGTGTCTTGGGACGCCGACCATATCTGATGACTGCTAGGCGAAGATGTCTTTGTTTGCCACCAATAGTTGTTTTAGGTGTATTCTCACTTGGGGGGGACAGAGTCGGCCCCAAGGTAATGGTTTGTTCGGGGAAAGACGGGTTGAGAACCCATTCTTCTTCCCTCAGTGAGGGTGGCGCTGGCGGCGCAGTGTCTTCAGCCGGCTCAGTTGTCATGAGGCATTCTTGGTTGCCTCGGATGTATGCGATCCCCGTGGGTGTTGGAAAACCCATGGTTTGGTGAGGAGTTGATGCGGTAGAGTTGAAGTTTGCCAGACCTTGTCTGCCCAGCAGTATGTCGTATGAGGAGGTGGCTGGGATGACGTGAAAGGTGCAAAGTTCTGAGCGGGTGTGTGTCCCGTCGTCAAGTGTGACTGTAAAGTCAAACTTACCGATGGGGTGGATTACCTCGTTGAAGAAACCTGCAATGGGTGCATCTGGTTGCAGGCGCGCTTTGTCTTCATCGTCAAGTTGATCGAAGCACTGTTGGTACATGATGTCGAAGCTGCTTCCGCCGTCGCACATCATCTTGTAAGTTCGGTAATGTCCGAACAGTGCTGTGATGGTGAGTAGGGTTGTTGATTTTGCACCCCCTGGTATTATTGGGAGGATGACTTGAGCCTCCCTCTAATTTCCGACTGTCGCGGCTTCTGGTTGTTGCGACGTGTTCGCCATGTCGGAGAAGTTTGTTTTCCGCTTGGTGTTGTGCATCATATTGCACTGTCGGGTGTATGCGCCACGGATGTGGTGTGTTTTAATGTCTTTGATGGCCTTGGCGAGGTCGTCTGGCCGGCGTGCGCTGGCGCGGACATTCTTGACCAGATTAGCCAACTTCCCGGAGGGTAAGGCCGCGTCGATCTCCATCTTGAGGCTGTAGCAGTTATCGGTGTCGTGACCCACGTCTTTGTGGAAATCACAGAATCTGGTGGTGTCAACGTTTTTTTCGTTTTGTGCCCATAGGTTTTGGGATTTTGAAGGTTGCCTCTCCAGTTGAGAGGACCTGTGACAGCACCTGGGATGGTGTTTTTGTAAGGGGTCCAATCTTGGTTTCGGCGACCGCTGTTGCGCTGGTCGCGCGTTTGTTTGTTGCCAATTATGTTTCGAGCGTCGCCGGAGGTTGAGTATCGGCCTTCGTGGGTGGAACCTGAGATGCGGTTCCAGACAGACGCTTGGCTGTTGCCGCGGCTGCGGCTATTGCTGGAGCTCCCTCGTTGGTATTGGCACATTGTTTTGTTGGTTGCCCGCATATAGCTTGGAAATGCGGACCACTTCTTCCCAGGAATCTGGGACACCATCTTTCCCTTGAAGGGTGTGTTGGAGGTCGTCGTCGTTGACGTTGGCCAGGAAGGGGGTCCGAGTTGCCTCGTCCCCCGTTCCTAACTGGAGTGCTTCTTTATTGAACCGCACGATAAAGTCTTCGAGCGGTTCAATGTCTCTCCGTTTACACAGAGAGATCTGGCTTTTGTCGCGCTTGTGGCGACGCTGCTGGCTAAAATGGAGCGAAAATTTGTCGATCAGCTGTTCGTAGCTGTCGATGCTTCCGATGGGGAGGTTATCAAACCATACCCTGGCGGCTCCAGTAAGTGTCTGAGTGAACATCTGGCACCAGACGGGTAGGGTCCATCCAATGACGGCCCCGGCTTGATTAAATATGCTGAGGTGGTCGTCAGGGTCGGTAAGAACGTCATATATTCTGACGTTAGTCGGAAGGCGTTGTCGCGGCGTTATTGATGCTTGAGATATGCGCCGGGTAAATTTGGACTTGTCTGCGAAGGCCATTGGCTTGTAGGGGAGCGACAGATTTGTGGTGGCGTCATGGTTGTATCTGTTTAAGCGTTACCGACTGTGATACGGGTTATGGCGGTAGTCCCTGGAGGCATCATCCTCCCATGAACTTTCGTCATAGTCGTCGTTGTCGAACTGGTTACGCTCTGCACGGGCCTGGTCCCCAGGGGGTTGCCCTGGACCTTCCCCGTGACGGGCAGCAGTCGTGAGTCGTGGGGGTTGCTTGGAGGAGGAACCCATGATTGCCTTTCCGGTGAGTCGGCGATGCTCCAGCTGTGCGTCCAAAATTTGTTTCTGGCGTTCGTACCAGTCATTGTTCAAGGCGTCGATCTCCTCTTCAGTTGGAGGGGCTGGATCGACGGCCTGGAATTCTAGGTTTCTGGGGGTAACGACAGGGTGTTGTTAGTTGTCGTGGTCTCCCGATGTTGGGTGAGACCATGGGGTGGCATCGGTAATGTCTTCAACGACCCCAGATGGTGAGAATACTCTTGGAGGTGAGGTGTTCATTTTTCGAATGTGGTTTGATAGGTATGTTTGTTAAAGCTGTTTTGTTTAGAGTATTTGTGGTAAGGCCACGGATGGCGCCAATGAAGAAACACGGATCCTGGATTACCGATCAGGCGCTAATCCGAGGAGTGGTCCTACGGTATTTTGTAAAGAGAGTGTGTTTATAAAATAAGTGAGGGTCTAAGGGCAAGACCAAGGAGTTTAGGAGACTACCGATTAGAAGACCCGAGCCTCCAAAAGTTAGTAAAATAAACAAGTGGTTGAAGAAGGTACGAAAGAGTTCGTGTGCTTCTTGAGTGAAAGTATATTTGATATTGGATGCCAATAAAAGGAGAAGGAGCTCCTCCTTTTATAGTACCTAGATATCATACTTTCTCAACCCATCCTCTACCCTTATTGGGGCCCGGCCCAGGTAGAGGTGTCTCCATAATCTGGCCCAAGTCCTTAAGCCCACTTGGTGCAAGTGGGTTTTGATAAAAAGAAGAAAGTAAAGTGCTAAGAGGGGATGTTACCGCCCTGATGGTTGGTACACGTGGCGCCAATTGAGTGGACACTGATGGTCGGCGGACACGCGGCGCCCGCCTATTGGTAGACCGAGGGCGGTGGGTAATCATACTTTTCTTGGACTTCGAGACAGGTTGAGAAAGTCTGCTTTTCAGGGAGATATCTTGGCCAGGAGGTTGCCACGTCGTCGTCCTTTCTGCATGTCAGACTAAGAGCAGTCTCTGATTGGAGAGGAACTCTGACGGGCAGCCTGTTGCGTCAGAGATATTTCTTCTGGGGCAGGGGTGAGTCCCAAGGCTGCCCCAAAAGGTATCTTCCAGTTGTGTTTGGCGAAGCATCCTTTGGCTTGCTGAGGAAGCTTTGAAGCATGTTGGGTCCGCCGACGTAAAACGGGCGGACGATGTTGCGCCTGGCGTCGGTTGGGCGCCAGGGTGTACCGCCGACGTAAAACGGGCGGGTAGTGCTGCTTCTGGCGTCCATTGGATTCCAGCTGCATCGCTAACGTAGAACGGGCGATTGGACGCCTGACGTTCCGCTGACGTAAAACGGGCGGATGGACGCTAAACGATCGGCTGACGTAAAACGGGCGAGTGGACGCCCGACGATGCCGGTTCTAGTTGGGCGATGGTATGGTATTTGTAATGTTTTGATACCATATCCCTTCAGCTACCAAACAGGCCCTGAATCTAATTAGGATCCTAGATGTGCACGTAATCAGTTTAGTATAAGGGTGAAGAGAGCGGCGTGCGATGCCAACCCACACAAAGAACACCACCCTCTATGATGGGTGGGTTTGGGCATGTCCCCTTTGGCGTGGGAAAGGAGACGGGCATGGGGGTGGGTTGGGGTGATGTGGAGGTTGTTTATTGGTCGGTTTTAAAAAGGGGTATTGGATTTGAACAATCCCAACCATCAGCTATTAACCGTCACTAGTCCCAACTAACAAAATGTGTGCTGGCGATCCCATCTTTTAAAATATTGTCCACCAACGGACCACAACTAACAGGATACTAAGAGAGAACTTTACACACAAGAGGGAATTCGGCATGCAAGCATGCCACATTAGTTTAGACCGGTGGCGGCCAGCAACTGATTGTTAAAATGTGAACGATATGTTAGCCATGGTCCGTTGGTGGACAATATATTAATAGGTGTGACCACCAACAAAAATTCATTAGTTGATACCGGTGGCGGCTAATTGCTGATAGTTGGGATTATTTAAATCCAATACTACTTTAAAAAAAATATAGTCTTAGTGTAATTCTAAAAACCCAAGCTCCCCTCTCCACTATATTTTGGGGCTTGAGTTGGGGCACCCACTAGTGCCATGTGTCAACTCATGCCCCCCAACTCAAACCCCTCCCCTCCCTATAGTTTAAGTAGAGCGTTATGTATTCAGTTGTATTTGTTGAGTTGAATTTACGATAATGAAAGAGTCGAAGCCGAGTTTTGGCATCAAATATATATTCTTGTGCTTATCAAATCTCGGCTAACATTAAAAGGGTGCAAGACATCCTTATTACGTAAGTCATGATCCTTGCCGTGGTTGATGGACGTCATCACCAATCTGAAACAAAATAGTGTGAACCAAACAATTCAGTGTTTGGACTTGGCTATATTGAAAAGCCAATAGTCACGATGGTTCACTGAAAGTCTTTTTACAGTCACACTTAGGGCTACAAATGAACCGAATGAACACGAACAAGACATTGTTCGTATTCGTTTGTTAAGAAAATAATGTGTTCACGAACTGTTCACGAACAATTACCGAATGAGATTTTATATTTGTGTTTGTTTGTTAAGGAAATGAGTGTGTTTATGTTCGTTTGTGTTTGTTTGTTAATTTTAGGTACCAGACAAAAATAAGCGCGTTCAAACGCAAGTGAACATTCATGAACACAGACGAACACAAACAAGCGTTCATAAACAAAAATGAACATATATTAAATTTTGAGTAAAATCAGTATCTTTCATCACAAACATTATGTAGATCCGCCCAAAACATACTAACCTAATTATCCAAACATACTTGACATAATCTTGATAACGTAATTACCATATAATAAAAGCGTCAAAAAGACTTGAGCATGTCCACTCAGATGTTTGTGGACCTTTTCAAGTTAACAGTCTTGGAGGTAGTAAGTACTTTGTTCTCTTTATTGATGATCTTTCAAGAATGCGTTGGATATATTTTCTTGAAAGAAAGTCAGAAGTGGTTGTTCAAGACCAAAGTGGGACCCAGTGGTGAAGTCTTGAGACATAAGGCCAAACTTGCTGCAAGAAGTTTCTCTTTGAAGAAAGGAATATATTATGAAGAAACCTTTGCTCCAGTAGCAAACAATAAGGCTTGTGATTGTTGTTGTTGCTCATCAGGGGTGGTCTATCCATCAATTAGATGTTAAAACAGCTTTTCTAAATGGAGACTTGGAAGAAGAAATATATGTTTGTCAACTTGATGGTTATGTGTGTGTTGGACATGAGGAGAAAGTGTACAGGCTTGATAAGGCCCTCTATGGGCTTAAACAAGCCCTAGGGCCAGCTACTCAAAGATCAATTCTTGTTTTGCAGGTAAAGGATATGAAAAGAGTAGCCATGAGCCTACTTTTTATGTGAAACAAGTGAAGGGTGATTTGATCTACGTGTGTCTTTATGTAGATGACATCATTTATACCAGCTCTACTTCTCAGTTGATGGCTGATTTCAAGAAGGAGATGATGCAGATGTTTGAGATGATAGACCTGGGATTACTTACTTTAATCCTGGGATTGTAAATCTCATTGACAGATTTGGTATGCAGGGGTGTAGATCAGAATATACACCTATGAATGCAAATGAGATGTTGTGTTTGGAATATGGTGCAAAGATGATTGATGCTACTATGTATAGAAGTATTATTGGTGGATTAATGTATTTATGCAACAAAAGACCTGACCTTGTGTATGCAGTTGGTATTCTTGCTAGATTCATGCAAAAGCCTTCTGCTTTACACTTTGGAGCTGCAAAGAGAGTTCTAAGGTATGTTGCTCGCACCACCAATTTTGGCATTTGGTATGCTAAGGATAAAAAGAAGCAAGGAATATGTTTGAAGGGACACTCTGATAGTGATTGGGTGTCACACCCCGCCAAGGAGGAAACGCGGGATGCAACACAAAAGGTTTTCAAGCACAAGTCAAGCAAACATTCAAATAAAAACACTTGCTTAAGATACTAAATTTTTTTAATATTTTACAACCTAAAATATCAATTGTTTGAAAAGTTAAGATTTTTCATCTAAATATCATAAAGACGGAAAATCCTTCAAAAGCGGTATCTGGTGAATGCATGCTTAAGACCTCAAGTTCCAATTCATGAAAGTTCAGTTTCCTGAAAAACATGTATAAAAATTTGTCAACATAAAGTCGATGAGTTCACAGGTTTTAAAGACTCGTAAAGCGTAAAGTTAATGAAATCCGTGAGCGACCAATCAATGCCAAGCTAAGACAATGAAAAAATGTGACTAACATGAGTCCATAACCAAACCTTGACGAGTTGTGCCTCGCACATCGTACAATAAAGACGATGTATCATCGTCCGTTGTCACCAATCACCCGTCTGCGTCACCAGTCCTCCTTCTCAACACCGATACCACCCAGTCTCCCATTCACATGTTTGTTGAACCATGTTTATAAACAGGTTCGTGTTTTGTCGTGTTAACATGTTATAAATAGGTTCGTGTTTGAAAAAAATTGACTCGATAAGTTATCGTGTCGTGTCGTGTTGTGTTGTGTTTACCTATTTCGTGTTCGTGTCTTGGTAGGTCGTGTTTGAGACGATATGCGAGCCCTAATCTAGGCTTAACACTTTTTATTCACATTTCCTGAATTTTGTTACTAATTACATGGTGCAAAGAAAATAGTAATTTATTTTTACAACCGCTAACTCACACACCACTAATACTATTAATCCTAAATCTACACATTGTATCCACTATGGGATTCGGGCCCTCAACCTAGGCGCAACCATTTAAGGTCCCTAGACGGAGAAAAAAGAATAACCAAATTAAATATGCTATTCGTATAAATATAGTACAAGTTAAGTAGTAGTTTAGTGGTATGATATTTGTCCATACAAAAGTAGTATGGGTTCAAATGTTTGCAAATACAAAGTTAGGTGATATTTAGGTGTAAATTAAAATACCCAATAATCGACATCAAATAAAGACATTTATTTTATACGACGAGCAATATTTGTTAGAATCAAATGGCGCAACGGAACCTGCACAAACAATCTAAACATGCATAACATAAAAGATAAAACAAGAAGGAACACAATAATTTTACATGGTGCGGATTCGATATAAATCATACGTTTACAAGGTGCAACTAAATATTTTATGAAGCATGGTACAAAGATTAAAATACATGACGTGTATCTTCTATAATATATAAATAGAAGCAATTATGGGACACATGGGCCGTTGGATTGGTGGCCCAATGGTAGAAGCAAAGCTTCTAGGAACACCTAAGGGGGAGGTCATGGGTTCAAGTCCCACAAGGAGTAGAAATTTTCCGTTCAAAAAAAAATTATGGGACACATGGCACCATATGGGGGCTTCATTTATGTTTTTTCTACTCATTTTACCGAGTCATTTATACGGGTCATGTATGCTCCAACCTACTATCTATTGAGCCGCCATATAAATAGGGTTTTTTTTTTTTTATTGTGAAACGTTCTCTTTCTCTCTCTCTAAGAATAAACATCAGGAGCTCTCCAACTGTCCGCCTTAGCTTTCTTCCTCTACAATCGTTTGGCGTTCTTTTCCATTTCAGGTCGTCGTCCGGCCACCGTAATACGCTGTATTTTATATTTTTTTATTTTACATGTTATTGTTAGTTTCTTATTGTTTTGTTATTTTGAAAATTTTAAAAATTATGGTTTTATATATCGCCGCCGTCGTTGATTCTCATAAAATGTAGGGTTTATAATTGTTCAATAGCGGTATATCGATGCAGTTTAGATGTAGATCCGTTACTTATTGTTTTATTATTTTGAAACTTTAAAAAATTAGGGTCTATATAGATTGTCGTCAGTTTAGATGTTGATTCGTTCTATGTTTTCACAAAAATCTCTGGCGGCCGTTGTTTGAAAAAGATGTAGATCTGTTGTTAAGTGTGATTTGTTAGGTTGAAATCTTTAAAAAATTAAGGTGTTTAAACTCATATTGATGTTTACAAACACATAATCGCTGCAGTTTAGACATTGATATGTTTTTTATTGTTTTGTTATTTTAAAAGTTTTAAAAATTATGGTTTATAAAGATCTTCGGCTGTTTTGATAACCAACCCCTTCTCTGTTTTCATCAAAATCTCTGGTGGTCGTTCTTTAAAATAGATTTAGATTTGTTGTTGATTTGTTTCGTTATTTTGAAATATTTAAAAAGTTAATGCTTCTGATTTATACCACATTCTATGTTTATATAGTAGTAGCTTATGAATTTTAATATCATTTTAAAAACTGATTTTATCAAATCTAATTAATTATAAGATCCGAGTTTTAATATGATCTTCATGTTTAAAATTTGAAATACTAGCTTTTATCTCATACTAGCTGATTACCCCGGGAGAGTCCCGGGGTTGAAAAATCTAATTTTACGTGATAACCTATTGCAAATGGCTTAAGTTAACTAACCACAAAATCTCTCAATCATTGCATTTTCATAGTATTCTAATAAGTAATAACTCATATTCTCTAATCTAAAACCTAATCAGTAATCATCTAAATAATCACTTATGCAAGCTACAACTATTCAAAAACTCATTACACCTCTCTAATTTCTCACATTCTAATGGCTCTTATAATTCCTAACCTAATCAACTAAACAAACACTTAAGTTTGAAGTTGTAACCATTGCATCTCATTATGCCACGTGGCATAATCAAGAGATGGTTGATGCCACCATTGAACGCCACGTTAGCAACTATCAATTCTTCCCGGGAGCGTCCCGGGGTTGAAAAATATAACCATTCTAATAATACTAATACTAATAGTAATAATTATTACTCTTGTAATTAAATAAATAAAAAAATAACCTTGCTATAAGGTGACACCATGTGTTGCAGTGTTGTGCGATTCTTTCTCTTAACTTCTCTTGATGAAGTATACCTAGTAGAATTCCAATGATAACATGGCGATTGGGCTGATTTTCAACATCGTAGATAAGAACCTGGTTTAAAAGAAAAAACATGATTAATGAATAACATGAACACTTTGTGTGTTTTTTTCCTGTATAAACGAAAACCCACAAAAAATAGTCGATTTTTTTTCCGTTTTTTATATAGCACTATGGTACTCGTTGGAAAGATAATAAAACGCTCATTAATTTGGTGTAATTTTTTTCTTTAAAAAATCTCGTATATAAAAGATATAAATGTTTAAAAATTATGGGAAGAAACATGAGAGAGAAAATTTTAAATTTATTTTTAAATTCTTTTTTCCTAAAATAACTCAATTTAATTTTAGTAATTGAGAATTTGGGGTTTTATGTTTATCTTTTTTTAATTAAAAAAGGAAATAATTCAAAAACACTAAAATCTTTCAATTATGATGCCACGTGGCACTTTCAAGGGGAGATTGAGGCCTTCATTGCACGCCACGTCAGCATATACGTTTTCTTATATATATATACTAGCTGATTACCCCGGGAAGGTCCGGGGTTGAAAAATTTAATACGATTTAATAAAAAATGATAAAAAATGATAAAAGAAGAAAACTCAAATCACGAAAAGCGTAAATAACTTAAACATAATCAATCTTAGTTAAAAAAACATTTATTTAAAAAGTTAAAAAAAATAAAAAGCATAAACTATATTAAACATAATACAGTATTAAAAGGATAACCTTCAACATATAGTCATCTTCACGTAATTTAAAATATGTTACAATTTGACTTTGACTTATATAGATGTAGAATTCATGATGGGGGTTGAAAAATATAACACTTCTAATAATATTAATACTAATAGTAATAATTATTACTCTTTTAATTAAATAAATAAAAAAATAACCTTGTTATAAGGTGACACCATGTGTTGCAGTGTTGCGTGATTCGTTCTACTAACTTCTCTTGATGAAGTATACCTATCCATCTTTAGAATAGTAAAATTCCAATGATAGCATGGCGATTGGGCTGAATTTCAACATCGTAGATAAGAACCTGGTTTAAAAGAAAAAACATGATTAATGAATAACCTGAACACTTTGTGTTTTTTTTTTCTGTATGAACATAACCCCACAAAAAATAGTCGTTTTTTTCTCCGTTTTTTTATAAAGCACTATGGTACTCGTTGGAAAGATAATAAAACGCTCGTTAATTTGGTGTAATTTTTTTATTTAAAAAATCTCGAATATAAAAGATATTAACGTTTAAAAATTATGGGAGGAACATAAGAGAGAAAAATTTAAATTTGTTTTTAAATTCTTTTTTCCTAAAATAACTCAATTTAATTTTAGTAATTGAGAGATAGAGAGATAAATTTAGGGTTTTATGTTTATCTTTTTTTAATTAAAAAAGGAAATAATTCAAAAAAACATTAAAATCTTTTAAATTATGATGCCACGTGGCAGTTTCATGGAGAGGATGAAGGCACCATTGCACGCCACGTCAGCAATGTTCAATTCTTTTATATATATTAATAGATATATATATTATATATATATATATAGATGATACATCTCCTACTATCATCATGTTTAAAATTTGAAATACTAGATATTATCTGATATGATACATGTATTTATAAACAAAATTTTACTTTGAATTATTTTTTATTCAAACTTATTATCCATATTATTCGGTAATGTTTGTTTTTACTATTTTAATCGGTAGAGTTTATGTTTAAAACTTATAAATACCTATTAAATCTTATCTTCATTTTCAAATTTTGAAATATTAAATCTTATCTTATATTAGAAAACATTTTTCTTAACAAATTTTATCTCTAAAGTTTTTGAATTATAGTAGATTAAACAAATATACTTTTTTCCATATATATCATTTTAAGAATCGTATACTCTCTACACCACAAATATTATTCATTGAGCTCGTATTTCTTTATTTGTTCATTATACTTAACTATTAATGTTACGGATTACATATATTAATTAATGCTAATAAAAATGTTTGGTATCTATGTTTGAATGATCTATAGTAATGGCAAACGGAAATGTTACCATGTTGAATGCTTTGAACTTGAATGAAATTGACTGTACAATTAAGGTGAAGGCTCTGAAGGTATGCAGGAGAAAAATGAATGGTGAAGAAAACAAATTCTACTCCATAGATATGATCCTTATGGATAAGGATTAAGGAGGAATGTACGCAAGCTGTAACATTTAATTTTTTTGTTTGCATATCGTATTTTATATTTTTTTATACAAATTGTATATTATTAGACTATCCGTTGTGGCTAGAGGTGAGCAATGACTCTATCCTCTTATATTCAGCCACGTAGGTGGTGACATGACAGAGTGATAAAGCTGTTGCTTACTCACCTGATGCTGTTGTGGCTAGAGGTGAGCAGCAGCTTTATCCAGTTTTTTGTCTTTTATTATTATTTTTTAAACTTTTTTATTTTAAACTTATATAATATTTAATTTGTAACACAAAATAAATAATAAGCATAAAATATTCATTAATTAAAATAATTAAAAAGACATAATTAATAAAAAAAAAACATAAAAAAACAAATAAACGACTCGTCGTTGATGTTGAGCTCTTATTCGAATTCCTTCACGATACACGCTTGTTCTAGTTCAAGTATCTTCCGACGAGAAATTGGTATGTTGCTAAAGTCTTTCGTTAAAAAGTCCATGTTCCTCATTCGAACTTTATCGACTTTAGCTTTCGCCGTTATCTCCATTGTCGTCCTTATTTTGCTAATTTCCCTCGAGAACTCCGTATCGGATTCTTTAGCAGTTTGTTTGGCTTTCACCTTGTCCCTTTTAGCGGGTCGACCTAGGAGAGACGGGGGAAGACCCTCATCACTGTTTAGGTCAATCCCCACGTGAGCATTCGAGCTCGTAGAGGAGATGTACCCACCCGATGAAGAGGTTTTGGCTCGCTTAGATGATGAGCCGCCTTCGCTCATGTCTTTAATTGAAATTAGCTCCACCCATTTGGAGCAATTACGTAGGATTTTCCACAAATAGTCTTCATCCCACGTCTTGTTGGTCTTGTACTTGCGTAACACATCTTCTTTACACTCATCACAAGTAAACTGATACACATCAAGATCGCTCGACCCGCTCGTTCACACTCGAGCAATGTTCCTGTTATGAAGGTTAGTAAACAACCCCACATATTTCCTAATCTCGGCCCACCGGCCGGAAATCATATCCGCCGAACACATTTGACTCCCTACTAACTCATAAAAGTGGTCTCGGATTCGTCGCCAAAAGACCTTAGCCCTTTGATAATCGGCTACATAAGAAAATAAATATTAATGTTAAAAAATCAATTATGTATATAATTAAAAAAAAAGTATATAGTTAAAAAAAATACATACCCGCTTTTCGATCTTCCGATACTTCAACCCAAGCCCGACAAAGGGCTATTTTCTCCACTTTGGTCCAAGGCGTCACTTGACGCCTTGGTCGAATATCTTACTCGGGTGATTCACCACCCCTACCACCACTTCGGCCGACCGACCTTCCTCCGCCACCACCTCTAGCACCACCTAGGCCACCACCTTGCTTTTGGGTTGTTGGTGGTTGTGTATCCGGGATTACTAAATCCGGTGAAAGTGGTGGCATTTGGCTAAGGTTAACTTCGATTTCGTTCGTTGGACCAACATCATACTCTTCTTCATCAAAGAATTCCATAGCGGGTTGGTAGCATCCTTGCCATTGTGAAGGAATCCATTTTTTGTTTACTTGATTTTTGAAGTGTAGTTTGATAAATGTATATTGTATTTGATTGTTTTGTGAATAAAAAGGTATGTTTTTATTTAAATAGGCCAACTAGCCGTTGGCTAACAGCTAGAGGCTGCCAACGGTCGACTTTTGTCTCGCTAACACACGCGAGTGCATTAACGGCTACTCGCTCGCGCCTTGCCTCGCTAAAGGGTGTTATGATTCGAGTGATCCACGTGGAATGTTTTGTCGCTCGCGGCTAGTCGCTTGCGGGACACAACGGATAGTCTTATAGTAGTTTTAATCTTTCTTTAACATATACGGAAACAAAATATCTACAAGCTGTTTGCATAAGTTCTTTTTCAGATTTGAGAAGTATTTCATTCAGGATGACTACATATTGATCAATAGCCTTCTCTTGCTGATAATAAAGCTAACTTTAAGTTTGTCAACAATGACCACAAAGTAACATTTTATATCAGTACATCAGTGAGGAAATGCAACTCCTGGTCTAGATCTCAACATGGCTTGCTTTGACTCTTTTTAAGTCAATTTTAGGAAAATCCTCTATTGCTGAAGATAACACGGTTGTGGGTGCAATAACAGGTTAGTATTACATCATATTTTTTATAAATATTTATAATTTTTTTGTTGTAGATGTTTAAAAAGGTAACACCGTTTTTTAATTGTCAATTTAGATCTCATTGGATATGTTTTGATTTGCTATGACATAGAGGATACCGATATATAGCTAGGACTTAGGAAAAGGATAAACTTAAAGCTGAATGATTTAAAGTTAGTTTTATTAAAATCCATTAGATTATCTTAATCTCGCTTTTTTTTTTAATAATTTTAATATGTATCAATGACGAGGTTGTTGGTGTGACTCTTTGGGACGAGGTTGTTGGTGCGGAAACCAGTTAATAAATTGATAAAGGTCTCAGCAAGGTTAATTAAATCGCAAAAGTAAGCAGTTTAAACAAAACACTTTGTGTCAATCTTCTCGATATAAGTTGTTAAGAGTTCTATATATATTTTGTAATTAACACTCATTAGTAAAATAGATAGAAATCATGTCAAGTTATTTAGAATATTCGTTAATCCGAATATGTCAATAATCGATTAACACCATACCTTAGTTTCTTTATATAATAAGTTATATTCGGTATGAATAATAATGTAAGGAATCCCATGCATTGCACGGGTACTAACCTAGTATAATACATATAGAGATACTAGTGGGTTTACTCGCGCGTTGCAGTGGGATCCACAAATGGGTTGCAATACAACATTATGATACTTAGGTTTTTTGCCCCAAGTTACGCAAAAAGAATAGAAATGTGCACACTATGTTTTAACAAGTATTCGTAGAAAGAAAAGAAAAGAAATGTGCACCGCCACTTATAACTGATTCCTGTTCACCATAAAAACCATGTACTCATTATTGAACAAATCTTAATAAACCAAAGGTATGTTACGGTAACAGACCAATATGAACATAAACATCACTCTTGTGTAAGTTGTCTGGTCATTGCATATCTACATAACCGTGCCATTAAAGACACATTGCTAAGTAACAAAATTCATTTACATGACAAAAGCATGTAGTAATAATATAATATTGTATACACTATCATATGAAGGTCACTCTTCATTTAGAAATTAAAAGTTGTGATTTATAAGTTTGTAATAGACTTGCCCAATCTGACCCAACAGCTAAAAAGTTGCCCAATGTAGCCAGTGAGCCGAACCATCCCGTCCACTTTGCCGCTGCGTAGACTCATATATATGAAAAGAGTTTATAATATAAGTATTATTATGGCAAAGTTTTAAAACTCATACAAGTTGAGCTGAGATAAGATTATTCATTGTAGTAACATAAATTATTATCTTTCATTGCAATTATATGAAATTTGTTCAAAAATATTATTATTCCGTATGTTTATTTAGTTTGGGTGAGTTTCATTTTCATATAAAAGTTGATTATCTGCTAAGGGCATTTAGGAAAGAAAAGTGGTAAAATTTAGGAATTTGTAAAAAAAAAAAACCCTTGGTATGTCATCTTAACTTTGAATAATTTAGACATATTTACCCATGTTTCCTCCTTTATAATGTAGTATAGAAGTATAGATATCTATACTACTATATAGTGTATTCTGGACGGCTAAAATGGTCATTTCACATTCATCTTCATGGGTAAAATAGTAATTTTATTCATTTGGTAAGACACGTTTAAGAGAACAATTAATAGAGATGAACTTTTCTTGTTATTAATAGAGAAAATAATGCTCCATTTAATTCATTATGCCTAAAATTGTAAATTTCACTAAATTGTTTAATTTATCTCAAAATGAACAAGTATCTATTTTGTTCATGTACAGTTATAATTTTTGTTGCAAAGTTAATAAATAGTTATAAAATAATAAAATAGATAATCCACTAATAATTAATTCTTATTTTTATTTTGTCGTAGGCTTTTGATATTAAATTATAAAATTTACATAGCCACTAACAAGTTGCAACAAATTAAATAATCATTTTTTTACTTATTATCTATCACTAGATCACTTTCCAGGTAATATATATTATTTCCGTGTGAGGTATATATTAGATTTTTGTTTGCTGTGCTCTACCTTCCATCTCCCCTTTCTATCTTCCGTTTCTTTTCTTTCAGTTTCTTATAACCGAATCCTTCAACACCACAATCATTGAGGTTAAATTCACATTAACATACCTTAAAACACATTTAATTAACAAAAAGAAACTGATGGGCACCTTCAAACGATCATGTGCTGTGATTTGGAGTTGCAATTTTGTGAATGTTGAATTTAGTATATCTGTGCCGTGTGTTTAGATCGTCATTTTATATTATTTTTTATTTATTTTGAAATATGTTTGAGGCAACTGACAGGTTTAAAGCCATATTCAAAGAGCTACTCATTGTTTCAAAGCTGCTTCATAAGGTGTGTGTACTGGACCATTTACATATGTTTTCTATTGATTATCCAAATGTAATAATACGCCTACATCAAAACAAAGGTACGTCACTACAAGCTAGCATACGCATTATTGTGTTTAAAAGTATTTATTCAAAACATTTTTCTTGACTTATATGTTTTTTGTATTCACATAACTCTATGGTCCAATTTTACTGTTTCACACTTTGGGTTACTTTCATATCGCATTGTAGTTAATACAAACTTAACGTCTAACTCTACTACACTTTCTACTCCTATGCATAAAATATTTGTAATATAAGTCAATTTTATACTTTCCTTAAAGGTATGATGTGGCATGCCATTGATATTAAAAAATCTTACTCAAACTTACTACTTGAAGTTTTGTAATTGCAGAACAAAATACATGTTCATTTATTAACTAACAGGGTAGCACCAACACTTTGGAATAATCATGAAGGTGAAATGCATAATAGATATACTGATGGTTATCTTATTTTAGTTTAATATTTTTTTTGGCCATTATGTGTTTAACTCAAAATATTTTGACATATCAGCAATGTTTTGATCAGATCTTCAGGGTCATGGTGGATTTGACATAGAAGAATAACTTAAGACATGTTACTTTTGTTTTTTTTATGTTCAGATTTTGTGTTGATTAGGGCTTATGTATGTGAAATTATGTTCATGTGCAAAAATGGAGCAAGGGAAGGTTTTAAGACATGATCATCACCAATGTTTGTGCTATATAAATGTATCCCGTATGGTTATCTCTTTTTGCCAATATATATCTCGCTTGCATAAACGAATTATATACCAGACACACATGTAGGGGCTCGCACATAACATATTCTTATTTAGGTACTCCAACCAACTGACATAGATTGTCACTTTACATTCCTCGCCATTTCGACGACACTTCAAATCAAGAAGAAAACAACCCCGGGGCAATTAACCAAATGCAACATCTAAACAACGTGCAGCCCCGCCGCAACGCACGGGTTCCTGCTAGTAGATATAGATAGATATAGACATAGATATAGATATAGATAACTAGGTTAACAAGCTTGGGGACTAATAAATTAAAACAGGCTTTCACCTCTCTAATAAAAATTGGCACCATGGGCCTGGTCTTTTAATGTTAACCAAACATTAAGCCCAATAAGCCCCATCATTAAGTTCAAATAGCCGAGGACTTCAAACCCAACAATATCAAGAAAACTCTAAATCATTTTATTTTATTGTGTAGGGATGCGAGATTTATAATTGAGATTAGCTAGTACAGGAAGTTGAAACAATTAATGAAAGATTAGTTCCAGCAAAGCCGTAGAGCGTAAGTCAATGCTGAATCAGAGAAACATATAAACTAAAAGATCTAATAGCTGTCATAGCAAGTGAAGGGAAACATATATGAGACAACCCAAGCGTGCATACTTTTAATAATACACATAATTTTGTATCATAATATATATGCATGGTATCTATCCAATCTTGTCTTTTGTTAGAGATTCATCGACTCAGAGTCAGGCAACTGTCTTCAAGGCAGCTGCCTCATCCTTATTGGACTATTGGTGATGGCCTTCAATGAAACTGCTCTATTGGTCGGTGTGTTTGTACAAATGTCATTTTTTATGAAGAATATATTTTATTTCTGGAAGAAACTAATTACTTCAAACGCAAATTAGACATACAAAACTTTTTTTTTTTTTAACAGCAAATTTCACTCCTTGTGAGACTTGAACCCATGACCTCCCCTTAGGTGTTCCTAGAAGCTTTGCTTCTACCATTGGGCCACCAACCCCAATTAGACATACAAAACTTAATATGCAATATAAGGTGATACGTACTCCAAGGAACAAATTAATGCTTATTGGAAGTGAGGAATTGAGATCTTTAGTAACATGAACAATAAAATGTATTGATTAATGTATGGAAAATAATATTGATGATGAAGAGACATGTGGTATCAAATGTATAAATTTGTTTTTTTAACGTCCAACAAGCCGGGCTATCTGAGTTGTCCATAGGCAAAAGGCTACCCACGCCTGCGATCGCAGACAACGTTAGTGACCCTGTTCGCCACCAATTCCAGAGGAAACTGACCGACTAAAGGCCCACTGTGATATATAACCCATGACTCGCGCATGACATTTTGTCACAAACAAGACTCTAACCAGTGAGCTCCCTTAAATAAAGACATCTGAATACCACTAGAGCATTGTTCCATTAGTCAAATGTATAAATTTGTTAAATCCGGGAACATGGGACTAGTCATTCAAAATAATTGTTAAATTGGAGGGAAAATGTAAGATATGAAAGACTATTGCTTCAAGAATAAAAAGTTGATTAAGATAATATATAAAGCGATTGAAAATTGCTAAACTATGTCATTTTCTTTGATCATTTTGAGGATCGAATTGAAAAAGGATGAACGAGAAAAACCCAAACAAACGAAGGTTTGCTATTGTGGAAAAATTGGCTTTTGGTTTCATTTGAAATTCGTAGGGCCATTGAAATTATAATTGTATTTGAAAGATCTTGTTCATGGGGTAGATAGAAGATATCTTGACTTCACCGGTATAGGGTTATGTTAGCTATTGAAAAACCTTGGGGTATGAGATTTATTTCTTTACGAAAATACGATTTCCCTAAAATTCATTCAAATCAAGATGTAATCTCAGGTTACTTGGTATCATACGATATTAGTTATCTTAAACTTTGGAGGTCTGTGACAAATTTCATGTTTGAGTTTTTGGCATATCCGACCCTAAATAGGTTAAAAATGTCGTTCAGGCAAGAATTTAGATGACACCCAATAATATTATTTTAGCAAAGTAATGTAAAAACAGTACGATACTTAGTTTGATCCTACCTTTTACACAGATATTTGATAACTAAAAATATTTTTGACAGGGTCGACTCAACCTTTATAAAGGAAATGAGGTTTTTATTCAAACTAAAACTTACATAAAAAAATAACATGTGTAGGATTAAAACTATAAACATATTAACCTAAAGATTTATCTATCTTAATAACAAAAGTATACCACATATTTAAATATATCTTTTAAAATCTAGGGGCTTAAAAGCCAAAGCTTTAAAATACTCTCCCTTAAGCCAGCACTGCAGAGGCGAAGGTTTGTGAGGGCTAGGGGTACCCCGGCCCCAGTCGTTTTTTGGCGCAGGGGTGAAATTTTGCCATTTTCGTAGGTAATTTTTATATGAATTGAATCCGGCTCCCACCGATTTGATCTTCTGCTCTCTACCGGTCGGGAAAAAATGAGTCCGGACCCCGCCAATTCGATCTCCAAGCTTCGTTACCGGTTTTATATAAATCCAATTTTTACATAGATAGAGTTTTTTTTTCTTACAAAGACTTTCAATTCAATAAAATGAGCAAATTACATAAGGATGGCAGGTAAGCGGGCAACAAACTGTGCCGCCACCCCTTTCTGGATAGAGAACCCTAATCTATTGAAAACAAATCTTCGCCACTGGGGAGTCGAGAAGTTACTGTGGACCACCCGCTAAACCCTTGTTAGGAACCTGATCGCCTTCGGTGCCAATAAACTAGGCATGTCTAATTTACTAATTATGTTCCAAGAAAATAAGGTGAAGAGATGGAAAGAAAGTTGCCCACCATTCAGTAGTTTTAAGTTGGCACACCAATAAAAAGTATGAAGAAAAGTGAGGACAACAACCCATACGTGGACCAATTAGCCATTCACATCAATACTTAAGCATGGCGCAAACATGGAGTACATTTCCGGTAGGAATGGAGATGTTTACAAGTGTTTATTGTTAGATTCCCACTTAAAAATGACGAGATCTAAACCAAATAAAGTTTTGAATTCGGTTAGAATTTTTCGAATAGGCGTATAATCATCTGAACCGAATTTGAATTCGGTTTTGAGTCGAATTCAAATTTGTGATTTTCAAACTGATTCGATCTGGAATTCGGGTCGGTTTATGGATTGCAGCGAAAACAAACTGCCATTACAAGTGACTAAGGTCTAACACTTGTAGCCCAGTTGGTTGAGGGCCTAAGTTTCCTATGGGAGGCTTGGGTTCAATTCCCACTAGCTACATTTAGAGGACATTGGTGGAGGGGAAATGAGGGATGACCCAGCCATTGGCTTGGGTTCGAGTCCTGATCCCGACCGGTTTTACCGATTATTTCACTGTTGTGCCTTCGGGCGGGTGAGTGGTCGGGTTTTCCCGGGAATTGGTGGCCCGGATACTCTCGAATACCTGATTCGCCAAAAAGGAGTGCCCGAGAGTTCTCGGAAATTGATTCGTTGGCCGTTTAAAAAAAAAAAAAAAAAATACAAGTGACTAAGGCATAGTGATACTGATAACACGTGGGGTGTGGTCCATACATGAGCCAACCAACTACATCTTGATACCTCGATAAAGTTGAAGTAAAAAAGATATGATTGAAAGAGGCAATCTTTAGATGCCACGTATATGTATAGTGGCGTTTTAAGGCTATACAAAGAAACGATCTCGGTTCATTAATCATGTTCTTGCTTCTGCCATGATTACACCACCTCTTGTTTGCTTTGGGATTCACTTTCTTATTCATTAGCGACATCTAGTTCTAGGTGTTCTTGTGTTTGGGATTTTTTTTACTCATTATGGTGACATCACAAACTTGATTTGGGATCTCTCTTGACTTCCATATTTTCACCGACTAACGATGTTAATCCAATCCACTATCTTCCTTTTAACTTTCAAACAACCGACTTACGAGTTGTCATTGGTTTCATCTGATCTCTAATTTGATCGTATCCGTTTTAATTCTTTTTTTTTTTACATCATGTCGCCGATAAATTTTTAGATTCAATTGTTTGCTCCCCTCCAATTCTCATAATCATGAATAAATTGATTTTGTCCGTCAATTCTTGTTCATGTTACCGGTTCTCTCCGGTCCACGGTCCTCTGTCGATTGGATATCTCCCTCCCTATCTCCCTATCTCCCTCTCTCTCTCTCTCTCTCAAATAGCCGCTTGACCAGGTCACCAAAATCGCCACCTGTGAGTTTTGACACAACGCCGCACGACCACGGTCGTTTGGTGTCGATTTGCATGTTTGTTTTATCCCCTTTCTACCGGCTTTTCTTCGATCCTTTGTCTCGCCATGGCTGTCAAAGATGGAAGCGGGCATTTTATTGAGATATAGCTGATCTTTTTATCATTATGAGAATCTGTGAAACAAAACGGGGAGAAGTCGTGGACCGAACTAATGTCAAGTATTGAAGAATATGAATATTTTTGGCAAAGTTAAGAAGATTGCAGAATTTTGAGCCAACAAGTCAAGAACCGAGATCGAGACTAAATTTCTCTTATTATAATTATTGTTCAGTGTTTTATGTTTTTTTTTATTGTTTTCCAGTCTGAGTGTTCGATTCTCTAACGCTCTGACTGTGTGGGAGTATTGGAATATAAGATTTAGGGTTTTTATATTGAGTCCACAGGCCTGAATTATCTTTATATATTGTAACCGTATGTTCAATGGAAATCAATCAGTTTAATATCTTACATTTAGGTTATACGGTGTCGTGGCGTGACCCCTTATGGCTTGAAGACCTTTCAACACTACTCTCCCATGCCACCACCAACCTGTGGTTTTTTTGGAGGTTAGAAGGGAACTGATGTGGCTGCAACACGTCGTTCTGTGCCTCTTCACCTCCATAACCACATCGTGTAGTCTTATTGCGTAAATCGGCAACCATTAAATTTAAAAGGCACCTAAAACACACTACTTAACACTTAAAACACACTGCTTAATGTTCTTGACATGGTGTTTTAAGTTTTAAGCCTAAAATACATTGTTTTTGGTTTTTAATTGTTATGTTTGCCTACATATCAATTTCTAATAGTTTTCACGAAATATGACCTTTGTACATGAGCCTCATCCTATATATATAGTGTGAGGTTCAATGAGAAACCTATATATATAGTATGAGGTTCAATGAGAAACCCCCCCCCCCTCCAACTTCCCCACACTCTTATCCATGGTTAATTTACTACTTACAGCTCGGTTTAAAAAAAAAAATAGATTTTGGTATTCGTTGAGTACCTATTTTAGTAAGGCAAACTCTTTCATGATGTTCATTTTTTTTAAATTACGTTTTTTATCGGCTCTTCATATCTACACACCCTCTCACTTATCTAAACATCCTGACAAATTTATATACCATACACCCCATATGGGTTTCACTTTATTGATTTTTGAGCCAGTAATCATTGGGTGTCAGATCAATCATCCTATATGTCTCATATGACACCTTACGCCCCATATGCTATGCCTGGGGTTTTTAGAAGAAACTATGGTTTTCTTTGGTTAGCACGTTTATTTTTTAAAATTTTTAAACGTTTGGTATAAGACATAGATATGTTACGAGATATAGTTTGTAAAAAACGTTACGAATTATTTTTTTGATGACATACACATGTTTTTTTTTATTTTAAATATCTTACAAACAACTTATACGTTTAACTTAGTAAATAATACGTCATTTTAGATGTTGTTCTTTATTAACATTTTTAACAAGTTTAACAAAATTTTAAGCAACAAACCAAATCACACCAAGACAAACATACTAAAAAAATAACAATACACAACCAAAATATAAAATATCTATTAATAACATGATTCTACATAAAAATAAGAGTTAATTGCCAAAATCGTCCCTGATGTTTGGCCAGTTTTGCTATATTAGTCCAAAATCGAAACTTTTTACATTTGGGTCCTTATGTTTTACATTTTGTTGCCAAATTCGTCCCTGACACTAAACCCAGTTAACTATTGTTGTTAACTCTGGAGATATTTTTGTCTATTTTACCGCCCCCTTTTTACATCAAGGTATTTTTGTCTTCTGGGGTATAAATAACTCTGTTTAAATTGGGTTTTAAAAAATGGGCAGCCAAAAAGACAAAAATACCCCAAGAGTTAACAACAACAGTTAATTGGGTTTAGTGTCATGGGCGAATTTGGCAAAAAATGTAAAATAGGACCCAGATGTAAAAAGTTTCGATTTTGGACTGTTGTAGCAAAACTAACCAAACATCAGAGACGATTTTGACCATTAACTCTAAAAACAAACTAAAACATACCATAAAAACTAAATAGACCTCAAACCAACCATCATAACCCTCACATGTGTCGTCTCTATCTGAATCCTGTGCTGGTGGCGGTAAATCGGGCAACGGGTCGACACCCTCTCGCCGCAACCTCTCCACCTCCCGAGTCAAGGCCCCGTGGATCATGCTGAAAGGTGGAGAGAAACTCCACCACCAACTCCGGGTGCGTCGATGTGGCAACTAGATTAAACAATCTATGTCACGGTGAGTCCTGCCTAATAATATGTCGTGCCATGTCACCCTCTCCTATCTCATTCAATGTATCCCAATCAATCGCTCCCATCCCCCGTATCTTCATACCCCGCAACCTCGCACACCACCACCACCACCACCACTCGTCACCCACCCTCAACCCCCACTCATCACCCACCTTCAACCCCCACCACCACCAACCGAAACCACCACCACCCTCACCACTCATCACCTACCTTCAACCCCCACCACCACCAACCGAAACCACCACCACCCTCACCACTCGTCACCCACCCTCAACCCCCACCATTACCCACCCTCAACCTTACCCCAAACGTCACCCACCACAATCGTAACCCATAACAAACCTTCAACAAAACCCCAAAATTATTAACCCAAACACCCCCCCCCCCCCAAACAAAAAGAAAAAAAGAAGAAGAAAACTGAAAGGGTAAAAAAAAAACATACCTTAAAACAAACTACAAAACCCTGATCCTTCTTTTCCGCCAAACCGGCGGAAACGATTTTAGGTTGTGTCGATCATCAACACATGATGGAATGCACGCCACCGCTCGTATGAGTGGGGATGGACAAAGAAAAACCCATCCATCTCATCTATGGAGGATTTTCCCGCATGTAGTAAATATACTTTTTATCGTGCAACAATTTCTCCAGTCTCTGCATTGAAGTTTGACCACCTTGCATTTGTTTGATCTTCTTTATGACATTGTGTATGTCTTGCAGAATAGAAACGTTATTTGGGTTCCCTTCTTTTAGTGTTAAATGTATGTTACGTGGCCGGTGGCTCCATGTTTTGAAAGTACAACGTCTCCACCAAACCTTTTTCATCCAGAGACAATCTTCTAGCAAATGTGTAACCCTCCAAATGTTGAGTAGGATCATGGTTATGTTGACCATTCTTCACCTCTAACACCCATGCACCACGTTTTGCGTCTAGTTTTGCTACCATCCTAAAAGGACAATTATTTTTTTTTGCTAACCAGAACGTCGAACAGTGGCTTTACTTTTGCTTTCGCCACCACGATCGCAACTGAACCATATCTTTACGATCCTTGCTGTCTCTCCTACACCTTTTGTCTTTGGTCGCCCAGTCACAACACGTAACCATTCTCACATGCTCTTTCAAGACATCGTAGTACGTTATATTTGGTGATCAAAGGGTGAGTTTTCGAAGGATATTTTTTGAGTTGGTTAGAACTTTGAAGAACAGACGGGGTGTTCATGCAATCAAATACTACAACCATATGGGGCGTATGGCTAGATACTCCACGTATGGGTACGATGTCACCTCACAAGAAACACGGGTTGTTGTCAACGAAAGAAGCCAAAAAGGGCCTATAGGTCGCGTATGGTATCAAGGAGGCATATACAGGTACGAGATCACATGTCTGACATAGAAACTTGTGCCTTGTTCTTCTATATGCCTCGTATGAGGTCATATGAGGCATATAGAAAAGCATATGGGGCGTATGACATCATAGGAGACGTATACAGGTACGAGGTGACATGTTTGACATAGAAACTTTTGCATTGTACTTCTATATGCCTCGTATGAAGTTATATAAGGCATATAGACACCATATGGAGCGTATGACATCACAGGAGTTGTACACAGAGCCTTTTGACCACACAGATTTCAAGGTTGACTGTATTTAATGTTGAAAGTTGAACTATATGCCTCATATGGTACCATACGCTCCATATAGGTGGCGTATGGTGCCATACGTCCCATATAGGTGGTGTGTAGATAAAAATAGGGGGGGGGGGGGGGGGGGGTAATTACCATGACCCTTTTTAACTTGTTTATTTTTCACCTCGCAAACGAACAATCCTGAATCTGTCGTTACTAATATAATAAGGTGCACAATGTATATAGGCATCAAATTCAAAAACCGTAAACTGCCCAAGACAAGTACTAATCATCCCATCAATGTTCATACAGAGAATCTGCTCATTTTGTCTTGTAGTGATTTGTTTGTGCCTAAAAATAGGAATTGAAGTATAAACACTTGAAAAATATTGATTCCAGCAAAGCAGTATATAGTGGAAGTCAATACTAAATCTGACAATCGTATAAACTAAAAGATCTAATAGTTGTCATAACAAAGTGTATGGAAACATGGCCGAGATAACCCAAGCATGCGCACATATTAAACTCACATAATTCTTGTACCATTAATTTAATCTTGTCGTTTGCTAAATATTCATCTCCTCGGCAACTGTTTTCGAGACAGCTGCCTCATCCTTAATGGGTGTGGCCTTCCATGAAATCGGCTACAAGTTTAGGAGATAAAGGCATGGATCTAGCGGTGGAGTCGGTGAACTTTGGACCCCAAGACAACAAAAACACCAATAAGTGTGGGGGTAACACGTGGGTTAAAACCCTATAGGTGGACTCGTTTATTGACCGAACTCATATACTTTTAAGACTATCTTCAATGCTAGATCCGTCCTTAGGCGTCATTAGATGCAGCATCATGTGACACATTATATTCTTACAAATTCTTAAAACCTCTATATATCCTTACTCTTCTTAATATGTATCTTAACACCTACTCACTACACACAATAATTAAATAAAACATTTTTTCTTTAACTTTAGGCCCATCCCATTACAAAAGCTAATCCCTTACACTCTGTTCCCGAGTTTCATTAAAGGATGGAAGAGAAAGGATCTTCCCCTCTTCCTTTCCCTCCGGTTCCTTCCAAATTGTAAAGATTGAAAATCACCCTAAAAACCTCTTTATTATCCCTCTCATTCTTTCCCTTTCCCTCCTACAAAAAACTCCGGAACACATTTTTTCCCCACTTCTTTTCCAATCCTTTCTCTTCCATCCTTTAATGAAACTCTGGAACATAGTGTAGGGAAGGGCTTAGATGGTAAGGGCATCTAAGGATAAGAGCTTTACAATGCTAAGGGCTTGTAAGATCCTTTAAGGGCATCCCTCTAAGGGATTGTAAGAGCATTCATAGTCCGTCCATCAAATATTCTTCGTCAAGTTATACTTAAAATCACTACTTTACCTCTAAATCTTCTCTCTTAATTAAAATAATAATATTTTTTCATACTTTTATCATTATATTTTCACTCTTCTCATTCATAATCACTTACAAAAATATTAAAAATACATATAAAGGTGATCAGTGCTTTCACAAAATATTTTCTTTCTCCTCTACTCACAACCACTCACACCCATCTCATATAATTTAAGGGAACCCTCACATAATTTGATGGACGGACTGTGAATGCTCTAAGAGTCTTAATACTTATATACGTGCACTTTCAGTGTTTGAACACTCCACCTTTTAGATGGAAGGAGCGCATTTTATCATCACACTATGTCCCTTAAGGACTTATACAAAAACCAATCAGGTATCGCTAAATTACTTTAAAAAAACATCCACACCAACTAACCTTCTTAGAAAAAAAAAAACAAAAAAAAAACAAAAAAAAGACATCTCCAAATATTCAAGTTTCAACTCTCAAACATCAATACCTAAATTTTTTTATATATTAGATATTTTTCAATTTAAACAAACTGCATATAAAATTAAATCATATATTAAAAGTAAATAAAATAAAATAGTTATAACAAAAATTTTAATGTTGAGAAATTAGAAAAAAAATAGTCTTCTTCCTTAATTTAAAATTAAATGACAAAAGTGAAAGTTAAAACCAAATTCTCCATCTTGAAATTAAGTCTAGCCAGCTCAACTATCTTGAACTTAACATGCTTTTCCACATCAAAATAAGGGTTATGATCAAATACACAATGAAAGAAAAATAGGAAGTCGTAGGAAGGGTATCAAACGGACTCCGATTGAACTCATTTAAGCGGCATTGGAATCGTCTTCTCGGACCCTACGTCGTTAGTTTTTAGGTCTTCGTTTTTTTTGGGGTTTTAGCTTGTAGTTTTTAGAATATGCGTTATATCATTGTGTCTTTTATGTACCATTGTGTCTTTTTCTTATTTTCATCGTTGTGTCATTTTTTCAATTCATTGTGTTTTTTTTCTTCAGCATCATGTTATATTTTTTGACACTGTGTTATATTTTGTGGCTCATTGTGTCATATTTGATGATCTATTGTGTTTTTTGTATCTTTTTCACCCTTCTTATTTTTTTGTAGCCTTTATAGAATAACCCAACCCAATACAATTTACACATAAATTATATATATATATATATATATATATATATATATAGGGTAGGGATCCTAAGAGAACCAACCCCTATTTGAGAACTGAGAGAACCATTCTGAGCCACACATTTCATATAAAGGCAAAAAAAAAAAAATTTTTTTTTTTTTTTTTTGCTTTAATCGCACATTTTTATGCAAGGAAATTTTTTTTTTTTTTTATTTTTTTGAATTTTTTTCATTTATACATATGTGTATATGACAATTATACATATGTGTATATAGCAATTATACATATGTGTATATAGCATTTTTCAGCTATACATATGTGTATATTTCAGTTATACATATGTGTATATAGCATTATACATATGTGTATAATGCAATTATACACATGTGTATACTGAAAAAAAAATACAAAAAAATTTTTTCCTTACATATAAAGCAGCGATTTTTGCAAAAAAAAAAAAAAAAAAAAAAAAAAAAAAAAAAAAAAAATTTGCCTTAGAGAAATGTGTGGCCCAGAATGGTTCTCTAGTTCTCAATTTGAGAAAAGGTTCTCATTTGAACCAAATCCTATATATATATATATATTAATAGCATTATATTTTAAAATTTAAAATATTTAGGCATCATGGGCGTTTAGGTCTTGAGCCGTCATCCACCTCGCCCCTATCCCAAACCGGGCCACTTGCCAAAACTGCATGTTCCGCTTTAATGCGTACAAACCGAACCGGTTAGATGTCCGATTCCAATTCCAACCTACCTATCCCATCCATCTTAACAACATTACCAATCTCTTTGTTTTTTCAACCTTTACATGCCTCCTATACCAATAAATATCTAGATGGCACTTTTTAAGCCTATACACTTCATCACTCTACACATAATATTCATTCAAAAAGAATCACTTTTTATTTTATAACATACATAACCGATGACCTGTTAATACATCAAAAAGATAGTTCACACGTAACTATCAAGTATGGCAGTAGGTCCATAAACAAATGGTCATGTATAATTGGGAGGCTGTTGCGTTGGCCCAACACCCGACACAAGATATAAAACACCATACTTTCATCACATGTCTCACAAACTTGGACCAATAGTCTTGTTTTACACAAACTTACGTGGGAAGCCACTTTTTAAAAAAATAATAATATTAATACAATAATACCCAATATGCACATATATATAACAGGACATAAGGATAAAGTATAAACTCACCAACAATACAAAACACCTGACCAATTGAGCTACTGATCCTCCAAAAAAATGGACGTTTCATCAAAATTTAGTACCAAATGTCAAGTTAAATCCATTAGTTTGCCTAGTAGATCGCATCCGACGACTGTTCGGATCGAACAGGAGCTTAATGCAGCGAAAACTGCTGCAGCAGTTGCAGCGTCAAAGCCATCTGTGGACACTGTTTGTAGCGGTTTGTTATGTCTTGATGAGGTGTATAAATGTATGGATGATCTTTTAAACTTGTCGGCGACACGAGTTTTGGTAACTGGAGAGCAAAGTAAGAAGTGGGTTGAAGAGTTGGTTGAAGAGTCTGTTAGTTTGTTGGATGTTTGTTGTAGTGTGAGGGATATGGTTACACAAATGAAAGCGCATGTTAGAGATGTGCAGTCTGTTTTACGCAGGCGAAAATGCGAGTTGAGTAATGAAAAGAGTGTTGTTAGTTACAATTGTTTTAGAAAGAAAATGAAGAAAGATGTTAAGTTGTTGGTTGGAAGTTTGAAACAAGTTGATAACATGATTACATGTGGCGGATTAGTGGTGGTGGGGTCGGATAACCACCATCTTGCGGCGGTTATGAAGGCGGTTATAGGAGTTAGCGAAACGACTGTTTCGGTTTTTGAATCTTTGTTGTTGTTGTTATCATTGCCGAGTTCAAAGGCTAACAAATGGGCGATTGTAGTGTCGAAATTGATGCATAAGGGGATTGTCGCGTGTGAAGATCAACAAGAGCAGGGGATTGGGAACGAATTCGAAAGCGTAGATGATGCATTGCAAACTTTGTGCAAAAATGGATCATCAATGCAACTAGAGAAGATGCACATTGCGAAATGTAGATTGGAAATGCTGGAAAGTAAGCTTGAATGTATGGAAAATAGGTTGGAATGTGTGTTTAGGAGGTTGATTGGAAGCAGGGCTACTCTGCTCAACATTATGTCATTGTAAAAACAGAATTAGAATTTGGAACTCCTGCATAGGCATAGAAAATTTTAGCTGATGTGCTTATGTGAATGTGATTTGAGTTTTAATGTTAATAGTGATGTATTTAATCGTTTTTTTTAACGGCTTAAATTACATCAAATCCGCTTTTGACGGGGCTCGAACTCAGGGAGCAATACCATGCTAACCAGTAACACGTAACTCCAATGGCTTGCCAATTGGACCTAACCTCCAATCCATGTGAGAAACACTTAGAGCATGTTTGGCTCTCCTTATTTCCAACTCCTTATAACTTATTACTTTTTCAAAAAGTTAATAAGTTAAAAAAGTGTTTGACAAATGAAAAAGGACTTAATGTTTTAACTTTTCATTTGCCTGTAATAAAAGTTTTTTTGAAAAAGGAAGGAATTTGTGACTTTTTGAACATCCTTATAACTTAGGGCATGTTTGGCTCTCCATTTCCATTTCTCCTTATAACTTTTCCTCTTTCAAAAGTTACTTATTCTCATAAGTCACAATTTGTGACTTATGACTTTTCCCCCAAAATCTCCTTTTCAAAGCATAAAACCCCTCATTAAGTTACTTTTCAAAAAAACTATCCAAACACTTTTTTTAACTTATGACTTATTGAATAAGTTAATAAGTTAAAAGGAGATGTGGAAATGGAGAGCCAAACATGCACTTATTGGTGGATATTTATCTACATGCACTCCTTATACATACCCTTCTTATATCCTTTTTGGTCATTTTATCTAAATAAGTTAAATCAAACACTTTTTACAAAATAACTTATTAACTTATTGTTTTTTCCACCATATAAGTTAATCCAAACACTTTTCTAAAAACTCTTTTTTAAAAAGTCATAAGTTAATAAGTTTTTTTAAGGGAAAATCCTTTTGGACTCAAATAAGTTTACCCAAACATGTCCTTATTCTTTAATTTAAATATTTATACTTTTAGTTATCTGATAAAGGTAGTAAGTTACTTTAAAAGTTTGAACTTTTTTTATATAATTTATCATGTTTTTTTTTTATCAGATATGATTAGACAAAAATATATTGCCAATAGAATATATACAGTGTAGACGTTAGCGTTGACAAAAAGCAGACTGAAAGCATAGAATCCAATAATGCATGTTAAATAATTAGTAATCACATCTCTAAGGCCTTTCACATTCAGTTAGTCATTCATACATACATACCGATCGCTAACTATAATTGTCAGGTGAAGCAAAGGTATTATAATCAGGTAATTATGTATAAAATCTTCTAATCATTGTGTGAAGTAATTAAATAATATTCACCAATGATGGTGTTAATATTTTACAGATGAAGCAAACAGGGCAAACAAGTGTGCAACTGCCCTCAATCAATGAGCAGATCACCTTAAGCCAACAGCAGCAGCAAGTCAACATTCAGATCGGTTCACATGCTAACTCAGGGCCAACGCCATCACCGAATCCGCATCCTAACACAAGACGGTTAACACCGAATCTTCCTTGTCGAGATCTATTAACTGGTAATTAATTTCTGCTATCCATTTGTTAGTTCATTGCTATTTTTTTCACATTTGAAAAAGGTAATTTCGATGCATCAGAACTCCAGATAGTGACATTTTTTTAACGGCTACTGCTAAATACTTAACTTATAAGATTTGAACCCTCTACCTCTTGTTCTCTTTTAATGACATTTTCTACCGGTAAATTAGGAAATTTTACACTTTATAGTATATGTTGTATACAGTTATACCACACTATATCCTAAAAAGCACAGCAAAAAGATACAAGACTAAGTGCAATGGTTTATTTTTTTAACTGTCACGTCATAAAGTGCATGTCACACCATTGTCACTATAATGGTTACATAAGTTTCAACTACCTACCACCCAAATAAAATATAAAATAAATGAAATAAATTAAAAAATTAAAAGAAGAATAAAAAATCCCATTTGTTGGTTCCATGGTGCCCACCACCCCTTTCCTCTATCATGCTCTTTATCTGGCTAACAAGATGCCCATTAACGCTCCGTGGGGTGGTGTTTCACGTCCCATAATTTACCACATTAGCTGGCGATTAGCCCATTACACTTAGTCTAATATGTTAGTTTTGATTTCTTAAAACCAAAATTACACTGTGATTGATTTTAACTTGTCAAACCAAATTAAAGGCTTCAAACAGGCCATATATACTTGATGATTAATCTTTGGTGAAAAGAAACAATCAGGCGCTAACTTATTTGTAACCGAATTGTTTTAAAGGACCTAGAGGAAGATACCTCAAAATTGGTGTTCCTCTGTATGAAGCATCAATAAGATGTGATTGGGTTGCTGCTGAAGCCATTTTGAATAAGAACCCAGACATAGAATTGCTAAGGTATTGCATCACTGAAAATGGAGAAACTGCACTTCACGTTGCAGCGTCTGCAAAAGGTGATCCTAAACATGTGGAAGAGTTCGTGAAAAATCTGGTACGGTTGATGAAAAAGGAAGACTTGGCACTTGAAAATGAAAATTTCAACACCGCCCTCTATTTAGCAGCTGTAGCTGGAAACATTGAAACCGTTAAGATCATGGTAAACGAGAACAAGACCTTGTTGATAATCCCGGGTGCTGAAGGACAAATGATGCCACTATATGCGGCTGCTTTGTTCGGAAATTATGATGTTGTGAAGTATCTTTATGAAAATTCAAAGGAGTTGTGTGATGATGGTTGGACAAATCAAAATCGTGGTTGGCTTCTTGAGAAATGTGTGGAGAATGACATGTTCGGTAAGCATTTTTATCATAATTTGTGTATTTGTACTCCTTGTTAGTAAGAATTTAGTTATTTTCACTACTCATATAAAATAAAACTCATTATGATATCTTGTTTTTGCTTTCGTTATTGACTTTTTTGCTTGTGTTTTAACATATTCCTTACGAAGCAATTGGACATGTTTTACAGATATTGCACTAGAGATAGTGAAAAAGTATCCAAATCTTGGTAGTGGGGCTGTACTTGGAATTTTGGCTCGTAAACCTAAAGCATTTCGCGAAACAAAATCTAATTTTGTTGGGAAAATCATCAAGTTGATTGAACATCTCTACTCCTTGATGTTTAATCCGGGACAAAACTCTGAAAGTGCACTTGAAGATTTGTCTCAGCAGCCTGAAACATCTCTTGAAACAAGATCTAATATCATAGAGAGAAACATCAAGTTAGGTAAGCATCTCAAAATAAGCATCCATATTTTATTTTTGTTAACACGTAATATAAACGGCCATGTGTGTGTGTGTGTTTTTAATGTTTACATCATATCTGAATTTCTTACATGTTAAGTCAAATGAGTCAATAAAATTTCATGTCATCTGTTAGTATTTTATTTTTAAGTATTTTGTATCATTAGTTAGCTTCTCTGTGGTTGTCTCATTCAGTTTTTAAGTTCATTGCCTCAAAAGTGGGAGCTTATGAAAAGGAAAATAAAGCACTGCAATTATTAAGAATTATTTGGGATGATATTGCAAAAAAGCCGAAGACCGAAATTGATAGGATACTCAGAGGGCCAGCAGACTCAGTTAAGCAAGAAAAGTCAGCTTCTGGAAGGGTAGTTTGAGCTATTCAATTACAGAAAATCATATCTGAACATCTTGTCAAATTGGATGTTGAAACCCAAAACATAATCAAAGGGCAACCCGATTCGCCTACACAAGACATTAACCTGCCTTCTACAAAAGTAGACCTTGCTCTGCAACTAAAAAACCTCATCTCTGAATATCTTGTCAACATACATATTGCATCAGAGAATATAGTTAAGCAAGACAAGACACTAGTAGTCGGTAAGAGAGATCAAGCTCTGGAACTACAAAAGCTCATTTCTGAACATATTGTTAACATTCATGATGAAACTCATAACATAATTAAGGGAGTATCTCGAAAGGAAGTTCAAGCTCAGCACCTACAAAAGCTCATTTATAAATATATTGCCAAAATGCGTGCTGCAACAACGTTAAAGGAATCATACTCTTCTCGGGTACTATTTATTGCTGCAGAGATGGGCAATACTAAATTTTTAGTCGAGCTCATACGTCAATACCCTGACTTGATATGGAAGGTTAATGATAACAATCAAACAATATTTCACATTGCTGTCAAACATCGTCATGAGGGTATATACAACTTATTATATGAGATAGGTGCAATGAAGGATTTAATAACTCCTCTCAGGGATGGACATGAGAACAATATGTTGCATTTAGTTGGGACTCGTGCTAAGCAAAAACAACTTGAGGATGTGTCCGGAGTTGCTTTACAAATGCAACGAGAACTATTATGGTTTAAGGTACATGTTACTCATTTTTTTTAAAGGATTTGTGTTACCATAAAGGAGTTAATAACTATTTTTGTTTGTTTTTATTGTAGGAAGTAAAGAATATGATTCCTCTTTCTTATAGAGAAAGGAAGAACGAAGATGGTTTAACACCACACGAGTTATTCACAATGGAACACAAAGAACTAGTTACAGAAGGTGAGAAATGGTTGAAAGGAACAACCAATCAATGTATGGTTGTTGCAGCCCTTATTGCAACCATAGTGTTTGCGGCAGCTTTTACAGTTCCAGGTGGATATGACCAAACTAATGACAAAACCACCGGCCAACGCAATGGCATCCCTGTCTTCCATTCTAAAGTAACCTTTATAGTTTTTGTTGTGGCGGATGCCATTTCTCTATTCGCGTCTTGTGCTTCAATTCTTATATTTTTATCCATCCTCACATCCCGTTATGCTGAACGTGATTTCTTGGAATCGCTACCTAAAAAGTTGATTTCAGGTTTAGTAACTCTTTTTTTGTCTATAACAACCATGACAGTTGCTTTTGGTATAAGCTTTTTCGTGCTTTACCACAAGGGTCTATTATGGGTGCCAATCCTTATTTGTGTATTTGGTGTGCTGCCGGTCCTCCTGTATGTTAAGCTACAGTATGCTCTCTTTATAGATGTAATTAGCTCAACGTATGCTTCTAGGTACCTCTTTAAGCCCAAGAAACATGTGCTTTACTATGAAAATCCTAAAGTCTAACCATTGTTTTCCGGTTGTAATAGGTTTGTCTGAAGATGTAATTTGTAAAATACTTTTAGATTGGATATAGTCATATACATGGATTATGCTTCTATAATCACCGTCTACCAAGCAAATAGTTCTATATGTCTTATAATTGTTTGCATATGTATTGATTAACCCAAAAAAGATCTTGATTATCAATATATTTTCCAGTTTCCAATTACATGTTTTAAATAATAAGCCTAACCTTTGACATTATGATTAATATGGAATTTGAAGTCTTCTTCACCCTTTAACTAGTCACTGCATAACACCTGCTACCACAATCAATTGGCATGCCTCACAACAAATGCCAGTAATCATGCATATGTATGCACCTGTATATACACAAAAATAATACGCGATGTGAACAGCTGGTGTTTATAAACAGTCTAAAATAATACAAACTAATGATTTAAAAACATATATATATATATATATTTATAACAGGGAGAATCATGAAATAGACTTTGACTAGCTAGCCACAAAAAGCAATAATAAATATAGCCCGTGTTTAAAGAATAGGGACTTCACACCAAAGAGGCTAATATAAAGACTCTTTCATTCAACCAATTAAATAATGATACGCCTAAACCACACAAAATCCCTAACATGTTGCCGCTAACATTTTTGAAGGCTAGAATGGCTCGTGTCTATGTTTTGACACATCTGTATAGGGCTCATTCATTTAGATGTCTTAGAAGCATCATGTATGTTTAGACGCAAAGTCACCTCTTTGGATGCATACAACTGTTCCCATTAGACACATTCATGAGTTGGCCTCCAAGATCTTGAAACCCAACCAGCCCATCTATTGCAATTCCTTTTATGTGACAATAATCGAATATCAGACCTCGCCCAAAAATCAATGCTCAAACTAATAGTATTATCATAAAGCTGACTTGTATAATATGACACATGGCAATGTTTTGATTCCTAGTTTGGTGACAAAGAACAAACCTTTCTGCATGACAGTTGTAAATTATAAAACAATATTGAAAGGCTAGTTAAATATAGACAATAAAACTTTATAGTAGAACTAGAACCCTGCATCAATTTTAGTAAAGTTGGCATCTAGGTGATTGATGCAAGAGCCTTAAAATGCTTGTCAAATTTGACATGTTACTCGATCCACCTATTTATTATGTTGGCCATTGAGATACATGATAAATATATTGAAATGAAATAAGTCATAATTGAAAAGGGGGAGTTGAAATTGTAATGGCTCGATTTCTTTGTTTCACCAACATTATATGGAAGTGGATTATCACTGCAGAATACAAGCTTTGCAGTTTGCAGTTGAGAACTTGAGATGTAGAGTAACCCCATGACAACCTTGCAGAAGTTGATAGGTAGAATGCATACGACTTCATAAGGGCTTCCTCAAGAATATTTAGGAATGTTGTTCTATAGATGTTATCATATATACCTATAAGAACTTTGGTTCCCTGAGTAATTCTTTGTACAACAGCATCAGCAATGCTATGTCATTGGTTCAAAGTGTACATTAGAATAAATAGTTTATCAAATAATTGTGCATAAATGTAATGAAAGATCAAAGAAAGGCCGATGCTATAATTTGATTGCTCAATAGATGTTGCTCTGAGCCTTGCAAACCTATTGAATGAAAACACACACCAAAATCGAAAAAAAATAGCCCTAATCAAATCAAAGTAGACGCACTTTTTTTTAGGCGCCTCTTATTTGCACCTGCTGAAATTTTATTTGCACCGGTCTCTACGGCTCGTAGAGGCCTCTACGAGTCGTAGAAGGAACTCTACTGCTCGTAGAGGTCTCTACTGCTCGTAGCGACCTCTATCAATGTGGCCCCGTAAATGCCAATTATTGCCAATCATTTAATGACACCTCTACGCTCGTAGAGGCCTCTACAAGAAGTAGAGTTTCACTTGAATTCTTTTCCCTTTGTATAGGAGCTCCATGACTAGCAGAGGCTTTCTCTACGACTAGTAGAGGCCTCTACGAGTCGTAGAAAAATAAATTTTAAAAAAATATTTATTTTTATTATTATCATAAATTATTACTATTATTTAAAAAAAATTAATAATAAATAACAATGTGTGTTCTTCTACGAGTGGTACAAGCTCCCAACATTTTTTTAATCAAAACTAAATTTTGTTTCTCTATGAGTAGTAGAGGGCTCTACGGGCCGTAGAGAAAGCCACTACGAGTCATAGAGCTCATCTACAAGCTCCCAACATTTTTTTAATCAAAACTAAAATTTATTTCTCTACGAGTGGTAGAGGGCTCTACGCTCGTATATGTTCCACCCTCTACGACCTGTAGAGGCCCCTACGACTCGTATAAGAATACTCTACGGCTAGTAGAGGGCCATACGAGTGGTAGAAAACCCCTTTATATATATATATATATTTTGTGTTTTGTTTGTTAATTTTATGTATGTTATTTGAGGTTTTATAAAAAAAAAAAAAAAAAAAAAAATTCCACTACTTGTTATATCTATAAAAGAGCGTAAACGAAAATAAAAAATTCAATTAATAATACATTACACGTTATAATTACAACATAAAACCATGTGCGAGACGATCTCTATATAGCATCACCCATGGATTTGTGTGAACGTTTTGTTGCTCAACTACACGGTTCCAAAAATCATGTGTATGTGGCATTGGAGCGTATTCTGGTGTATTAAGCACGATGAAGTGGTCTCCGTTCACAAAGGCTAGCGATATGATTGGATGTCCAGGTAAGTCGTTAGGATGAGTGAACACAGGGAAGTAAGTGGTAGATAACCCTCTTGTAGGGTGGAATAGTTGAAGAACCACACCATATCTCTCACAATACACGAAATATCCGGGTTTGGTTGCTCGCTACAGTCACCCGCCTCATGTGCGTATCGTGGAGCGCTTGAAGGCACGTAACATGACTCTGGTTCTTCTACATACTCCCCGTTTAAATCGGGCAGCTGTGGTTGTTCAACTACCATACCTCTGCGGCTCGTAGAGGTCTCTACGAGTCGCAGAGCTCACTGACAAACCTGTATACAGTCTGAACATTGAATGTTCTATGGACCTCCATCTCTACGGCTCGTAGAGGCCTCTACGAGTCGTAGTATGGTTAGGTTTTTAGGGCAGCAAAGCTCTACCACTCGTAGAGGCCTCTACCAGTAGTAGAACTTTGTGGTTTTCAATGCTCTGATACCTCTACTGCTCGTAGAGGCCTCTACGAACAGTAGAGATGTGTAAAACCCTAAAAAACCTACGGTGTAAATAACATGACCCTTTTTTAATATAAACAATGACACAGAAAAGTAATTGTAAAACTGAAGTGATGGTTGGTGTGGCCTGTGTCACCACCATCGCGATTCACGACCATGAAGACACTGAAGATGATATCGAATCCATCTTCAAAAATAACGGTAAACTACTACAGATTTAAGATTGTTTTCATTTTGTAAAAATCAAGAAAATCAAGAATTCTAATGGTAAACAAAATCGATCTCGGTTTGTGCGTGCTTCCACGGCTCTGATAGCTTCGAATGGACCGAATATTGTAAACAGTGCTATTGCGATTGTAGGCTAAAATACTGATGTGTTGCAAAACACATCTAATTTCCTATGTATTTTGTATATTATCTGGTCAAGTTTGTACTCCTTTCGTGTCAGTTTTATTATTTATTTATTTATTTTATCATTTTATAGGTGTTTGGAGAGAATGAGCTCAAAACGAATGAATTTTAATCAAGACACCAACACTTGAGAGCCAGTGTTCATGGACGTTGGAGCGTAGACGAGAAACTTTGGTCGAGCCAAGAACACCCGAGTCTAGAGCACGAAGTATAATACTATTTATAATAATAATAATAGTAATAAAAAATAAATAAAGATGGACTACACACTTGGACTGACGTAAATAACAAAAGCAAGAAAAAAAATGATAGTGAAGCCCAACAAAAAAGAACCCTACGTGACATGGATGGAAAGATATTAAAAACAGCCATCGAAGGAAGAGAGGCAGATTATAAAAGAGGACATCAATATTAGGATCAAAAATATCATTGTTTTGACGAAAAGGGTATTATCTATCATCACAGTGATAGCCGCCAAAGACAACACAGAATCAGACATCGATCGACATATTTGAAGGTTAGAGCTTAATTGAAGGCCAGGAAGGCACGGGTCAAGATTGAAGGCACGGGTTCGACTATAATAATTTTTGGCTTTATATTTATTTATTTCGTGTTTATAAATATTAAGACCATGACTATATATTATTGTGAACCTATGTTTTTATCTTTTTCCGTTGTTATGAATAGCTAAACACTTAGGCTACCTAGGTCGGTATGATGAACACTTAGCGTTTTTATGACTTTCGGATTCGTTTAATTATATAATTGGCTTATGTTTTGGTAAAGATTTAATTGTGTTTGGTTATAATGCTTTTGCGTATTTAAGTCTAATTTATTATCTTTGATAGTTTCACATGTGTCTTGTTGAATGTCTTTCAGTTATAGATGCATGTTAGGTTACCTGCTTTGTGCTTGTAACTAGTTTATGGTTTTTGACGTCTAATTCCATAGGAACTTGATTTGAGAGTTTAGAGGACTTAGGTATTCTGCCATTCCTTGAGACCGGAAGGTGATAGGGTGTCGGGTTGTCTAGATCTTTAGGTATCGGGTAGAGGTGAGACCGGGAGGTGATCCTTGCCTAGTGTGTCTTTAGATTCTTGTAATTCCGAATTATTTCCAAACCAATTAGATTACTCCTTCACATTTTTGGGTGTGTTGTGACTAGCGAGACCGGGAGGTGAGCGAGTCTTTCGAGTACCTTAGCATTCCCTAGTGAGGTGAGACCGGGAGGTGATCCGAACTAGTAACCAGTGATTCACACGTCCCTTAGGATTTTCTGAGAGGTGTTAGTGAGACCGGGAGGTGATCTAGCATGCTTTAGGGGTTTCATGGGTCGGGCGTATCTTTAGAAAACCTGGTAGCCAATCCATTATTCGATTCCGAGAGTTGTGAGTCTGCGGGTAGGATTCTAGACCTAGGTAGTTGCCTTCCATATTATCTGAGTTCGATCCACTGTCCTTAGTTTCCTATTTTCGTCTTTGTGTTTTTTTATTTTATTTGCATTTAGTTTAAAATTAATTCACAAAAATCCAAATTAATAGGCTAGGAGTCGACGAAGGTTTAGTACCGAGAGTCGCCATATTGTGTCCACGGTTCGATATTCCGGACTTACTTGCTCTGCTACACTACGACCGGTACACTTGCCGTTAGTGTGTGGTTTTGGTAGGTTTTTCCATTTTTAAAACTTGACCGATTTATTTACTACACATTTCACACATCAAATACCGTAAGCATCGAACACATGATTGGAATGGACAGTGTCACCTTCCAGGCCAGAGTGCTTGTCGGGTGATTTTTTTTTTTTTTTCTAAAATCCATCTTTGATGGAGAGGGACAAAATGAAATTAACCATAATCAAAACACTTATATAGTTGTTAAAGTAAGAATTTGTAGAAGCAGTAGGAGAAGAATGAATACATTATGATCTGATGTGGCTTGTGAAACTATCAGAAGCTGATGAAGACTTCGTATCTGAATCAGATTCATTTCCAAGATCAAGCCGTTCGTTTTCAGAAGAGGTCAGGTATTGTTATGATATGAAGGTGCATTCGGGTGTGACTGGTCGAAGTTGCCTGTTCTTGAAGCTTGACAGAGAGTTGCTAATGGAAGATCAAGATTCGTTACTGATCAAGTTGCTTGCTGGGAGTTTTGAAGATCTAGCTAGGCCCAAGGGCGGGTTTGTTAGTTAACCTTTCGGCTATGTCCCTAGCTTAGATATGTTATTAGGATCATGTATGTATGTACGTTATGAATATTATCGGGTAGCATTTTAGAGGTTCGGGGGTATTTTCAACGCCGCCCTCTATTTAGCAGCTGTAGCTGGAAACATTGAAACCGTTAAGATCATGGTAAAAGAGAACACAACCCTGTTGATAATCCCGGGTGCTGAAGGACAAATGATGCCACTATATGCGGCTGCTTTGTTCGGAAATTATGATGTTGTGAAGTATCTTTATGAAAATTCAAAGGAGTTGTGTGATGATTGTTGGACAAATCAAAATCGTGGTTGGCTGCTTGAGAAATGTGTGGAGAATGACATGTTTGGTAAGCGTTTTTATCATAATTTGTGTATTTGTACTCCTTGTTAGTAAGAATTTAGTTATTTTCACTACTCATATAAAATAAAACTCATTATGATATCTTGTTTTTGCTTTCATTGTTGACTTTTTTGCTTGCGTTTTAACATATTCCTTACGAAGCAATTGGACATCTTTTACAGATATTGCACTAGAGATAGTGAAAAAGTATCCAAATCTTGGTAGTGGGGCCGTACTTGGAATTTTGGCTCGTAAACCTAAAGCATTTCGCGAAACAAAATCTAATTTTGTTGGGAAAATCATCAAGTTGGTTGAACATCTCTACTCCTTGATGTTTAATCCGCAAAAAAACTCTGAAAGTGCACTTGAACATTTGTCTCAGCAGCCTGAAACATCTCTTGAAACAAGATCTAATATCATAGAGAGAAACATCAAGTTAGGTAAGCATCTCAAAATAGTCATCCATATTTTTTATTTTTGTGAACACATAATATAAACGGCCATGTGTGTGTGTGTGTGTTTTTTAATGTTTGCATCATATCTGAATTTCTTACATGTTAAGTCAAGCTCTGGAACTACAAAAGCTCATTTCTGAACATATTGTTAACATTCATGATGAAACCCATAACACAATTAAGGGAGTATCTAGAAAGGAAGTTCAAGCTCAGCACCTACAAAAGCTCATTTATAAATATATTGCCAAAATGCGTGCTGCAAACAACGTTAAAGGAATCATATTCTTCTCGGGTACTATTTATTGCTGCAGAGATGGGCAATACTAAATTTTTAGTCGAGCTCATACGCCAATACCCTGACTTGATATGGAAGGTTAATGATAACAATCAAACAATATTTCACATTGCTGTCAAACATCGTCATGAGGGTAGATACAACCTATTATATGAGATAGGTGCAATGAAGGATTTGATAACTCCTTTTAGGGATGGACATGAGAACAATATGTTGCATTTAGTTGGGACTCGTGCTAAGCAAAAACAACTCGAGGATGTCGGGAGTTGCTTTACAATGCAACAAGAACTATTATATATAGCATTAAAAAGGAACGTCAGCTGTGAGGGCATATCACTGTTTCGCTCAATACAAGTTTTTAAAGCGCGGTTTCGTCATCGTCTACGTCAGCCAACGTCACGTACAAGTCTTTAATGCGAACCTCTTTCTCTTTCTAAAAAGAGCCCTAGCCCTTTGTTTTGTCTCTGCTGGTTCTCCCGGTTGCCTGTCGCTAGGGACGATGTTTATTCGATCGTCTGGCTGTTGACCACTGTTGTGCGATTTTCTTCCGACTGGGTGGACGTCCGGTGGAGCTGGGGTTAGTCGGTGGTAGGCAACATGATGATGGGCGATGACGGAACGAAGATGAAGAAGTGCCGATGAGAGGCCTCTTCACCCCTGTTGAACTGGTAATCAGTCTTCAGAAGTATAGGTAGAAAATCTAAAAACAGGTTGGGAACCTTACCTTGAAACCCTAGCAGCCACAGATTGAGTCAAGAAAACCACATGCAACTGTAGATCAGGACTGTAGTGACCTTAAACACCCGACATTAGTCTGTCCGGCCAGTGTTGACGGTGTCGTCGGAGACAACTACGAACGTTGGTCGGCTGTCGGGACACCAAGAGCACACTGTCTCATATGCAAGCTCATTTATTTTCTCTCTCACTATATCTTCAAATGTGGAGTTAGGGGGTGGCGGAGTTACGTGGTGGTGATGTGTGTGTCGTGGTGGGTGGCGTGTCCGAAGATGGGTGGCAGATGTGATGGCTCACAACTGGAGGTGGTTGTTGTTGTGGTTGGGGTGTTATAAGCTGCTGGTATTTTGAATACACATGACAGTACATGGATTTAATAGCACAAGGAAAAGGATGTGTCTCTTCTCTCGATGCTCTCTCTCTCCAAAAGTGTGTGTCAGTGTTTGGGTTTGCAGGGAGAAATGGAGGTGGGTAGCTGTGGGTTTTAACAATAATCAGATGCAATAATGCACATAGAAAATGACACATATATCCCTATAAAATGTAAATCACGAAAATGCCATGTTAAGTGTAGCAATGTCCATTTGCAGTTAGGGGTGTTCAACAAATCCGAAATCCGATCCGATATCCGAACCGAAAAAAAAAAACCGATCCGAATTCTTATTCGGATATTCGGATGGATCCGGTCCGAATCTGAATTACTTATTCGGATTTCGGATCGGATTCGGATTTCACAATTAAATTATTCGGGTTATTCGGATAACCGAATAGCCCAAATAAGCTTCAATTGAGTTTTAGTAAGGAATGACCAATTGTTTGAAACTTAGTTCAACCCATGAGGCATGAGGCCAATATTAAACCATAATTCTTCAACATCGTCCATCTATATGGACTAGTTAGGGTCACGTTTCATGATGCTTGATTTTGTGTTCAAGACTATGTTTTAAAGTTTGATTTTGTGTTTAAAGTTACGTTTTGAAGACTATATTTTGAACTTTGTATTTGTGTTTAAGACTAATCTTTATTTTCGCTTTTATATGTTTATTGAATTCAAACTAATAAAATGTTAAGAACCATAAATTAGAAAAAATAAAAAAATTTGAAAATTGTTGTTTGGTTTAATTTGGATTATTCGGATATCCGTTCGGATTATTCGAATTTATCCGAATCCGATCCAAATTGAATTCGGATCAGATGGGTATACATCCAATTCGGATCGGATCGGATTCAGATATGCTCCTAAAATTTCAAAATCCGAATAATCCAAATAACCCGTTATCCGATCCGATGAACACCCCTATTTGCAGTTGACAGAACGTTGCTGCATGCCAACGTCCGCAGGTCAAATATTAAAACGAGTAATGCCAAACATAATACATTTTCGTACTTATTTTATGCGTGCTTCTGCTTGGTCCGCGTTTCGACGTTCATTTTATCCTGTGTCGAGTTAAAAGCATTGGTTTTACACTTTTTTTTAATTGTCTTTTACGCATTGTGTTTTACATTTCGTGTGTTACTGCACGGTTCAACCCGCCGCACGCCGCCACAACGCGCGACGGGCAAAATACTAGTTATGGTTTAAGGTACATGTTACACTTTTTTTTTCTCTTTTTTTAAGGATTTGTGTTACCATAAAGTAGTTTATAACTATTTTTGTTTGTGTTGCAGGAAGTAAAGAATATGATTCCTCTTTCTTATAGAGAAAGGAAGAATGAAGATGGTTTAACACCACACGAGTTATTCACAATGGAACACAAAAAAACTAGTTACACAAGGTGAGAAATGGATGAAAGGAACAACCGGTCAATGTATGGTTGTTGTAGCCCTTATTGCAACCATAGTATTTGCAGCAGCTTTTACAGTTCTAGGTGGATATGACCAAACGAATGACAACACCACTTGGCAATGCAATGGTATCATTGTCTTCCATTCTAAAGTAACTCATTGATTGAAGCACTCTCTTGTCGGATCTTTTTTTTTTTCTGGAGGCTTTGCAAACTCTAAGTATAAATTGAACCCACTTCCCTGATCGATTTTTATGCTTGTTAAAAGCCCTAATACGAATTCGCTTGATCGTTCCTGTGTTAAGCTTATTTGATATAGATAGGAGCTAGGGCATTTGTTTGATTTAATTGGGTATTTGTATTGAATGTGGTAATAGCATTCATAAACCCATCCACCAAATATTTGTGTGTATTCCTATATTTTAAAAAGTGATTTTAAGGGGTTATGAGTGAAGAAGAGAGAAAATATTACTGTTCATATGTATATTTTGTGGGACAATGTTCCCTGTATTTATTTTTTAATGTTTTTGAAGGTGATTGTGAGTGAAAGAGAGAGAAAATGTAATGATAAAAGTATAAAAAAAAAAATACTATTTAATTGAAAAGGAGAGAGAAAATGTAGTGATTTTTAGTGCAATTTGATGGATGAGGATGAAGAATGGGATGTGAATGCTCTAACAAAAAAGTAATTTTCGTTTCTGCCATCAATAACATACATGAAGCATGTCTTAGGGGCTGATTAGTAAGCCTCTTAATGAGGCTCTGAACCATTCAGCGCTGAATGATTCAACATTCAGCGCGTTTGTTTCAGCTTCTGAATTGAATGGTTAAGGCTGAACCATTAAGACTTGAGATGTTGCTGAACCATTAAGCACTGAATTATGCTAAACCTTAATGAGACTCTCCTACCAATGTGGGACAAGAATACTAACCATTAATAGTTCCTACTTAATGATTTAGCACTTAACCATTCAGATCTTTTAATGATTCAATATTTAATTAACCAAACAGCCCTTAGTGGTTCCTTGCTTATGTCAAAATGCCTGACCCAGCCTCAAGCTAGCTTTCGAGTCCCGTTGAAATAAAAATCAAGACAAGTTAAGCATGTTAAATTTTAATTTTTATGTTAGGATTACTGTGTTCTAACCTGATAAAGTTGAGATTATTTAATTATAATTTTCTAGATAAAATTGATGTGAATAAAATGAATAAAAAATTAAGAAAATGAAAGGTGGGGAAGGAAGCATATCTTGGAAAAATGTCACAGAATGTTGTTAACCTCTCGATTACCATTCGTCGGCCTATCTCAACAGAGTTATTAAGAGGGTGTTTGGGATTGAGTTTCAAAACTAACTTATTGACTTATTGGCTTTTTCAAAAAGCCAATAAGTTAATAAGCTTTTTGTGTAACACAAAAGTACTTTCTGTTTTGACTTTTGGCTTTTAAGGGTGGAAAAATTGTTTTTGAGAGGTTAGAAATTCTGACTTTTGGCTTTTAAGGGTTGAAAGACTGTTTTTGAAAAGTTAGAAATCCTGGCTTTTCGCTTTTGACTTTTGAAAAAAAATTACAAATTTACCACCCATACAACCAATATTCATAATAAGTTAAGCGAAACGCTTAAAAAAGACAATCTATTAACTTTTTGACGTTTCTCAACTCAAAAATCTAAACCAAATATTTTTTTTACACTCTTTTTCAAAAAAGTTATAAGCAGAAGTTTTGACCAAGGTAATTAGGATTCATACACCCCCTATTTAGGATCCATACACCCTAGCCCACATCATATACCAATAGGAAGCTGCCACATACCCCAAAATGTGATGTCACACCCCTAGAATGTGACGTCACGTGTATGAATCCCATAACCCTTTGACCAAAAGCATTTACACTTCGAAACTCAATCAAACCAGTTGTTATCTTCTAATCAAATCAAATGTCATGTGCAGACGTTGACTTAAGGAGGCCAGTTTTTATATAAATCATGGAACGCAAATTCAAATGTTCACACAACCTACTCAATTCTCAAAACGCCTTCCAGCTTTTATTCAATCAAACATACATACATAATAATCGCTGAGTGATCGATCTGAAGCAGAGGTATTGTCAGTTAGTCGCACTTTTCTAGTATAGTCATGGTATCAACCAAACAGGTTTTATTCATTAAATTAATTATAAATGATTTATATTGCTGTGCAGATGATGAACAAAGCAGGTTCTACAGGTGCCCAATTAGCCTCCGAAGCTGATCATGAACACTTAAGCCACCAGCAGCAGAAAATCAACATTCGGGCTGCTTCATTTGGTAACATAAGACGACTAAAACCGAATCTACCCAGACGATATCTAATTGCAGGTAAATTTGCTTTATTGTTGTTTTTACACCGAAAAGAGGTTATTCGTTTGCACTGACCAGTGGCAAATCGGTGGGGCCGGATTTAATATTTTTATATACTAATTTACTATTTGTTAGCCCCGCTTACGGCTGTGCGCATATAATGTATATATGTGTCCCTCAGGGGCAAAAGTAAAGTTGCACTAATTTTAACGTTATTTTACTAATTTCATGAAAATAACGTTAAAAACGACAGATGGTTAATCATGTATCATGTGGTGGCGTTGATAGCCAAAAGACAAGGGGTTACATGCACCAATCGGGCTTGTCCCGATTACTAAGTGTTATGTGCCTTATATCCAATGCTTGATAAAAAACCACTATCGAGCCGAGGGTCGCAGCCTCTCTATTCTTAGGAGTAGAGGTAAGGCTGTCTACATCTTACCCTCCTCAGACTCTACCTTAGCTTTGCTATTGGTGGGATTAACTGAGTATGATGATGATAATTTACTATTTGTATTGGAACTACATTACAGGACCTAGAGAAATGTACCTCAAAGTCGGTCTCCCACTATACGAGGCATCGGTTTAAATGTGACTGGAAAGCTGCCAAAGCCATTCTTGATAAGAAACCGGAGTTGGTAAGGTATAGCATCACTGAGAATGGGGAAACGGCCCTTCACGTTGCAGCATCGGTAAAAAGAAGCCGACATGTGGAGGAATTTGTAGCAAATCTGGTGGATATGATGGAAAAGGAAGATCTGGCACTTGAAAATGAAAATTTCAATACTGCTCTCTTTATGGCAGCTGCAGCTGGAAACATTGAAACGGTTAGGATTATGGTGGAAAAGAACAGAGCCCTGGTATCAATCGTGGTGCTATGGGACAAGTAATGCCATTATATACGGCTGCCATGCACGGAAATTATGAAGTTGTGAAGTATTTGTATGAAAAGTCTGACGAGTTGCGTGATGATGGTTGGACGCCTGTCAATCGTGGTTGGCTTCTTGATAAATGCGTGGAGGGTGATATGTTCGGTTAGTACTTTGGCATCATAATCCTGATCTGTCTATACATTTCTATAGTTTATTATCTGCTATTTAATTTGCTTATTTTTGTATATTTGTAATTCTTTTAAATAAGTGTTTACATATATTTTTCAAATAATTGAATAAGAAATTGAAGTGATTTTCATTACTCAATAAAAAGGTAATCTTTATGCTTTATGTTTTGCTTTCATTGCTGCTTTAGTTGAAACTATGTCCCTGACTGTTAATTTTTTTTTTTTTTTTTTCAGATGTCGCCCTGCAGATAGTGAAAAACTACCCGCAGCTTGAAACTGGGAATCTACTTGGAATTTTGGCTCGAGAGCCTGATGCGTTTTCTGAAACAAAATCTAATATTATTGAAAGAAGCATTAATTCAGGTAAACATATCTACTCTTGATGATTTTTAGTTTTTTACACCTCAAGTCTGAACTTAAAGTATACATACAGATTAATGTATCAATTTTAATTCCATAAACTTAAAACTATAATTTTACCATTGCCGGTTTCAAGCCAGAATAAAGGGAGAGTTGTGTACGCTATTTTTTTTTTTTAAAAGTCTCGAATTAAAATTTCACTTTAGGTGATGAAATGGTTGGAGCCACCTGTGTTAGGCTAATTTATAGGTTGATGTTTTAGACCTATATATGCCTAAAAAAATGCACATTCATTTGGTGAATAGTTGTTCCTCTTAATGTACTGGCATAGGACACGTGAAGTATAATCTTTTCGGTATATATATAGCATTCTTTCATGTATTTTCTCAATTGGGTTGCAAAAATCCAACTTCACCTATCAATCATATTTTACTCATAATTATTTAGTATCATGAGTTTGATATTTTTTGTTCCTTCCAGTTTTCGCATTAGTTGGTTTAAAGGTAGGAGCATATGAAAAGGAAAGCGAAGCGTTGCAACTACTGAAAATCGTTTGGGAAGATATTGCCAAAAAGCGTAGGACAGAAATAGACAAAATACTCCGAGGTTCGCCTGATTCAATTAAGCAAGAGGAGAAACTAACTTCAGAAAAGGTCGTTCGAGCTATCCAACTACAAAATCTGATTTCTGAACATCTTGACAAACTGGAGGCCGGACCCATAACATAGTGGGAGTGCTGCCAAATGAGATTAAGCAAGATGCAGAGTCAGCTTCTAAAAAGATTGTTCAAGCTCTGCAATTACAGAAACTAATTTCTCAATATCTTGTGAACATGCATGTTGAAACCCAAAACATGATTAAACAAGACAATAATAAGCCCGGATCTAGTAAGGGAGATCAAGCTGTGGAACTACAGAAGCTCATTTCTGATCATATTGTTACTATGCATGTTAACACACAAAACATAATCAAGCGAGAATCTAAAAAAGAAGATCAAGTGTTGTACCTACACAAGCTCATTTTTAAACACATTGCCAAAATGCGGGCTGCTGCATCAACTTTAAAGGAGACACACTCTTCTCGGGTACTGTTTATTGCTGCAGAAATGGGCAATACCGAATTTTTAGTTGAGCTTATCCGTAGATATCCTGATCTGATGTGGAAGGTAAATGATAACCACCAAACCATATTTCATATTGCTGTCAAACATCGTCATGAGGGTATCTATAATCTGTTGTACGAGATAGGCTCAATGAAGGATCAGATAACTCAGTTGAGAGATGTAGATGATAACAATATGCTACATATAGCTGGAAAGAGTGCCATGAAAGAGAGACTTGCAGATGTGTCCGGTGCTGCTTTACAAATGCAGAGAGAACTATTATGGTTCAAGGTACATATGTTCCTCTCCAAGTTCTTGCCCTATTTTTTTTTTTTTCACGAAGATCGCAGTGTTTTATATTAGTGTAACAAGATAGCATTGTATAACTTTTCTAGTATGTGTTGTAGGAAGTACGAAGCATGATCCCCCCTTCTTATAGAGAACGAAAGAACAAAGATGGTCTAACACCACGTGAGTTATTCACCGAGGAACATAAAGAACTTATTACAGAAGGGGAGAAATGGATGAAAGGAACTGCTAGTCAATGTATGGTTGTTGCGGCGCTTATTGCCACAATAGTATTCGCAGCAGCTTTTACGATTCCAGGTGGATATAATCAGAACAACGGTATTCCTATTTTCTACCGAAAGCCAATCTTTGTTGTCTTCATAGTGGCAGATGCCATATCCTTGTTCTTGTCATCAGCTTCCATACTCACTTTCTTATCTATCCTCACATCTCGTTTTGCCGAACGTGATTTTATGGAATCATTACCTAATAAGCTGATGTTAGGCGTATCAACTCTTTTCCTATCTATAACAGCCATGATGGTCACTTTTAGCGTCAGCTTCTTCATACTATACCATCAAGAAATGAAATGGATACCTATATTTATCAGTGTGTTTGCTGTCATGCCTGTGCTCCTATATGTCGTGCTGCAACATCATCTGTTATTCGATGTAATTCGCTCGACATATGGTTCTAAGTACCTTTTTAAGCCTGAGAAACAGTTTCTTTACTATGTGAATCCCAGGGTCTAACTCTAACCATTGTTGCTTTTCAATTGAAATAGATTTTATTTCAAGAGGTTTCAAGAGGCAGTCTGAACAATTTGTGTAAGTTTCATTTAGTAATTATTCATTTTTCGAAAGATGACTATTTTGTTAGCATTCCTTAATCATTTTAATGGATGAAAGAGAAAGAAGCATCAATGTATCTTTTGGTTTACTTACTCATTAGATTGTTTGCCCAACTTTACTTGAATCAGGGCTATGATGATTCACTATAATTTTAGCTAAATTTACTTTTAACCCGGTGTGTTATCAAATTCGCCCAACCAATTTGTTGAAGAAAAATGAAGCTAAAAGTAGTACAAAATCGACCTCGAGTTCTTATATGAGCTAGTGAATTGTCCTTTGATGTTCTATGTTGATTTTGAAGCCAAGCCGATGAACTTGTAGTTGCAAAGTTCATACACAAGGGGGTGATGTGCTTTGATGAATCATCTTAAATGCATGGAAACTAGGTTGGAGTACATGTAGTTTAGAAGCTTGATTGGAGCTAGAGCTTGTCTCCACCAATCATCGGTCACGGACCACCTGCTGGTTGCCTCGTCCTGATTTCCGCTCTATTACAACTGCCACGATTCTGTTTTTTTGTTCATTCCACAGCGACAGTGAACAGCACCACAACCATTGCCTGTCGATCTCATGCACATGTAATATTCTCGACCCATTACGAATAAATTATTAATCTGGAAACTCGATTTCTGATTTTGGGGGACCTAGAATAGTTGTAGGCAGAAAGGGCAGGTTTGATAGCAATTAGCTTAGAGAAAAGAGCAAGAAAATATTATTGATTATAAGATCATATAAATGAAACCTGTAGCTCAAACTAGATGTATCAATCTACATGACTATACTCCTATAAATTTCGCTTCGTTAGTTAAATAAGCAAGTTGTTGTGGACCATTAAGCAAACATTAGCAGCCTGGATAGGTGCCTTGGCTATTCCAATCATTTAGACCAGAATATGCTTCAAATGGTCTAACTGTGACAGACAATACCTCAATCAAATCATACAACATGTGACCCATAAGATACAACCAATTTTTATCTTGTTCAGGAGCCTTGGCTATTCTAGTCATCTCTCATATTTCATATATGGTTATAAACATGAAACAATATATATATAGGGGGCGGGTTATTCTACAAAAATAAAGAAACGTGCGAAGGATGCGAAGGATATTTATACATGATAATTACGTAATGATAATTACGTAATGTTTTTTATGTTCATGAAAGCATTACGTAATTATCATTACGTAATTATCATTACGTAATTATCATGCATTTGTACATGATAATTACGTAATGATAATTACGTAATGTTTTTTTATGTTCATGAAGGCATTACGTAATTATCATTGCGTAATTATCATTACGTAATTATCATGCATTTGTGTATTACGTAATTATCATTACGTAATTATCATGTACAAAGTGATCCTTCGCACGCTTCGCACGATTTTATATTTTTGTATTTGATCCTGCCCCTATATATATATATATAGGAAAAAGATCAAATAGGAACCAAGAGCCTAGTTAGAAACTTAGGAACCAATCTGAGTCATTCATCTTTAATCTTGATCTAGGGGTAGTTATGTAATTAGACAATTAAATATTATATTTTAATTTAATTAAAAGTTTTATATATGACAGTTATTATCTTCCTGCAATTAATATGCAAGTTTTTTTTACTTTCCTTAAATCTCTCAACCTATTATCATCTCTAATCCCAAATAAAAAAAATCACGTTCGATTGAATTCCATTGAATCGAAATAACTTCCAGTCGAATTCAGAAGATTTAAATTGATTGAATTGAAAAAATTTTCGATTTAAAAGAATCTAAAATCGACCAACGATTCAGATTTCCAAGTTATGGATAATAATTCTATACATGAAAACATTGAATCACAATCTCATGTGATAGAAGATCATATAACTGTTGTATATATGTGTTTGATGATGATGATGAATGAACAAAAAAAAAACTGATATACACCAATGTACACTTCAAAACGAATATACACCAATGTATATCTGTGTACATCAATGTATATTTGTGTTGATGATGAATGAAAAAATAAATATACACCAATATATATCTGTGTTGATGATGTTGAATGATGATGAATTAAAAAACGAATATACACCGTATATCTGTGTTGGTGATGATGATGAATGAAAAAACGAATATACACCAATGTACATTGTTGTATATATACCGAGATATAATTTTAATAGTATATACAATAAATACGTTTGGGTATACCATAAACAATAATTTGCTGTTTCCAAATATACATGAGTTTCTTATTAATTACCTAATAAATGATATTGAACAAAAGACATTAATACCCTTTATTAAAATAACAATTAATTAAAGTTTTACTTATTTACAATCATGCCATTGAAGATGGATGGCTCAGATTGGTTCCTATAGTTCCTACTTAAGGGTTGGTTCCTATTTGAACCCTACCCTATATATATATATATATAGGATTGGGTTCAAATGAGAACCCAATCCAGTTGTGAGAACTAGAGAACCCTAATGGACCAATAAGCATTTGACACATAGCCCCTTAGTGTGTTTTATATTAATGGGTAATTTAGGTAAATCACTTGTGTTAAGAGTAAAACAACTGTCAAAAAGATGCTTTTAGAAGAAAATTAGCACAATGTGTCAGTAAATAATCACAATCCCAATACACATTCTGATCTTTTCTCCCGCCCATTTTTTATTAACACCTTTGGATGCCTTTATAACACACACAAACATAGAAGATATCCCCATGCACCCCATTTAACAGTCTGATCTCTACCCTAAAAGTTATCGAAAAAAATAGGTTAAAATTTAGCAACGATGAAGAAAGCAGATGATGCTGGCAACGATCTTGAGTTTATTTCCGAGGCAGATTTAGAAGAGGTTTCCATCTTTCTTAGGGGAAAGGGCAGGCATATGCAGGGGCAGGGGAGGGCTCGTCGATGACGAACATACTGGTCGACAAGGGGAAACGGGTGGTGGACGAAAGTGAAGAAACAATCCAGGTGGTGTAGTCGTCCGTTGAAGGTGGGGTTTTTGAGGCTGACGAAGGTGGATTCTCTGACGGGGTTAACAACATATCTCCGGTGAACCAGCGTCTGGTCGGGGAAGACGGCGGTAAATTTTTCTTTTTAATCTTGTTTTTTTATGTAGTTTTTTTTATTGGTTAAATATATGGTTTTTTTGTTGTAATCGGTGCAAAGTGTGGGTAATGTGTGGTTTTTATGATTTTTTTTGTTCCATTGTTTGTATATTAAGGAAACACTTAGAAATTACCCCAGTGTAAATTAACTTGTGGGTGAGATACTAGTGTAAATTAACATGAGGGTGAGATGTTTTTTTTTTATTTTTTTATTTTTGCTAATGTATATCTGTTTCCCTTTTTTTTTTTTGGGTTCAGGGAGTGGTTGCGATTATTGGTTTACCCCCAATGGTAGTCGGTACTGGAGACCTATAGTAGATGACTCAATCAAACCAAACATGAGTGCTAGGTATAGACAATGGGAAGATGTGGTTGGAATGTATGAGTTGTATGCTCGGAACTGTGGGTTTTCAACAAGGAGTGGGACTGTCAAAAGGGTTAACGGGGTCATTACGCATAGGTACATACTTTGCTCTAAGGCAGGCAAACCGCAAAGTAAAAGGAAATTTGACTCAGCGGAAGAAACATCCTTGAAGGTTAGGCAGTCAACGTTCCAGCGTAGTGACTGTAAAGCCAGCATTAGAGCAAAGTTGTGCAATGTTACGTCATTGTGGGAGATTTACCACTTCGAAGAGACCCACAATCACATGTTGGTGCCGTCCTACAATAGAGATCTAACGAAAATAGGGAGGAAGCTGGATTTTGCAACCAAGGACTTTATTCACCGTGTTAGCCTAAACAAGGTAGGTCCAACAGTTGCGCATAGAATGCAGGTTAGCTTTAAAGGTGGACATCACAATGTGAAGGGTACCCCGACTGACTACAAGAATTTTGCCAGAAGTATCCGTATGTTCATTGGCAGTAGGGACTCGTCTATGATGATTGAGAAGTTGAACGACAGGCTTAAGCACCTGCCGAATTTCTCTTTCAAGTACAGTTTGGTAAATGGTGAGCTTAGACATGTTTTCTGGGCGGACGAGATATCGAAGATAAACTATCAGCATTTCGGCGAAGTGGTTGCGTTTGATGCGACATACCAGACCAACAGGTTAGTAATGAGAGTTTTTATATGTTTTGAAATACTTATCGTTTCCCTGCACATCACATGCGACGTAATCGCTAACTGTTTTTTTTTAACTAGGTACAACTTAATTTTTGTCCCATTCACTGGCGTGGACAACAATAAACGATGTGTAACTTTCGGGGCTGGCCTGTTGTTTGATGAGACAATAGAGTCGTATGTTTGGTTGCTTAATACGTTCTTGGGAGCTTATGGGAAACAGCCTAAGTTGGTGTTAACAGATCAGGATCCTGCGATGAAGCAAGCTGTGCCCGCTGTTTTTACGAGGCAAGGCATCGCCTATGCATGTGGCACATTATGAAGAAGCTGCCCGCAAAGGTACTGCTTCGTTCTCTTTTTTTATCGATGTGTTTTTTTTTCCAGACACGTGGTACTTTGTTTTTGCTTTTTTGTAAAGCTGAACCGTGTTTTTGGTTTTTTTTCCTGTGCAAAGATTGCAGGAGTTGGTGTCGACAATGCAGAAGTACGGGCCGCCCTTCACAAGTTGGTATGGAACGTGTACATCAAACCGGAGACCTTTGAAAGGCGATGGGGAAAGTTACTTGATAAGTACGGGTTAACTGAAAACGAGTGGCTGAGAGACATGTTTAACATGAAGGAGCTTTGGGTGCCCGCATATTTTCGCGACATCCCCATGTCATGCCTCATGAAGACCACATCCCGCTGTGAAAGCTCAAATGCGGCATTCAAAGTAAATTCCAGCTGGGCAAACACGCTTGTCCAATTCTTGTTGTGCTTTGACACCACGATGGACTCGCAGAGATACAAGCAGAGAGTCGCGGAGTACAAAACTGAGTGCAGGGCCCCTGAATTAAAAACCGGCATGGCGATTGAGAAGCAATGTGCGTTGGTCTACTCACAAACGATATTTTATGAGGTGCGAAAGGAAATCCAGAAAGGTTTGTTGCCTTGTTTCATTACAAACCAAGAAGAAGTCAATGGCGTCAAGGTGTACACTGTAACGCACCTTGATAAGCGGTCAGACGTGGTCAACGAATACACGGTATTTTTTTGTCATCAGTTTTTTTACATCAGTGTCGTTTTGTTTTACAGCAGGTTTTTACCGTTGTCTCTTTTTTATTTTCCACGTGTTCTTTCCTGAATTGTTAACACACAGGTTAAGGTTGATGCTGCTGCGGGAGATACGACATGTTCGTGTAACTCATGGACCCGAATTGGATACCTATGCCGCCATATTTTCTGTGTTTTCAGGTATACAAAAGTTGAGGAAATACTAGACAAGTATATTATGCCGCGTTGGAGGCGCGACGTGTTGCCAAAATCTGTCTTAGCATTGATGCTCGGTATGGGGTTGACAAAAGCGACATGGCCGTTATGCGGAATGACTTGTTGGAGATGTTCAATGATTGTGTGGATCGTCTTAGTGTATCGCCCGACCGTTTATGTGCGTTTTCGGAGCAGTTCAAGGGCATGAAGGAACAAGTTTTGGGGAAGGCTGCTGAGGTACCAGAACCTGAGGTTGTCAAGGAAGCTGTCATCGCAACCCTTCTACGTGTACCAGAGGAGACCGAAGTTTCGTGCAGTAACCCGCAGGGTATTAGGAACAAGGGGTGTGGAACAAATCGCCGACTGGTCGGCCCTGGCGAGAAAGCTGCAACAAGGAAGAAAAAGCACCCACGCCAATGCAAAACATGCTGGGAATTCGTTACCGATCACGACTCCAGGAACTGTCCATCCAAGAACAAAGAACCAGAACCTTAGATGATGCATCTGCCCCCCCCCCCCTCCAACAGCACACCCCGACCGGTTGGTTTTTATTATGATAAGTAGTATGGTTTATTATGATAAGTAGTAGCGACTCTAATATGGCTTGGTTTTTTTTTGGTGCCCGATGGGGACATGGTGTAAATGTCTGGTCCGCATGTCGTTTACAATGTGCGGAACTGGCATTTTTTTTGGCCCATGTGAAAATGTCCAGCAGCGGTGGGGGGGTAGTGCTTTTTTTTGGTGGTACGTGTGGGGCGGTGGGGGGTGGTGGTTTTTATCGTGTTTTTTTTTTTTTTGGTAAAAACAGTTTGTAATGTGTGGATATATCATAATATGTTTTATCTTTTTTGTTGTGTTTTTTTTGGTACCTTTTTCTGTGAGTGTGTTTTGGTTTTGGCAAACTGTGATAGATAATGCAATCCATAAAACCATTAGGAAGACTGGGATACCCAGCTACATAGTACATGAGTCCTTTACACCAGTGTAAACAGAACACAGGCAACATAGGACTTAAAACATTAAACCTAAATAGCAGCAGCAACAACAGTTACATTTTTTTTATTTAGATACATTGACCTAAACCTTCACATCACAAGGCTAAAAGATACTCCCTAGCAACGCCCTTTTGGTGACATCACTGCGTCCCAATCTGTTTCGTCTTCAGATGGCCAGTCAAAGCCCATATAATCGTCATCTTCGTCATCGCAATCCTGCGAGCCCTGGTAGTCTTCTTCGGGCATTGGTGCTTTTGATGCAGACACCACATGTTTTGGTTCAGGTGGGTTCGACTGGGCGATGTTTTTGTTGAGTGACCTTGGGTCCACAGTAGAACCAGTATACCGGTAACCTGGGTACACCGGTAGTGGGCCATAGTTCGGACGGGGGCTGTAAGCCGGCAGCGGTCCGTAGTTTGGTGACGGGTTGTACGGCCTCTGGATTGGCGCCTTGCCTCCGTCGTACTGTTGATGCATGCCCCGAGGTGCAGAGTTCGGTGGGGGGTTGTACGTACCCCGGTTTAGTGATTTGCCAGTATCGTAGTCTCGGCGGACAGCTGAAGATGCAGCAGGAGCTGGGGCCGGGTGTGTGTGGGGGGACTGACGTTGTTGTATGTTACCCCCATCTGTGAACGATTCCACACTTGCACCAATTTTCCTGTGCGTTCGTTACGGGGGAACTTGAAAGGCCGTGGCTTGTCATCAGCCATACTATTTCAATTGTGGGGGTTAAAAAAACAAGAAATAAGGGGAAAAAATAACGCAAGTAACAACAATAGTAAAACACGTCAGAAGAGCAGTTGTTTACACCAGTGTTTTGCCCAGTTTTTGCAAAAACAACCACTGTTTTTTTACAGGATTTTTTTGTGTTTACACCAGTGTTTTTAAACAAAAAAATACACATCTAAAGCTGTGTGTGTGTTTTACATCAGTGTTTTAAAAGATCTGTCATTTTTGTATGTGGTTAAAAGAAATAACAGAAAAAAAAAAGACTGGCCTATATATACATTTTTTACACCAGTGTTTACAATGCACAAACGACTGAAGTGTTTTTTACCAATTGTAAAACAACCATTTATTTACACCATTGGTTTTTACACAAAAAAAAAAAAAACACACATCTAAAGGTGTGTGTTTTATTACATCATTTGTTTTTTATCGCTATGTCATTTGTATGTGTTAAAAAAAATAACACCAAAAACAAAAAAGAGTGGCCTACATACATTTTTACATCAGTGTTCCAATAACACTTAAAAAAAAAAAAAAGAAGTCCCATTTGTCCTTTTTTTTTCTTTTTTTTTTTTACAAAAAACACACATCACAAGCCAGGGTCATCTTTTTTTTTTTTTTTACACCCCCGCTTTTTTTTATGTACCATAGGGGTTTTTTACCAAAAAAAAAAAAAAAAAAAAAAAAAAAAACTAAAAACACGTATCCAAAGTTGTGCGGTTTTTTACACCAGTGTTTTTTTAACTTTAAAACACACACGTATATGTATTTTTTTTAATACCGGTGTGTTTTTAGATCACTGTTTTTTACACCAGTGTCTCAACTCCCCCCCCCCCCCCCTCCCCCATTTCAAGAAATAACATCAATACCTTTTTTTTTTTCTTTTTTTCAGGAGTGGTGTTTTTTTGCTGATGTAGAACCTATTTGGGTGACCATAGGTTATAAATAGACAAAGGCAGTGAACTTGTTCAATGGAAGAATTATTTTAGTAGTTGAAAAAAAAGCACCACGTGAATGATGTAGATTGGGCAGGATTTGTTTTTTATTCCCTTTTTTGGGTATAAGTGCACACCTAATTTCGTCGGTAGGATACCTACAGGACCCCCAGCAACTTTACCCCGATGTAAAATTAAGATGTTTTTACAAATATGAGTATACGATACATTTTACACTAGTGTAAAAAACATGTGTACAGGGATAAAGTGGGCCATGGAAAATAGTCCCACACATGGATCAAAGTTGTGTTTTTGTTTTTTTTTGATGTGTCAGAGGGATGTTTTTTTGGCATTTTTCAATTACTTTGCTTATATAATTGTTTCCCTAATTTAATACCTCGGGTTGTTGGGTATTTTTTTATGGTGTAAACATTTTCAGATTATATAATGGTTTCTTACAATGGTGTAAACTTTGATTCTAGAGGCACTCACGAAGAACAAAACATATTTTTTTGGCAGTAATCAAAAGTGTTTTTACCCATCACACAAACCAGTACACCATGTTTTAAACCAGACAACATGTTTTAAACCAGTACACACAACCAAAATAACAAAACCACACAACATGTTTTAAACAAGCAGACACAACCATTGTAAAAAAAAAAAAAAAAACCATACAAAACACAATGTTTTTGTTGAAAACAGATTCAACGCCTGCTAGACGCTACGACGCCAAACACGGTCGTTGTAGATGTTGGTGGATGACAAAAGCATAACTGCTGCAAACCGCTTCCTCAAATTATCCAGCTGGGACTGTTTGCGCTTCCCGTTCAGGCTAAACCCACATTTGAAATTAACGGAGGTGCCGCAGTAATTTTCCATGTGGCGCATAACAAACACCCCACAATCGTCAGTGTTTTTCGACGTGGCCCAGGGCAAAGGGACTGGTCTTACAGGGCATCCGTTCATCACTTCTGCTTTTGGGTGGTTGACCATAGTCAAGTAGTCAACAAAGATATGTTTCTGCACAAAATACGTTTGTTAGGTAGGATTACCGATTTTTCATGGGTACATTTTTACAAAGGTAAAAAACAGTGGGGTAACAATGTAACTGTTTTTTTTCTTACCACTTTGTACGGCGTGGTTTTAACAATGTACAAGTTGTGGTCCGATATCACAACGGGCGACTTCCTTCGTACGATGTTATCTATCACGCAGATATCCTCATTCTTGAAATCAAACACCACAAGATAGTAATGCTCGCATTCCAGAACAGGCACAAACACCATGTCCACAGCTCGCAGATCCAGTAGCGTGTCATCCCCGCACACTGCGCCTGATATAGCATTCTTCAACGAAGCCACACGGCTGCCCCCCGGGTCCTCATCCAACGTCAACATCCAGTTAACCTGTTTTTTTTTTTTTTTTTTTTCACACCAAAATCTCAGCACCCTGTTTTTTGAGAGTAGACATAAAAAAAAAAAAAAAAAAACAAAGTCGTGTATGTACTCACAATGGTACTAGTACCAAGGAATAAAATAAAACGTGACTTTGTTTTCAAGGCCCAAAATCCAATGGAAAAGAGTAAGGGTTCAAAATTTGTATTTATTATTATTCTTGAAAAAACGATGGCGGTGGAAAATATTATAAAAAGAGGTGGAGGGCTCATCTTGGGGGGAGTTATAATTTTTGAGAAGGCAGCGACAGATTTTATTTTCGAAGGAGTGCCACATCAGAAAGCGACATCAACATCGAGGACAGGAGCAGAAAAAGAATTATCAAGGGAGGCAAGCCAAGGATCAAGGGTGGAGGTATAGGTGCCAGCACGGGTTGGTTCTACTTTATTTATTTATTTATTCTAACCCGTTGTGAACACATGAATATTATTTGTTTTCATTGTTCTGATTTTATCATGACAATTATTGGCTAGACCTTGATACTACCTAGGCGAAGATGATTGCACTTATTTGATTTATTTTCTTTTGGTTTTGGAACTTTTGGTTGTGGGGTGAATTTTAAAGTAAAGAACTCTTTATTTTCTGGTCTGATGTATATGCATATTTAGTTTTGTTTAATTAATTTTTATAAACTCCACTTGCGTTTTTGTGAATGTCTTTCATGTATGAATGCGGGTTAGGTTGCGGACTTGGTGTTAGCAACTAGTTTATGGTTAATTTCTGCAGGTTATCCATAGGAATTGTAATTGTTAGTTAGATAATTCCAAGTGTTCTACCAATTCTCAATAGCTGTGAGGTGCGAGATTGTTGGTCTGTCTAGGGTGTTAAATTGCTAGTTCTAGAGGCTTTGTGAGAAGATCTTCCTAGTTTCCCTAGCACTCCTTGTAGGCCAAGTCTTATCAGAAATATTGTAGTTACCCCTTGCACTTTCGGGTGTACTGTGACTTTCGCGCTGTGAGGTAGACTGTCTAGCGGGTACTTTAAGATTCGAGTAGGTAAGCCTGTAAGGGTAACCTCTCAACCGGTGGTTTAACGGCTTATAGGTAACCTTAGGTTTCTCCTTGAGAAGGGTCGAGGGTCCTCTAGTTTATCCTGTAAGTTTAGTATTTTAAGATCCCGGTTCCACACCAGTTACATGACCATTAGAAACTTATCATTCATGTGTAGGATTCTAGCCTAGGTAGTGCCTTCCCATCACTTGATCCGAATTCCAGTTCCCAGTTCGTGTCCTCAATTATTTAAGTTTTATTTATTTATTTGCAATTAGTTTGTTAGAAAACCCCCCCTTAAGCAACAAAACAATTTAAGTCAGTTTGTAGATAAGTAGTCGAGTCTAGTTTACGTTTTCCAGTAGAGTCTCGTGGGTTCGATACTCGGACTTACTTTAGCTGTACTGCACTGACCGGTACACTTGCCGGTTGTGTGGTTTAGGTTTAGAGAGTCTTAGGTTATAAATTTAAAACTTAGAGTGTTAGTTTAGGTTAATTTAGTTAGTTTTTACTAAACCACTTTGAGCACATCAAGTTTTTGGCGCCGTTGCCGGGGACTCTTGGCGATTGCGTTTACTAGCTTTGATTACATTTATCTGCTATATCTGTGCTACTTGTGTTTTGTGTTGAGTCTGTCTTTTTGTATAGGGAGTCGTAGGAGTCTAATTTTATGTGTCTTTTGTTTCTTTTGAGTCTGTAAATATGTGTGAGATTTGTGGAGGACCCCATTTTACTATTTTATGTCCACAATATGAGGGGTCCTCTGCACATTATTGTGCTAATTTCTTTGTGCAGCCGCAGCCATATTATTCACAGGGGTGTCCTACATATTATTATGATGACTCGTATCAGCAGCCACATTTTAATCAGTATCCTGATCAATTTTCTGGAAGCAATTCTTGTGAGAATAGTGGTAATGATTGGAGTAAAATTGAGAGTCTGTTGACATTATTAGTTTCTAAGGATGCCAATACCCAGAACATGTTAGCAGAGCAGGACACCCTCCTAAAAAACCATGACATCCTCATAAAAGACCGACAGGCTGCTCTTTTAGATCTTCAACGAACAGTAGAAGACATTGCAAGGAGATTAAAGGAAGAAGAAGAAGAAGAAAAAGTTCAGCAAGAGCAGCTGCCTAAAGTTGGTTATACATATGATGAGGAGGGCAACTACCTCGGTTACATGAATGCTCTGGGGGAGTTGTTCCCGACATTTCCAGATGAAGGGAAAGAGCCGATCATGCAATACGCTGATGAGTCAGATGAAGAGATCACCCCAATCACGGAGACGAAAATGGACATTGAAGTCCCACCTCCGGTGCCACAGGTTACTATATATGATTTTGGGAGTGACTCTGATGAAGAGGATGACGAAGAAGAATGGGCGGCGTATCAGAGGTCGTTAGTAAAAAGGGAAGTGATTGAAGAAGAGGTGGAATTGGGAGATTCCGTTGGTATGATGTTTGGTGCAGAGGAAGACAATAAGATGGGTGAGAAGTCATTGTCTGAAGAGGATGAGTTTTTAGATCTGGAGTTAGAGGGTTTGCCTGTTTATGAAGATTTAGGGGAGTCTGATCCTGATGGAGATATGGCATACCTGGATGCCCTACTCGAAGGTGAACCGACAGACATGACTGAACCTGCACCAGATGAAAGAAATAAGTGTGGGGATCATCCCATGGAAATGGTGGTAGAAGAAGCGCACCATAGCTGGCCCGTGGTATTAGTGATAGATGGAACTTCAAAATCAACAACATCACGGGAGAGGGCAAAGAAGAGAAAAGAAAAGATCGGAACCGGAAGAGGATCAATAGTTGGCACGAATTGGAGAAGAGGAAGGCAATGGAAGTCAAGCACGATCAGTCTTCTTGCAACATGTCACGCATCCGGTTCAATCCAGGTAAGTTTAAATTTTGGTGGTTTGACCCGTTAAGAATGGTTAAATTATTTTTCAATTCCACAATTAAAATTTCAAATTTTAACGAGAGCCGGGTGGAATTAAACGGGTTAGATCGGGTCCAGATAAAAGAGAAGCCCCCTGATTATGATTAAGTGTGGGGAGGCTCTGTAGAGTTTGTAAACTTATTTTTATATTTTTTTTTCTAGCTGTTCATTTTTTTTATTTGTGGTCCGTCTTTTGATAGTTATTCATAGGTTTTTATCTTTCTATTTTATTTTATCTTTGTGTCTTTGAGTATGTTCGCAGGTTTGCGTGTTTGCTTAGGTAGAGGAAATTTCACTATGAGCGGATCCCATGTATCATCTTTATATATATTTTATGAGTGGGAGTTTTGGTAAAGGTTTGGGTAATAAAAGAAAATTTTTCTTAAAAAAAATAAATAAATAAATAAATTAACTTTCTGTGAAAAAAGGCTTTTCACGTAATGTGAGGAGTCTGGGCTGACCGGTTCGCCTCAAGCGACCAGCTATTACCCCGGAAAGTTATATTTTTTTTTCTCGCTCGCAATGCGTGTTGTGATCACCAGTGTCCTTCACGTTGAGCGAGAACCAGATTTTTTTTTCTTATACCCATTTGGTTCTACCACCATTCACCGCCATTTTGCCAAGCAGGTATGTCTTCTTGTTTGTTGTTATATTATGAGTCTAAGTTAGTAGTTGTGTTTTTTTTATTTTTGTGTGGTTCGGTATTATGCTCGGGTTTTGTCTGTTTTGTTTTGTGCAGGTTTGGATTGCACCATCCGTACCCAATCTCCATTCGGGTGATTCCGAAGCTGTTTATCATTTATCAAGGCAAGCCCAGAGTTTACCATTGTGTCAGAGCCGATCGCGAATGAAATGCTATACGATCGAGCTGGATTGGATTAGATTTTTTGGAGCTTACGCGTTAATAAACCAGCTAAGTCCTTTCCAATTTGCCCTTGTCTTTTTATTTTTGTATTCGGAATTTAGTTTTTTGATTTGAGTCGTTTTCGATTCCTACATTGAGGGCAATGTAGAGTTTAAGTGTGGGGATGGAAACTGTCGTGTAGTATGTATATATAGTCGTTTTGAGTCCAAAAAAAAAATTAAAAATCCAAAAAATAAAAAAAAAATCAAAAAAATTTTTTTAAAAAAAAGTCCCTGATTTTGAAGTTTGCATTATATAAAATATGAAAAATGATAGGTAAAGTTAGGTGTCGGTTTTCAAATAGTATGTATAATAAGAGATTAAAATTGATTGAAAGCGTGTCTGATTTGGGATATGTGGGTAGGCTCGGCCGGTAGAAAGGTTTCCTTTGAAAAGTAATAAATTAATTATGTTAGGCTATTTTGTGGGTTCTCATCTAGGAGAAACGGGGAGACCGAAACCGCCAAAAATAGTATAAGGAGCACCGTTATAAGTTTAAAACCGTTAGAATTTCTAATCACTTTGAAAAAAAAATTTAGAAATCAAAGCAAAAATGCTGAAGCTTAAGGTGCCTGGCCACTGGGATAGCGACTTGGATTGGTCACACCCTCTGAGTTAAGTATGCTGAGATGAAAAAAAAATACTGAAGCTTAAGGTGCCTGGCCACTGGGATAGCGACTTGGATTGGTCACACCCTCTGAGTTAAGTATGCAAAAAAAAAAAAAAAAAAAAAAGTGATTTTAAATTCTCTTGGTTTTCTACATAAGACGGTTGGGAAATGGTCAATTGGTCGTTCCTTTAGCTTCATAAGCTTGAGGCGGGATTAGGAGGAACTGTGGCTTCCTTCGAGTGAGACCCTAGATAGACTAATCAACATGAACTTAACATAAATAAAAAGGGGCTTGGAAACCAGTGTGGGTTTAAGAGGATCAATATACCTGCAATCGCAATCAACACGTTAGTAGATTATTAATTAAGTAACCTATGTTTTGAAACTGGATGTAAACCTAACTGTGATTCCATAGCATAATTTTTTTTCAGGGACGAAAAAAAGATAAGTGTGGGGATATTTGATGTATTGTAAAATACATCTATTTCCAGTGTAAAGTTTGTACAGTTTTTGAGTCGTTTAGATAGTATTTTTATTAGTTTTAGGCTTGTACTGGTCTATTTTATTTAGTATAGGTTTTTATATATTTTTATTAATTTTGGGTCTTTTTTAGTTTTTATCTATTTTATTTTATATTTTGGTAGGTGTTCGAATGGACGTTGGAGCGTAAATAAACAATTTTGGTCAAGTCAAGAACACCCGAGCCAAAAGCACGAAGCTAGAATGCTATATATAATAATAATAATAATAAAATAATAAAAAAGACCCAAAATTAATAAAAATATATAAAAACCTATACTAAATAAAATAGACCAGTACAAGCCTAAAACTAATAAAAATACTATCTAAACGACTCAAAAACTGTACAAACTTTACACTGGAAATAGATGTATTTTACAATACATCAGTACTAGTACCAAGGAATAAGCGACGAACACCGCCAAGCGTCTGGTACATTGGGTCGTGGTTAAGGACACTCGCCCAAGCGTCAATAACTGCCCCGTACAACCTCCTACCTGTTGCCAAAGACTGGAGTAGCGGGGCTTCAGCACGTAGCCCGTAACGGGTCTCAAACAGCACATACCTGCCATTTTTGTTTTTAATACAACGAGAAGCGTGAGGGAGGGGTGGGGCCAGTTTCACATTTTACATGTAAAGCATACAAATATTTATTTTAAAAGACACTAACGGGAAATGCTCGGTGGGGTCAATGTTCTCCGCATCAAAAAAACCTCCAGCAGCTTCTTTTCTACAAAAGGACACACAAAAAAAAAATGAGAACTAAAACGTGCGTACAGACTATCGCGTTTTACACAAAAAGCAATATGACTCTATAATAACATTCCATAGCTTACTGGGTCTTAGCTTCAATGGTTGCTAGTTCCATCAGCCTTGTCTTGCTAGTAGTCCTAAACAGAAAATCCCATACCAGCAGGTCCCGCCTCGATGTCTTCGTGGGTAATTCATCGCCACTGTTCAATACCACAGGCAACCTAGCAACCATACACCTTGTTGGCCCCCGCGGCGCGGCTGTTTGGCGGATAACACCTTGGTTAGTAGCTATCGCAGCAGCATTTGTTGGTAAGTTAGAGACAGCACACAGCTTTTCATGACCTACCAAAAAAATCAAAAAACACGAATCAAAATAAATAGGTTCTAAACTACCGGGGGGACAAAATGACACCTGTGTAAAAACAAAGTGTATTTTCATGACCTACCAAAAAAATCAAAAAACACGAATCAAAATAAATAGGTTCTAAACTACCGGGGGGCAAAATGACACCAGTGTAAAAACAAAGTCATAGCAAAAAATAAAACAGACCCTGAAATAAAGTTTTTATACTCTGACCATTTTTCCCCACCCTTAACCTCAATACCTGAACTGGAAGCGTCCGCAGCCGCAGTCGCCAAGTCCTTTGGGTCTTGGCTCAGCCCCAAGCCAAAAGACGGTAGGGTAAAATCAGGAACAACAGCCGGGGCTTTCAGCGTGGGGCACCCTGAGGTTTCTTGTGTGAGCCCAAGACTAAAAGATGGTTGGCTTAAGTTTGTATCTTCCAGCATGGGCGCAACCGGCGGAAGCACCACGGGTTTCTCTCCAGTAGCCCCAATCGACTGAGTCACTTGTGTCAGTCGCAAGTCAAAACTTGGCTGACTCAACAACGCTGTCGCCTGGACCGATGTTCCTGCTACATTTTATGTGTCAACACATTTTTTCCATGTAAAAAAAAGTTGTTATTCGAAAAATGATAGGGACATACCATTTACACCCGCACCAATTATTGGAAGACCAAACCTCTTCCCGTGCGCATCCATTTCCTCTGCTAATTTTCCCCCGCCACTGCCACTAACTCCAACAGCAACAATCGTTGGGCTTACACATTCAACACTTGGCTTTTTTACCCCAGTGTCCAACGCAACACCAACAGGCTCGGACAATCGGCTCAATTTGCTATCAACCACTGCCTCGACCCCCATCACAACCTTAGCCTGTGGTGTACCTTTACTGACCGTAGGTTTGAACTTGGTAAACAACCAGCGACCATCGCCTTGCGACTCTGATGTATCTGACCTGGTGGTAACATACGCTGCACCTTCGTTGTCCGATGCCCCTGAAAAAAGCATTAATGTATAAAAAAAACAGTTTACATAAAACGGGCTGCCATAGGTTTGTTTATACCTTCAGAACTGTCCGGTTCATCCACTGGCGACCCGTAGCTGCACTGTCCAACTAAGCTTGTAACCACATGTTTTATCGTCTTAGATGGCGTATCAAGTGCCTTCCCCTTATCAACAAGCGCTGGACGAACTGAACATAATTCCCTCTGGTACTCAGCTTCCAACTGAATCACGTTGCTGTTGTTTGGATATTTTGAACTGAGCATAGATAAGGTTGACCCAATCTGCATTTTCAACGACTTGAATTGCGATAACCTTTCACGCGCTGTACGCAATTCGATCTATACACAAAAAGAAAGTTACGATCAACCCAAGGTTAAAAAAATAAAAGAATAAATTAAGCAAGCAACGGTCGCACCATACCTCAACATCACCATCAGCAACACCGGCATGCATAGTAGCCTCTGTAGTTAACTCCTTTAACTTGCCAAGACCAAACCCTCCATGACGCAACTCATACTCCTGACGTTTGGTTAACAATTCCTGCGACCAATGATGCATCGCTCGAACACCCTCTGGCGTGTTCATACCCTCAATTGCAAAACAATCCACATACAGAAGCTGACCAAAAAACGAAGTAAGAAACTAAGTTCCAGTTTTATTATTTACTAATTTATTTAAAACCGGGGGAGGGGGAGTGAAGTAAAATTGATTTTTTTTACCGTTAGGAATGTCAACGGACCAGCAAAGGCGCAACCTGGATCACTGCGCCTCCATCTTGTCTTACACGTGCGAAGGGAGCTTACCATGAACTCACACCAGTCAATGTCCTCGAACCTTGTCTCACTTGTAAAACACTTCGGAATTTCTTCCTTGCAAAGCCCATTTCCATGTGAGATGATCATCGTTGTCACGAACAACATAATGAAGTCAACCTTAAAGATGAACATGTCTTCATACTCATCAGCGAGTATATTGTTGACTATCAATGGCGTGGATACGTAACACTTTGCAGGGTAGCGATCACGCCAGATTTTCAGTGTAGGATGCCATGTCTCCGGTTCAGCCAAGGTTGAAAATTTAATGCCTCCATACGGCACGCCAAAAACCTTATGCACCACAGTAGCGTCTATTCGTACTTCTTGTTTCCGAGACAACATTCGCATTTTGTCAGGCTGGAAAACATCTACCGCATAGTGTGCGAGCTTCACCGGGATACCGTCTACTCTGAAACACAAAAGATCCCCAAATCCCATATGGCGAACCGCTTCCTGTTGGCGACCACTCAGTTTTGAAACAGCCAGGAAGAGCTGGCGAGGGGATGAACGTGTTTTTAAGCTCCCCCATGACTGCTTTTGGGGCGGGTTAGCCACTCGCTTCGGTGACACTGAATCAGAGACGTAACCACCTTCAATTTGAAGTGGAATAGGGGATGAACGATTTTTTCGCTTCCTTAGAGTTCGTCTACTCACAGGCGAGGCAGGGACAGCAGACGAGCCAATATGTATGGCAACGTCAACATCAGGCAGATAACCCGCATCATCCCCTGAACAACGAAGCCATTAAGAAACTATAAAAACACAAAAAATAAATAAATAAAATAACTATAAAAACATGTTTTTTTAAAGAATGGGGCAGACCTTGTTCCTCAGAACTCAGGCAGATAACCTCCCCCGGGGTAAAATGTGGCACCCTAGACCGTTTTGAACTTCTGGTTCCAGCCACCATCCTGGATAACACATATATCAACAACGTGAGTCTTACCCCGGTGTAAACTACAAGAGACACAATCACAGCCCTAGTCACACCCACAAAAAAAAAAAAAAAAAAAAAAAACTTGTTTTTTACATGTTTTACCCCAACGTTAGCACAGCAGAACAACCATTTCATGAAGAAGTATGGTAATGGTATTATCATAGGTACAAACAGAAACCCTCAAAAACCATAAAAAAAAAAAAGAATTACAAAAAAAAAAAAATACCAACAAAAACCATATGTTTTTAACGGCAATACCCAAACCTAAGTATATTTTTTTTCATAGCAAAATGTATAAAAAAATACATATTAAGAATGCCACGAAAATACAGTACTATAAAGCAAAAAAAAAGATTGTATACAAAAAATACATACTGACATCAAATGATTGTTACCCTTATTTTTTTTCATTCGGCATTATACTTAAAAAAGAATACCCAAAAAAATAAAAAATACCTCAATCGTCAGATGATGTGCGACCTTTTTTCGATGATCGAAGAGAGAAAGTGAAGTTTTTTTTGATGATCAGATGATCGGCGAGGGGAACAATGAACGCCGGTGGTTTTTGAAGGGGTAGGCAAAACGGTTTCTTCAAATCTTGGGTTTTGATGATCAGAGAGAGAGAGAGAAAGTGAAGTGTGAATTTAAATTTTTTAAAAAAAATGGGAGGGGGTTTGATATGATGGGGTGATAGGTGTGCAGGGACTTTGTTTTTGGAATACCCAAAATGCCCTTCTAACCTTTTCTTTATTCTAAAATAATAACAAAGAGGTATTAAATCCACTACAAAACAAAAAACCCCAATATTGATTCTTAACCCTTAGATCAACAAGATCAATGGTCCTTAGGGGTTCTCTAGTTCTCACAACTAGAGGGAGTTCTCATTTTAACCCAACCCTATATATATAGTCACTACTAGAAAAATACCCCTATCTTGACGCGCATTGCGCGTCATAAAAGGGTGTTTATGACACACAAAAATGTGTCGAGGAAGAACATGTCATTAAATTTTTATGACATGCAAGCGCGTGTCATCTTTTAATGACACACATTAATGACACTCTTTTATGACACGTTTTTTTGACACGCATTTATGACACGCTTTCATGACACTCTTTAATGACATACATTCTTGACACACCTTTATGACACTCATTTTGCGTGTCATGGTTTTTTTTACCTAATTTTTTTTTTCTACAAAATGACTAATACCCCTGAATTTATATTTATATTTATAATTACAGAATCAATAAATTTGATAATAAAACTACATATATTATATATACCACAAAAAAAACCCATTACAATCATTTGGCGAATCCTACCACAAGTATTAACGGTTACAAAAACATTGTGTCAATACATTACGTTAGTCGATCTAGACCTAAACATACAGATCACTTGAAAATGAAGGCCGCGGCATAACTTGACCATTCTTCATGGATAAAATCAATATCCGCATCCGTATAAACATCCACTCCTCCCTCAACCTGAGACACAATTAAATTAATAAGATTAAAGGTTAAGGTTCGCAAAGGTTTTAGTTTTAAGAAAACAAGAGTGACTAGTATTTAGTAATTATTTATTAAATACTCTTCTGTAGGTTAAAAACAATCCTTCTGGTGACTTTTAAATCATGCACAGAGATATATTTCTAAGGGATCATGGACCTTTAACTATTGCCATATGTGGGATTTATTGGGTATGGTTGTTGTTGTTGTTGTTGTTGTATCTCCACTCTCTAGTGTTGCCTTCTATCTACCCTAATAAAGAACATACAGAAAGAGATTAGTTCGCCGGAGCTTACCAGAATATCACTAAAACGTGACTTTGGATTTGGCTGGAACCCACCACACTGCATTTCTCAAACGCTTGTACAAAACGTAGCGATTAAATAATAGATAGATAAGCCTAAACCAACATTTTAATGGTAAAAAAATAGCTATTATTCATTGCAGGTTTTACCCATAAATATCCCTGCCAAGCGTATATTGAAGCTGCTTTCAATTCTGGCGAGCAGATTAGGCCGACCTACGCAATGAAAACATACTATTTTTTGAGGTAAGAGATAAATATAAAGGTGACACAACCATATCAGACTTAAAACTTCTAATATACACCTTCAACTCCGCCGCTGGTAACACCTCTCCAGCCGGTCTATCTGCCTCTGGAAAGCGCCTATAGCTGGTGGTTGTGTTAGGCGTCTCTGAAATTCCCACACCATTACTCGTTCCAAATGATATCCCTAAACAACAATCATTATTTTTGGATTAGTATTTCAGTTATTACATACATTATTAAGAGTATACACAAACACGTGTATCATTGCAGAGCATATTAACAGGCATACAACAGAGCATATTAACAGGCATTAACTGAAAAATATAACAATTACATCAAATAATCAGCTTGGATTAATTAGTTTCTTACCAGCTGCAAAAAAACTGATTACAACAAAATGACTTTTTTACACCTTCATAAAACAGCCCCAAACCTACAACCAAATTGCTGTCAACGCTGCCCCAAACATGGAACTTAATTGCTGCCAAAACAACCCTAAACGCGCGGCTTTATCGCTGCCAAAACAGCCCTAAACGCGCAATTTAATTGCTGGGAAAACAACCCCTAACGCCCAGCTTTATGGCTGCCAAAACAGCCCCAAACGCGCAATTTAATTACTGCGAAAACAGCCCCAAACGCGCAATTTAATTGCTGCGAAAACAACCCCAAACGCCCAGCTTTATGGCTTCCAAAACAGCCCCAAACGAGCAATTTAATTGCTGCGAAAACAACCCCAAACGCCCAGCTTTATGGCTGCCAAAACAGCCCCAAACGCCCAGCTATATGTTTACCTCAGGTCGATCCGCTAACCTGTTTAACACATATTTTATAACCCACCAACCCGATTAACATGTTTGCAACTTGGTTACCACTCATCACCCTGTCAACCCGTTTGACATGAACTTTTATTTGATGTCAAATGATTTTGTAAAGTAAATTATTAACAAGATTGAATGTTGGTGTGTACGTTTTCAAGCCTTTATCGTATCAAAAATTGTGCAGCAAAACCAAATATAAGTTTTAAAGCCTTTATTGTATCAAATATAAGTCTAACATACACACAATCTTTGGCTTAAGCCATTGATCACTTTGATACCAGACTTACCCATCCAAAATCATTGATCACCTTTGTCACTTTGAAATAGAAATATTGATGTTAGCATTTCAACGAACACTTGGTGTGCAACAAAATTATACCATTTTATAACCAATTTCTAACCAACCTTATATCACCATTCATGAACATAAATAACACTACTACTTGCAATTTGTGTATTTAAAACTCACGCTTCCATATTAACCATGGACATAAAATTACAAAGATAAAGATGCATAGAAATTGAAACCCAATTCTTGAACACTTACATTGTCAATTACCATGAAAGTCACCATCTTAGTAGCAACTCCTGATACATCTACTCTAGCATTCACCACAAACTCATCAAGCGAAATACTCTGCACAGCAGGCTGTAACCTTTCTCTTTCCATTTTTTATATGTGTGGTTTGTACGGTGGTGAAGGTTGTGTAGCGACGATGATTATGGAATGGACGGTGATGGTGGGTCGAGTGTGGGTTCGGAGCTGATGGTTGAAGCGGTGGTTGATAACTGTGCTTATAAAATCTGAGATTTTGGTGGAGGTTAAAATTGGGGAACAATTGGGATTTAGGGTTTTTAAAGTGGATAGAGGGAATGGAATTATTGAAAGAGGGAAAGTGAAAATTTAAAATTTTTTTACATGAATTAAAAGATGACACACACATTTTAATAGTGTCATACTTTCTTTTGTATGACACTAATATAATGACACACAAAAATATGTGTCATAAATTTATTAAATTTTACAAACCATGACATTTTTTTTTATGATACACGCTTTTGAGTGTCATTATTTTGTGCGTGTCATTGTTCGTGTGTCAAGAAAGGTATATTTTTTTAGTAGTGAGTGGAAGTATATGGAGAAAACCTTCCAAAATGGAAAAACCCAAGAAAACCCATTGTGTGGTTATTGTTGCACCACACCATTCAATATATTATAATATTAAAAGGGTAATTTGGACATTTACATTATCACCCATTCTCTCTCTGTATATATATGTCCCCCATCTTTCTATATTATTTTCAAATTCATATTTGAATTATCTCTCTACCCTCTTCTCTCTCTGTCTCTCCCTCATGTCTCTCTCAAGAAGATGAAACCACCACCACCGGCCACCACCTCCGGCAACCACACCCGAACACCACAGGCTCGGCCATCACCTCCGGCGCCGGTACGCTCTCTCCTCTTCCTTCTCTTTTTCTGGATCTGGAGTTAGAGTTGAGATATGGATCTGGATCTAATAAATAATAAAACTACAAGATTGTAACGCTAAAAAGAGTATCGATGAAAGTCAGAGAATGGATCTCTACAACATCAAACCTTCGTGCAGGTATTTATTATTATTATTATTATTATTATTATTATTATTATTATTATTATTATTATTATTTCACCTCCGACCAAGCCTCCGATGAAGAGGTGAATACTGTTTCTACTCGGATAATGGACAGGGGCGGACCCTCTGTTTACTCAAGGTGGGCGGGAGCCCCCCTTGAAAAAAATATATAGCGTTAATACGCACGTATAAATCTTGAGCACTCTTCGTAAAATTTTGTAATCGCCCCCCTTCTCGTTTGTTGTAGAGTATATAATGTTAGAGGATAAAAGTGGTGATGTGGAAAAATATTCCGGCAATCGCACGGCTGAGGAAGCGGAGCTGCAGAACGGCCTGAACCTCTTAAAAGCAAGAGAAAGAAGATGCAGATTGACCAAACTTAAATATGCTATTTTATTACTTTTTATTATTTTTTTTTTTTTGTACTTTTCAAGAAGTTTACACCACATAAGTTGTGTCACGTGCTTCTCACCTGCCATTTCATTCAAAATTAAAATAAAATTTTGTTAAACCTAAATATTCTAATATTATATAATTTTTTTGGTTTGTTAAATTAATAATATTTTAACTATATAGCTTTATTAAATTGTTATATATGAGTTTTGGTAGAAAATAATCGTAAAAAATAGTAAATAAACTATTGAATGGATAACATGAGTACAAATAATTAATTTTAGTTTTTAAAAGCATTTGAATTTCAATCATATTAGACAATGGGTGTATTATAATATATGGGGCGTTAAAGGTGATATAACATGTTAACTTGTGTTGCATACTAGTTGCTTCTTATGTTACCGACGTTATAAAGAGATGTTAGTGACGCTAACACGTGCTAGTATATGCCTAACTAACAGGTGTTAGGGTTCATTTGAGGATATTTTTTTTGGTATATGGATTTTTAAATTGGTTCTGATTTGATTTTTTAATGGTGCATGTCTTTTTTTACGGTCCGAGTCTTGTATGCTCACACACGTTAGTGATGCTAACACATGCTAGTATATGCCCAACTAACATGTGTTAGGGTCCATATGACATACGTTATTTTCAGTAAAACATATGTTTTAGAATATGCTAACACATGCTATTGATGTCTTTTATTATATTATATATTTCATTAATATGAGGATAATTTTTTGGTATATGGATTTAGAGGGTGCTTGGGATTGCGTTTTGAATTTGATTTTTAGATTATTGCGTTTTGAAAACGCAGATAATCAGTTTTTTAGGCTACCAAAACACAATAATCTATAAGCAGCACCACCCCTGCTTTTCCAAAACACATAATCTGTTTTGAACAATCAATCCCAAACACCCCCTTAGATTGGTTATGATTTGACTTTTTAAATTTATTATTGTTGGATTTCAAACCCTATTAATCGTATTTGAGTAGTTGTATTAACATAGTTGTAAAATTGAGTATGATACACTTGGCACTGCAGATTTGGTGTTGTTTATACACATGTTAGTGATGCTAACACACGCTAGTATATGTCTAACTAACATGTGTTAGGGTTCATATGACATACGTTAGTATATGCCCAACTAACATGTGTTAGGGTTCATATGACATACGTTATTTCAGTAACACATATGTTTTAGAATACACTACATGTGTCAGTGATGTCTCATTATGTGTTTTGGAGAGCCCAACTAACACGTGTTATCTGTTTTGTAGGTGAAGAGATGTTTTGTGTTAAAGATGAAGATGGGTATTAAGAACGAAGCATAGCTAGATCTTTTTTATGTTGTTATGATAGTTTTTTTTTTTGAAAATTCACAAATAATTATGTTTGTATGAAACGTTTTTTGAAATGTTTTTAGTGTTGGTTGTAATGATCATTTTTATCATTTCTTAAATAAATATACATTTTATATGTTCTTTTATTTTGTTCTTTCATTATATGCCGGTTAACACATATTAGCGATGTCTCACACAAGGCCAAAATTTTTTGGCCAACTAACACATGGAGAAATTGGTATATTTTTGTATTTTGTTTAATATTTTTTTGGCAAGTGAAAGTGTTATGAACTCGTCTAGGGTGCATGTTTATTTTTTGCGGTCCGAGTCTTATATGCTCACACACGTTAGCGATGCTAACACATTCTAGTATATGCCCAACTAACAAGTGTTAGGGTTCATATGACATACGTTATTTTCAGTAAAAGATATGTTTTAGAATATGCTAACACATGCTACTGATGTCTTTTATTATATTATATATTTCATGAATATGAGGATATTTTTTTGGTATATGGATTTGGATTGGTTTTGATTTGATCGTATTTGAGTAGCTGTATTAACATAGTTGTAAAATTGAGTATGATACACTTGGCACTGCAGATTTGTAGTTGTTTATATACATGTTAGTGGCACTGCAGATTTGATTGTAATAACCGTTTGTTTTATAATTTTCTAGTAATTGTTATTATAATCAATGTTACCGGGACATAGGGTCTGCTGCTGGGCATGCACACTAACACATGTTAGTGTGCACATTTTTAACAAATGTTAGTGATTTTTTAATATGTGTTTGAAGATTCATACAACCAACTAACATGTGTTAAAGGGCTCATGTGGCATAGATTATTAATATGATGTAAAAAACAAAGTATGTTGTAGACAAAAAAACATACGTTAGTGTGTAGCAATTACACGTGTTAGAGTCAATGTTTTCAAGACCGGACCGGACGTTGAACCGGTCCTCTTACTGGTTCACTGGTCGGACCGGTCCGATCGGTTGAACTGGATACCTCATAAATATTATAAAAATAAAAATGAATATAAAATATACAAAAATACAAACACACTATAAGCCATACGAGTATTTTTATTTTAATACATTTTACCAATCATTTGATTTAATAACGTTGGATTCCCTATTATATGCATTGGCATATCGGTTTAGTATTTTTTTTTCAACAATTAGTGATGATAATAATATTGTTAAAAAAATGATGCAGTGATACTAAAAGTTAGTATAGGTAGAACTCCTCTACACCACATGTTTAAATATCCCTTGGTTTTTTAAACATTTATCTCTTTCTGTGAATCATGTTCTCTTCTTAACCAGAACCTTTGCCCCACTTTTGCCGTCACCAATGTTTCCTTCATAACCTACCAACAATAAATCAGATTCAGCAACTGATCAAAAGTGGTGATGGTACTTGAAGAGATCTGTGATGTTTGCCTAAACTTCCAGAATAAATCGATTATTGATTCACAGTGACTCTTAAGGATCCACTCGATGATGATGATGATTGTGACATCCGCCACCCTCGTCTTTCGTCAAAATTTCAATATTAACCCTTCAAATATTTCCATTATAATCCCTATCAGTTTCGTCGTTCTCAAAAATTTATTTTAGAGTAAACCAAAAATTTTATCATTTATATTCATAATGGATCGGGTATAAGTTTTTATCCAATACGTATCTTGAAACATCTACGGAATGAATATTATAAAAATTTCAAGTTTATAAAGTTTTATGAAACTTTTTAGTTAAATTAGTTTAACTCGGTTAAGTTTTATAAAGGAAAAACTAACTGTATTATAATAAAACTAACTAGGTTAAAGATTGAGGGACCAATATTGCCAAAAACCAAACCTTTTAAAAACACACATTCCCTCCCCTCTGTGCACACGTATTACCGGTCAAAAATCCGGTCACCGGATTTACTTTCCGGCCACCCTTAAAACTTAACATTTCTAGTCTTTAACCCGTTTTCTTAACAAACTAGTCGTTTCCCCATCATTTTATAACTGATACGAAGTTAATAACTCGCAATTAACATGTTTTAAGTGAGTTTATTTCGGAATTAGTTTTGTAACCGATCGGGTTTAAAGAAATGTTTCAAACGCCTTGTTTAATCGTCCTTTATATAAATTGAAACCTTCATCTCGTTTCTGCACTTGCAAACATTCATAACCCACTAAGAATCGCATATAAACATGTCCAGAAGCTTGGTAATTGGGTCCGATAGGGTCGCGCCTAAAGAACTCTTCACTCCGGCTCAAATCGGGTCTGTAAGTTCAATGTTTTCATGCCGTTTTGTTTCTTCATCATTTCCGATCAAAAGCCCCATATTTCTGACCTCATTTTGTGTCTGTTAGGGGCTATTGATCATACCTAGGGTTAGGGTTCTTGGTTAGGGATTGAATTGGGAAAGAAGATGAGTATGAATATTGTCTTAAATATTATTAGTTTGCAAGGTAATCAACAAACATATCATTTGGTGTAGTGGTTGTGATGTGTTATATGGGAATAGGGACCTGGGTTCGAACCCAGGCACCATCACCATTTTTGTTTTTCTGATTTTCTTTTGTTTATTCATTTATTCTTATTTATTCTTTAAAAACACAATTATAATACATATAACCATAGAATATTCATATTAAATTCATTTTTGCTCCAAAAATTATGAAAATTTAGGTGTAGCTTCTTGAAACCTCATAGAAAATTACCACATTTTTATTTTCTGAGAAATGTTTTATTTTTCTATTTTTATTGAATTAAATGGTTTTAATCATATTTAATTGATTAAAAATTCGTTTTTAATGATTTTAATCTAAAACTTTTTGGGTAATTATTTCTCATCATCATGAACTGAAATAAAAAATGATTTGGTTCAGAAAACATTTATTTTTATTGATTTTCCTATTTTTAATCATTTAAACATGATTTAATCTCATTAAATCAGTTTTAAATATAAATAAGTTTATAAAAAATTATGGGAAAATTATTTCAATTTGTTTACATCAAAAAGCATCCATTTTCAATAAAAATAACATTATTGGATCATGTCTTGTATTATTAGTATTATTTGTCAATTACGACATCATTAAACGTTTATTTATTTATACTATTACAAAATTTATTTTATAAATACTTTTCTTATAAAATATAAATATTTCTTATGTTGGAAAGTCTTAATTATTAATTGTCGGATCATTGTAAAATTCGTCATTATTTATTTCAATATTTATGATTATCGTATTTAATTACAATAATTAGTTAAAGTAATTAACTAAATGATTTTGCCTTAATTATTCAAATATATTTACATCTAAATATTCAAATGGTAATAACTATATTACCTAAACTACATTTACAAACTTTGATATATATTATTTTTATACAACTTTTACATTAATGCAATTTATCGTAAAACTCTAATTCCCCAAATCGACTTAGCAAACCCTAATGCCTTAGACCCTAGTTACCTTAGACTTTTTAGACATTTCCTTATTAGTATGCTTACACAATGTAGGTTGAATTCCTCGGAATTCCCATTACTTAGCTCACGACCGCTTAAGTTGGATTTTAATCGCTTTCGCAAACTGTGAGTATATCTTTCCCCTTTTTACTGTTTTACTATTCTGGGGTGACTCATGTACTTACTATCAAGTTTCTATTTCTTTTACTAAATGCAATTCTCATGTGTGTTTGCTTTATGTTAATTGGTGTGTCTATGACTTGTCAAAATCATTAACCGCTGGGCGGCCTAGCATTTCAATGAATAGTACTATGGTATACCCCCTTGAGACTCTGTTGAGAGAATCTTGGTCATTGTCTTGTTAATTCATTATTCAGTTGGTTAGTCATGTGTTAGTCATTATTCTTAGGTTTGGTTTTGAACGGATATTACTTATTACATAATTGCAAATGGTACCGCACATGAATTGCTAAACATTTTTCCTACTATATTTATTCAAACAGGGTATGCTCACCAATACATTTTGTATTGATCAAATCATTTTCGTACATGTTTCAGGTTGTTTTGAGACGCTTCTCTTAGGCTTTTGGATTTTATATTTAAGCCTTGACTACATTGTATTTTAGCTAGACTTGCCACTTTAGAATTGTTATATCCTGTAATTTCATTTCAATGTAATAAATTATTTAATCAATGTATTCAAATTTACACTTTAGTACCATGAGCTATTAAGCAATCGTCACTACGTGACACCTCGATGTTTCCGCCATCGGTTGGGGTGTTACAGATTGGTATCAGAGCCATGGTTATATGGAATTAGGTTATTAGAATGCCTTTTAGCCTAGTCTATAACTATGCTTACTTTCACGAGTCCTCTCGTTTATATTTCTCTTATTTGTTATATTTTCTTTCAAGATATTTTCGCTATGATTCTTTCTCGTTATTCTTTCGGTATTTTGCTTGGAAAAGAAGACACTCGTATTTCACAAACGAAACGATATCACCAAGTTAGGAGTGACATTCATACCTTGGTGATTAGTTTCACTCCTCTATATGTTATTTATCTTAGGAATATATCTTTGAGATAGGAGTGACATCCGCACCTCAAAGAGTATTTCCTTCAAAAAGAAACTTAACCACTAAGCTGGGAGTGATATCCTTAACTTAGTGATTGGTTTCATTCCTCAATTGTTTTCAAGTTTGAAATACATCTTTGAGTTAGGAGTGAAATCCACACCTCAAGGATCCGTTTCTACATCTCGTTTTAAAGTCTCGCTAAAGGTTTTGAAATTTACAAGTGAACGGGTAGAAAGATGACCATTCACACATAGGTTCAAGTACGCTCCCAACAAGTCACTAATAATATTTCAATTTCTTTGGCTAGTCACCAGTTTCATTAGAAATATTTTCAGTATCACATTTTTGATATATTTTTCATTTGTTGTTTGAAACTCTTATCATAATTTTCTATAATGAAGTTATTATGTCTTTTGAGTTTTCTCTATTAATAGCTATCGCTATTTGTGCATTTTTCCGTTTTCCATTAGTGACTCTTAAGTTTTGTTTAACATTTGGATTTTAAGTTCCATCTCTTGATGTTTTATATACTCATTGATTATTCGCTTTTGGATTTTTTTTTCATCATTATTAAAACTTTTATCCGCTATATTATCGCATTAAAACTTACACTATTTTCATTTATGCTTTGTGACTTTTACACTATTGTCGCATTGACTTTTATCATTCACGTCATTTTAAATCTTGGTCTTTTAAAACACATTTAGATTTACACATACTTCATGAAACGGTTTCATTTTGCATTTTACAAACTTGTATTGCATATTTTAAAGATCAAATGTAAAATTTTTTTTTTTCATATATGACGTATCCAATATATATTTTCGGGAGAAATTTGCAAACTAATAATAATGCCTTATAACATTTTTTTGTCAAACTCGACTTCTCGTAAACACATGAAAATGTGTATTTACGAAGATTTTACAAATGAACCTGTTTTGAATCTAAAACACACTTCGATTTCTAAAAAAATTTATTCTCATGCATCCCTACTATTCTTTCAACAATATCACAAAGTCGAGTAAACTGCGAAAATTTACCTTTTACACTTATACTCTTTCAGTTGCAAAACTTTTGGTTTAACTAAACAATGGACATATCTTTTTATCAGAATGTTGCTAAATGTCTTTTATAGTATAACGCATATATGTAAAATTACTAGATTTTAACTCACATGCCAGTAGGCTATACACCCGTTCCGTGCACATTCATTTGCCGTAAATTTCATTATTTTATTCTTTCACCATTTTTATTCATAGTTATTTCTAACATGTTATTTGTGATTGTTTTCACATTGCCTAATTGCATTAATTCAACTCGTTTACTTTCATTTTGTGCAATTGTGCGATTTACTCGATTTATGTTATACTATTCTTTCAGTCGGAATTTTATGCTATACTTATATACTTACTTGAACGCATATTTGGTATGCATATTTTCTTTCCTGTTTTGAGCAAAACCCTGTTATACTTTACATTATTTTGTTCATCATCATGGCCAACGAACATACTAGTTGATAACTCGTACGAGATCTAAGCCAGTGCCCACGTACGACTCGGATTAGAGTATTTCTTCAATTCGAGGGGAACGGTGTAAACCTCAGGGTCTATCAATATGAGTGTTTAGAGCCAACGATGTGAACAAAAGTTACCGGTTAAGGGTGAACCCGGAAGGGAAGAACCTCTAACCATGTCATGAGTAAACATTATTTCTTTACAGTGGCTATTACATATTGGTTGCACGCGTTTATTTCATGTTAGGGTTATGGAAAAGCATAACACCCTAGTGTAAGGTAAATCGATGATTACGGTCCGGAACGCAATCATGGGTTTACAGGTACATGAGGGTGGTGTGTAATTCTATCTAGGCTGTTGGTAGACAATCAGTACGAATCCAAAGTATCGGGAGTGTGGTGGGTTAGCTGCGTACACCCTATATATAAGCATAAACGATACTGTGGGAACGGGCTAGGAGTCTGACCAAGAACCTACCCATTACTTTATAATTACCTTTTCATTAGATCGTTGACTAATAGCTAGCCTTTCAATAAGGACATTTTACATATGCTTCAATTAGCTTGTTGGGGCCTTTCTTGTTAACCACCTCTATAGGAAACCTTAAATTTGTATACACTTACACTCTCTAGTATATTGCATGTCCTTAATAAAGTTTGGTCAGAAACCTTTCTAAAGTAGGGTAGACTGCTTCATTAGTACCTCTGCCCCTCACCAGTTACACATTCCCAAAACACCTCTCATTTAAACTTTCAACTTTCTAGCCTCAGGTCATCTGTTAAAAAAAATTTGAAACTTTTACCTAGGATATTAGACCACTATTTTAAAACTTGTCAAATCATAAATGATGAAATTTTTTTCAACCCACTAGAGTTATACAACGCCTTTGTTTCATAGTAGCCTCCACTTGAAAGAAATTTCGAGACGAAATTTTCTAAAGTAGGGGAGACTGTGACATCCGCCACCCTCGTCTTTCGTCAAAATTTCAATATTAACCCTTCAAATATTTCCATTATAATCCCTATCAGTTTCGTCGTTCTCAAAAATTTATTTTAGAGTAAACCAAAAATTTTATCATTTATATTCATAATGGATCGGGTATAAGTTTTTATCCAATACGTATCTTGAAACATCTACGGAATGAATATTATAAAAATTTCAAGTTTATAAAGTTTTATGAAACTTTTTAGTTAAATTAGTTTAACTCGGTTAAGTTTTATAAAGGAAAAACTAACTGTATTATAATAAAACTAACTAGGTTAAAGATTGAGGGACCAATATTGCCAAAAACCAAACCTTTTAAAAACACACATTCCCTCCCCTCTGTGCACACGTATTACCGGTCAAAAATCCGGTCACCGGATTTACTTTCCGGCCACCCTTAAAACTTAACATTTCTAGTCTTTAACCCGTTTTCTTAACAAACTAGTCGTTTCCCCATCATTTTATAACTGATACGAAGTTAATAACTCGCAATTAACATGTTTTAAGTGAGTTTATTTCGGAATTAGTTTTGTAACCGATCGGTTTAAAGAAATGTTTCAAACGCCTTGTTTAATCGTCCTTTATATAAATTGAAACCTTCATCTCGTTTCTGCACTTGCAAACATTCATAACCCACTAAGAATCGCATATAAACATGTCCAGAAGCTTGGTAATTGGGTCCGATAGGGTCGCGCCTAAAGAACTCTTCACTCCGGCTCAAATCGGGTCTGTAAGTTCAATGTTTTCATGCCGTTTTGTTTCTTCATCATTTCCGATCAAAAGCCCCATATTTCTGACCTCATTTTGTGTCTGTTAGGGGCTATTGATCATACCTAGGGTTAGGGTTCTTGGTTAGGGATTGAATTGGGAAAGAAGATGAGTATGAATATTGTCTTAAATATTATTAGTTTGCAAGGTAATCAACAAACATATCATTTGGTGTAGTGGTTGTGATGTGTTATATGGGAATAGGGACCTGGGTTCGAACCCAGGCACCATCACCATTTTGTTTTTCTGATTTTCTTTTGTTTATTCATTTATTCTTATTTATTCTTTAAAAACACAATTATAATACATATAACCATAGAATATTCATATTAAATTCATTTTTGCTCCAAAAATTATGAAAATTTAGGTGTAGCTTCTTGAAACCTCATAGAAAATTACCACATTTTTATTTTCTGAGAAATGTTTTATTTTTCTATTTTTATTGAATTAAATGGTTTTAATCATATTTAATTGATTAAAAATTCGTTTTTAATGATTTTAATCTAAAACTTTTTGGGTAATTATTTCTCATCATCATGAACTGAAATAAAAAATGATTTGGTTCAGAAAACATTTATTTTTATTGATTTTCCTATTTTTAATCATTTAAACATGATTTAATCTCATTAAATCAGTTTTAAATATAAATAAGTTTATAAAAAATTATGGGAAAATTATTTCAATTTGTTTACATCAAAAAGCATCCATTTTCAATAAAAATAACATTATTGGATCATGTCTTGTATTATTAGTATTATTTGTCAATTACGACATCATTAAACGTTTATTTATTTATACTATTACAAAATTTATTTTATAAATACTTTTCTTATAAAATATAAATATTTCTTATGTTGGAAAGTCTTAATTATTAATTGTCGGATCATTGTAAAATTCGTCATTATTTATTTCAATATTTATGATTATCGTATTTAATTACAATAATTAGTTAAAGTAATTAACTAAATGATTTTGCCTTAATTATTCAAATATATTTACATCTAAATATTCAAATGGTAATAACTATATTACCTAAACTACATTTACAAACTTTGATATATATTATTTTTATACAACTTTTACATTAATGCAATTTATCGTAAAACTCTAATTCCCCAAATCGACTTAGCAAACCCTAATGCCTTAGACCCTAGTTACCTTAGACTTTTTAGACATTTCCTTATTAGTATGCTTACACAATGTAGGTTGAATTCCTCGGAATTCCCATTACTTAGCTCACGACCGCTTAAGTTGGATTTTAATCGCTTTCGCAAACTGTGAGTATATCTTTCCCCTTTTTACTGTTTTACTATTCTGGGGTGACTCATGTACTTACTATCAAGTTTCTATTTCTTTTACTAAATGCAATTCTCATGTGTGTTTGCTTTATGTTAATTGGTGTGTCTATGACTTGTCAAAATCATTAACCGCTGGGCGGCCTAGCATTTCAATGAATAGTACTATGGTATACCCCCTTGAGACTCTGTTGAGAGAATCTTGGTCATTGTCTTGTTAATTCATTATTCAGTTGGTTAGTCATGTGTTAGTCATTATTCTTAGGTTTGGTTTTGAACGGATATTACTTATCACATAATTGCAAATGGTACCGCACATGAATTGCTAAACATTTTTCCTACTATATTTATTCAAACAGGGTATGCTCACCAATACATTTTGTATTGATCAAATCATTTTCGTACATGTTTCAGGTTGTTTTGAGACGCTTCTCTTAGGCTTTTGGATTTTATATTTAAGCCTTGACTACATTGTATTTTAGCTAGACTTGCCACTTTAGAATTGTTATATCCTGTAATTTCATTTCAATGTAATAAATTATTTAATCAATGTATTCAAATTTACACTTTAGTACCATGAGCTATTAAGCAATCGTCACTACGTGACACCTCGATGTTTCCGCCATCGGTTGGGGTGTTACAATGATGATGATTAACGAGGGTTTGACTCTTAAGGATCTACTCGATGATGATGATTAACGAGGACCTTTTTTTATGAGAGATTGAATTGGATTTGTGGGGAAGAAAATATTGGCAGGTGTGTGTTTGAAGAGAGAGGGAGAGTGAGGGGGAGATGATGATATGATGGTTATGTCAGTGTACTTATGCAGAGGCATGGTTAATTACCCATCTGCCCTTGATCCCATTTGTGACCACACAATGCCACTTACTTTTGAATATTAAATAGAATTAATTAAGGACCATTGATCAAACTTGATCAATGGTCACCATAGGGTTTGCAGGGTTTTTTTTCAAAAGATAGGGTTTCCATATTATCCACTCCCTATATATATATATATATATAAGATTTTAGGAATGAAAGATCTTTAGAAACTAAATCAGTGCCCACAAAGCTCATATTTGTTGACGTTTGCTAAAGAAGTTTGGTAATACTGCTCGTATTACCAAACTCATACAGCCTGCGATGAAGTCGAGAGTTGCACATTTGGCCTGCATACGGCCCCGTATGAGGTGTCACATTAGGGAATATGAAAACTTGGTTGAAATATTACTGAACCTATTAAGAAAATGTGTAATCCTGGAACTGGATAGTGTATACTTAAGACTAGTCACAAAGAGTGTTCCATACATGATGCATGGGCAAGGCCGGCTCAATCGTTTTGGGGCCTAAAGCGAAATAAATATTTCAGGCGAGTTAATTGTAGTTTTCGTCCCTGTGGTTTGCCTAAACTAACAGGTTCAGCCCAGGCTTAACACCCTGTGTACCTGTGCTTTCATTTTCTAACAGTTTACATCCCTCGACCTAACGGCCGTCCATCTGCCGTTACATCACCCCACGTGCAGCTCACGTGAGGGGTACTCTGGTCATTTAAAGTCCTTAATGAAGGGCAGTTTGGTCATTTCATCCCTTGAGGGGGTATCTGGGTCATTTCAAGTCGAAAACGAAGGGTATTTTCGTCATTTCACCTTGATTAAAAAAAAATAATCTTAACGAAAATATCTGGTGAAAATTAACTTTCCCTCCCTATTTAATCCCCTAATCTTCAACCCTAAGCTTCATCTCATCTTCAATCGTTTCATCAATAATCACAATCAACATGAACAATCAAACTACAATGGTGATATGCAGGTGTGGAGCAACAACGGACCTCAGAATTTCATGGACGAATGAGAATCCAGGACGTAGGTACCATCGTTGCACAAATGGATGTGGTTTCATTGATTGGATGGACCCCCCTACTTGTACAAACCCTATTGTGTTGATACCTGCTCTGTTGGCCACCATACGAAACCATGAAGACAATGTGAGAAGAATGTGTGCAAGGAAATCAGAAGCTGATCAAGTGTTGAAGAAAATAGAGGATGTGTTGAAGAAAACAGAGAATGAAAACAAGATGCTGAAACTAGGTCTAGTGTTTGTTTTGATGTTTTTTGTGATGTATTATGTTATGAAGTAGGTCTAGGGTATGTGCAGGTCTAGGGTATGTGCAGGTCTTGGATGTTTTTTGGTGGTTGTGCAGTCATGGTTTCTAGGTTTGGTGGATGTTTTTTGTAATGAAAGTCATGTTTTGATGAAGATGAAGAATGAATATTATGTAATGAATGTTTTGGTAATGAAATGAATATTATGGATGAATGAATGTTATTGTGTATGAGCCATATGTTAATGTTATTGTTATTGTGAATGATTGTATGTTAATGTTATTGTGTATGAGTCATATGTTAGTGAATCAGTCATGTTAATGGTTGTGCAGGGTCATAATGGTTGTGCAGAGTCATATTGTTATTGTCAATGATTGTATGTTAATGTTTTGTAATGAAAGTAATGGAAGTCATGTTTTGATGAAGATGAAGAATGAATCAGTCACAAGGTTAATTGAACAACAGAGAGTATAATATTATCATGTGGACAGTGTTGATTAACATTATGCCCCTTGACCCATTTGACATGTGGACAATGTTATCTCAATGTTATCTCTTAGTGAATCAGTTTGTTAATGGTTGTCAAATGGGCCATAGGTTTAAGTCAAATGGGTCAGTTTGTTAATGGTTGCAGCCTATGAAAACAAGATGGTTTTCATAGGTTTAAGTCAAATGGGCCAGTTTGTTAAGATGTTGGATCAGTTGAATGGGTTTGGTTTGAGCAGTTTGTTATGATGTTAATGGTTGATTATGTAGGTTGTTAATTGAATGGGTGTGCAGTTGAATGGTTTTGGTTTGTGCAGTTTGGTTGTCAAATGGGTCAGGGTATAATGATGTAATTTTGCAGCATATGAAAACAAGATGGTTTTCATAGGTTTAAGTCAAATGGGTCAAGTATGCAAATGGGTCAATATGATCATGAATAGAATGTCATTTCTAACGGCCATATTGCCCTGTATAACGGCCATATTCACTATAAATAGAGCACAAAAAGGGAACAACCACTGATTCATAATCAACAAGATGTTGCTGATGATGAACATGATCATGAAGGAAAGACAAAAAAGGAACATGAAGAAGCTAATCCATACGACGATTATGATCCTGAGATTTTGAAAAAAGCCTGGGATTATGCAGACTCTGATGATGAGTGGTACTACGACCCGTATGAAGATGAGCGTCGGTCTGATTCATGCTCTGATGATGATCGTCACTGGAAGTGAAACATGTAACAAATGGAAGTGATGAACAACCAAAACATGATGCTGATGTAACAAGTTGCTATGAATGAATGCTATGAATGAAATGTATGCAATGTTTAACAAACATAATCATTTTCATTTCATTCCAATTCAAATTCATTACAATGTTCAATGCATACACCTACATTAACAAAATATGAACAAAGTACAACACAAATAACAAAATCTGCAAAATTGGAGGAACATCACTCCATCTTTCATTTCGTAGATGATAATTTCAGCTCCAATTGGACATTGTTGATCTCGAATTGGAGTAAAACAATGGATTACACATTAGGGTTTTTGAAGTGGAATTGGGGAAGAAGAAGACTGCTTCTTCAAATTATAACGTTCATATTCCATGGATGAAATGACCAAACTGCCCTTCATTAAGGACTTTAAATGACCAGAGTACCCCTCACGTGAGCTGCACGTGGGGGTGATGTAACGGCAGATGGACGGCCGTTAGGTCGAGTGATGTAAACTGTTAGAAAATGAAAGAACAGGTACTCAGGGTGTTAAGCCTGGGCTGAACCTGTTAGTTTAGGCAAACCACAGGGACAAAAACTGCAATTAACTCGATTTCAGGCCCTCCATTTTTTAGACTTTTAGATTTCCTCGTTAAAGTCACATAATGTAAATATATTTTAGTTTACAATGATTATTGTTTTAACCGCTATATATAATTATTTTCAGGCATTTCATACACCCTAATACGTTTTGTTTATTCTTCTTCTTTAAAATTCTTTAAAATTCTTTAAAATCAAGAACCTAAAAAGTAAAATGTTATGTCTAAGTTAAACATAACACATTCCAATCGGCTGTTCTAGACCTTCTCACTGGAATGAATATAATCACATTCCAATGGGAAAGTCACGATCTGCGTCATCTACATGCCAGTGGTATGGACTATGGAGTTATTCAGTTATGATCGGTAGATCAATTGATAAGGTAATTGATTGGGCCTATTCTGTGATTTTTTGGTCCAACTCTGAACTTCCTTAGAAGATTGGGTTTGATTATTAGACCCAGAGGCCAGAGGAGGAGAAGATAAAATTCAGCCCAGGCCCATTCCTTGGTGTATCACATATTTCACATGATCGATCCCTCACATGACATCACACGAATGATTGATTTTTTTTTTTGACACCCTATAGTATATGGTTCTATGCAAAGGTGCACATAACGGTTTTTTTGGGAACCGGAACCGTTTACAAACCGGTTTCAGGTTGGGACTGATTCAGTTTTATACCGGTTTCATCAGTTTGAAATATTGGTTTTAGAGACCGGTTTCGGTTCATGAACCAATTCTTGCGCGCACTTTTTTTTATAAAAAAAAGCAACACAATTTTTTTTACATAAAGTTCAACTTTTATTTATTTCTAACATTTTTAGGTGTATGGGTATAAATCTTTTGTATAATTTTTTATATATAATTTTTTTATATAAAATTCCAGTTTTTTTAATAAAGATACCGGTTTTTTATACCGGTTCGGGAGGACCGGTTCTTCCATAAACCGGTTCGGTTCGGGTTGTAGTTTGGAGATGGAGAATCGATTATGGACCTTCGGTTCATAATACGAACTGAAACCAGTCTGGGAAATAACGGTCCCAGACTGGTTAGGTTCCACTGATTTGTGTTCACGAACGGGTTTTTTTGTTCACCAAATAGAACTTTTTTCCCTGCTCATATGAACCTATATGGGTTATATATTGTTATACGACCCGTATAGAATCACATGACATGACAAAAGTTGCAACACAATGCCAAGAAGTATAACAAAATGATGAGGAAAACAGACACAATGATCGTAAAAATGACACAATGAATAAAATAAGAAAAAGACACAATGATCTAATACAAATTCTTAAAACTACAAGCTAAAAATCTAAAAAAGTGAAAACCTAAAAACTAAGATTGTATGGTTCGATGAGACCGTTCTAAGGACGTTTGAATGAGTTTAATCAGAATCCGTTTGATATCCTTTCTACGACTTCCTATTTGTCTTTCACATTGTATTTGATCCGGACCCTATAATAAAATATAACCAAAATAATACAAGCTTATGTATGAATTTAGCCATACATTACTAATGTGAAAGGGGATATATAGTCGGTTTGGCAACCTGGATGAGGTAGGATATCTTGCCAAAATGAAGAAACAAATAGCCTAACCTCCTTGTAAGGATGATAGTCTAAATGCAACCACAAGACTGATCCTTCACTAGCACTTCCTGGATTAGAGTAACCTGCAATAAAGATTAAGTGGGTAGGGAGACGACTACACAAGGTAGTAGTTTATAACAAAAACGTGGGTGAATGGGGATACTATCAAGTATGGTAGCTCTTAGGGTTAGTCAAAAGTGTCCTCTCTATTAAGGACATGATCCTTTATATAGAGGTAGACGTATGCCACCATTACCCGAAACCCTAATCGTAATGGGCCAGGCCCGATTAGGGTTGTCTCCACTACCCAAGGATTATATTAGTAAAGTGGTTAATGAATAGCTATAAATAAGGAAACATGGAACAATTACCGCCTTTACAGTTGGCATTTGCGGATATCACTCCGTAATTGTAGGAAAGTAGTTAATGCTTTAAATAACGGATGAACCTCTTTTGTGCGCGAGAAGCTATTCCGCGGGCTGAATTCCGGGTTTGGGTATGCTCTGCGCAGTTATGAGCACCCAATCCCATCAAGTCCCCCCAGTCCAGCGTGTACCCTTTTTTCGAGTGTATGAGGGAAGAGGGTGGATGGTGGACTTAAAGTGGTGGCCCCTGGATGATAGCTCAGCCTTCCTTGGTGGTGAAAACATGGTAATCGGTGGAGTGTTGTTGCAGAATAATGAAGACTCGGCGTGTCTGTCATGCGGAGAGCGGAGAACGGTACTTGAATTTGACGTTAAATCTCCGTGGTCGTGTCACGTGCCACTTTAGTGAAGGACAGTTGTCGGGTAGTGAGCAAAGGATGGTGGGTAGCGTCTGTCACAAGCTATGCTTGTGTCAGTGAGCATCCCATCGGTTATGGCAGACAGCTGCCTCAGGAGCGTGGTTAGCGCGTGGTGCGCGCGTGTGCCGCTTAATTAGCCGTTCACAGCCACGTGTCGTGTGGAAAACCGTTTCCACTTACCCAGGCTGACGTCATTGGCAGTTATAGCCCACATTATAAAAAGATTTCAAAAATTTTCAAACTTCACCGTTCTCACACCTTTCATTGCAAACCTTCCAACTTCCCTTTTCTCTCTCGCTCTGATTAACCGTTGCTTTTACTCAATCATCAAAAAATGTCTCAAGAAACATCTGGTGCTGCTGATCTGACAAAGACGACTGAGAAAACAGAGAAGGGTATTACCACAACCGTTGTCAAGTGGGACGCCTCTTCTTTTTCCACATTCCTCGATCACTATGGGATTGAGGCTGATTGGGAGCCTGAACTACCTGCTGCTGGTAAGACGGCGTTGGACGCTTCTCCTAGTAAAATCACTCTATATGAAGCGTTCTTTACCCGATGTTGCTTTCGTCTTCCCATTACAAAGTTCCTGGTGAGCACCTTTATGAAATATGGGGTGTATCCTACCCAAATGACTCCGTTTGGGCTGTCTAGACTCGTGCATTTTGAAGCAACCTGTCGGTCTCTTGACCTAGAGCCGACCTTCGATATGTTGAATGTTTTTTACGTTCTTGAAGAGGCCCGCGGTGGGCCCGGGTGGTACAGTGTATCCCCCCGGAGGAATCGGACTCAGATTGTCTCAGAGAGTCCCAAATCGATGTATGATTGGAAGGAAAAATTTTTCTACATTCACCGAGGGGTGATTCCTGCTGCCTTGCAGTGGATGAGCGTTGGGGTGAAGGAAAGGATTGCGGAGTTCCCGCCCATGAAAGATTACAAAAACCAGCCTTGGTATGATACCCTGTGTGCGCATTCCACTCCACTGTCTATGGAGAAGTGCCCAGAGGGCGTGCTTGTGATGCTAGGGCTCAGCCGTTTGGGGCATCCGGAGGGTCATGAGCCCACTGCGGCTGATGCCAGTAAGTACATGTGTATTTCTTCTTCATTGTATCTCTTCTTTTATTTTTGTGCTTTCTCTCTATGTCATTATCCTTGCAGGAATGACAAAGTTTGATCTTTTTGATGCCCGAGGGGCCGCTAAGCTGAAGTATACTGCTTTGCCCCAAGGAACTCCCACAGTGATTGAGCGGATGGCTCGCAATTTTTTGATGCCACAACTCAAGAATGCCCAGCAGCATTACATGCGTACAGGTTACATCCTATACTACCTCTCTATATTCAATATATTGTTTCTTGTGTTACTGCGGAGAATTCCTGCGCCGAAAAAGGGTGTGTCACGTTCCGCGTATTGCAGACTCTGATCCCGCGTGCCCTTTGTTTCAGGCGCAGGGATTTGCCCAGCGAAGAAGACCGGGGTTGACTCGGGTGAAACTTCCCCGGGTCGTAAGAAGATGTCATGTACAGGTAAATCATGTCATATGTTAGCGTAGTATTTATGATGCTTGAACCCTGTTTTATGCCTGTCCGTAGGTGCTGGTCCTAAACGTCAGCGGAAAGAATCTCAGAAAGGGAAGAAGGTGGCCTCCAGCTCTACTGTTTCTAGAGATGATGACGAGGCAACGGAATCAGACGATGATGCCAAGCGTCAGCGTACACGCGGACCTACACCCGTTGATGATTCCGTTGAGATATCAAACGAGCTATATCAGAAGCGTCTCGAAGATCTTGCCCAGAAGCAGGTTCAAATCACAAGGCCATCTACGGAGGCCGTGAAGGCAACTTCTTCCAATGTGGTTGAGGATTTGACCCTCAACAAAGAGACGAATGTCATGCCTGCTGGCCCAAAAATGATTGTGAAGCCTCCGCCTAAACGGCAACCTGTGTTAGTCAAATCTGTCAAGCAGATCCCTGGTAAGTTTCTGTGCCAGATCTTGTGTTCAACTTCTGAATATGGAACACAAAGTGATTATTTTCTCCTTGGTATTTTTCAGGTAAAAGTTCTGCTCCGCAAGGGGCACTTAAGAAACCCATTTCAAATGTGGAGAAAGTGAGTGAGCCTGTCCCGGAAGATGTTCAAGGCTCAAATCCATCTGAGTTGGAGACCCGGATACCTTCTCAAGTGGAAGGGGTCATGATGTCTCCGAAAGCAAGTAAAGACACTGGTAAAAGCCCTTTGGTTGAGTCGTCCACTGTGAATGTTGATCCAACAATCGTGGAGGCGGATGCCTCTCGCGGAGAAAAAGGTAGTCAGCCGGATCCATCCTCTGAAACGGATAAGTCTGCTTCCACGGGTGTTCATGCGGATAAGGTATCCGCGGAAGGTGTGCTGACCTCCTCGACTCCGAAGGGGAATATAACCAAGACTGCTCGGGGGTCCGGAAAAGCGAGTGGAAGCGGAGGAAGGGTAGCTCCTCGTGATTTTGACCCGAACAAACCTTATCAGCCCCGGTGGGATATAAGGCAGACGACCCGCTTTACCAATCCGTTGAGTGCGGAGGAGTTTATCTCCTATGCTGTTCCGCCCAGCGAACGTGACTATCAAGATGGTATTGACCGTCGCTCATTGTTTTCTGACATGAGCTTGAATCTAGCTTTATGCTTTAGTAACTTCGGGTCGATGATGCGGCGAGAGGAGGAATTCCAGCGTTCTTGGAAAGCTCTCAGGAGTGCGGAAGAAGCACAAAGGAAAAGGGAGGAGGAATTCCAACGATTCCGTGCAGATTCTCGTTCTGAAGTTGAGCAATTGAGGGGTCAACTTCGGTCTGCTGAGGGTGAGATTCAAAAGATGAAGACTGAGAAAGTTGAAGCTGCCAAGGGGTGGAAGGAGTCTTGTGAGCGCACCAACTTAGACCTAGAGCGTGGTCGGAAAACTATTGAGAAGTTGAAGAATGAGATGGCCCGCGTGGTTCGCGAGGCAGAAGAGAAACAGAAAACTCTGGATGCCAAACAAGCTGAACTGTCTGACACGGTCATTAAGTTGAAAGAGCAACATGAGAACTTAGTGACTGCCACCACGCGGGTTTCAGAGTTAGAAGCACAAGTGAAGAGTCTTGATGAGGAAAAGGCACAACTGGGTGAAGCAAATGCCTTATTGGATTCCTCTCGTGTTCAGCTGGAAGTAAGCCTCCAACAAACGCAAAATGAGCTCCGTAATGCTGCGCAAACCTCGCAGGCTGCTCGGGAGCGTTTAACTTGGATGATGCAGCACGGTCTTCAAGGGGTTCGATTTCCCTTAACCTCTGTTTGAGTATTTATATGTTGTTATACATTTTATTGTCTTATCTTGTTCATGTTTGATCCATAGGTTTTTAAACGCATATGGAACGAGCCGAAGTTTGGCGATGCGGTGGCGAAGATGGTGCGGCGTCCATGCGGAGTGGCTTACAGGAAGGGTTTGTGGAGGGCTATCATCACCATGCGGCTGGCTTAGCCCTTGAAGATGGAGAGCATTTTGGGAAACCGTATGAAGATGAAGCCGTTGCTCCGCAGCAGGAGTTCGAGACCCTCACCTTTGATGTCTTCGACGTGGTTGACCATTGCTTGAAGACGGAGGATCCAATAGGTCAGCTGCGCGAGTACTTTGAAGAATCTGATCGTCTTGGCGCAGAGCTCGAAGAGAACGAGCGGAGAGAAGAAGAAGCGCGGAAAGCCACTGCACAAGGAGGAGGAGAATCGTCCGCTGCTGGTGCGAGGTATGGCGCGCAGAACGAAGGGGCGGAAGATGACACTTATATAGATCTCATAGACTATGATTGATTTTCTTTGTAATTTGTCATCCTCCTTTTCCTTGTGACTCTTGTAACTGAACAATTGGATGCTTCCTTATGCTTTATTTTTTCAAGTCCAGTTAATTAATTTTGTGTTTAACATAACTGTTGAACTGCCATGATGATTGGATGACGTCAGCCTTGGAAAAGGGGTGCCACTTGTCCTGCTGATGTCATCTGACAGTTTTGGCGGCGCTGCAGCTGATTGATGTGACGGTTGGCGTCCATACTTGAGTATTTACCATTAATGGTAATTAATGGCCTTCCTTGTCTTTTCTATAAAAGGTTAACCATGGATTAACATTTTCCCATAACTCTTGATTTTTCTATCCATTGCTTCCATGGCCTCTCCCTTGAGAATCACCAAAGCTGAAGTTGAAGCATTGCAAGGGATGTTGTCATTATCTGATCATCCCCCTGTGATCAAGGTACCTCCAACTCCCATGCATCAATTAGCCACTTATTGTGGTTACCTTTTATTGACTGAAGATCAAGTGGACCAACCAGTAAAGCGTGGCTCGCTTGGTGCTCCTGTGAAGATGAAGCGGCAGGGTGAGCTCCAGGATCTTCCCAAGATTCCCAAGTTAAGGCTTCGTCGAACTTCCACCGGTTGGCAGCATGCCACTTGATGTCTTTTTTCTTCTTGATGCCAACTTGCCTGGCTTTTCCGCTTTTCCGGGCTACATCATCAATGACTTATCGGAACATATTGAGTATCGATGCTAACACCAGCTTTTCCATCATTGAGTATCGAGTCTCTGGGTCGAGCAGAGTTCTGCTGACGTAATATACTGGGGTTTGGACGCCCTTTCGATCAACCAAGAGAACAGCACCGATTGCCTTTTCCGTTACGGATAAATATAGTATGGCCCTTCCCAGTTTGGTGCCAACTTGCCTGGCTTTTCCGCGTTAGATGCCTCGTTGTTGCGGAAGACGTAATCTCCCGCGCGGAAAGCCTCTGCCTTCACCTTTGCATTGTAGTATCTTTCAAGCTGTCTTTTGTAGTTGGCTTCTCTGACGGCGGCCATGTCTCTACGCTCATCTAGTAGGTCTAGGTTAAGCTTTAACTCCGTATCGTTAACCTGATGGCTTGCCAGTAAGATTCTTGGAGACGCACAATACATTTCCGCAGGGATGACAGCCTCTGTTCCGTACGTAAGGCTAAACGGGGTTTCTCCATTACTTGTCTTGGATAACGTGCGGTGAGCCCATAAAACATGAGGGAGCTCGTCAACCCAACCAGTGCGCTTCGTTCCAAGTCTAGTCTTGATACCCTCTACCACGCTTCTGTTCGCGCGTTCGACCTGCCCATTACCTTGCGGATGTGCTACCGAGGTGAATATCTGCTTAACATTCATGGAGGTTAACCATTCTTGTAAGTGTTGGTCTGCGAATTGCGTGACGTTATCACTTACAATTTCCATGGGTAAACCGAAACGACATATGATAAATTCCCAAATGAATTTCTTGATGCTCTTTCCATCAATGGAGGCCAAAGGCTTGGCTTCCACCCATTTGGTGAAGTAATCAATTGCGACCACCAGATACTTTACGTTTCCTGGAGCTGTGGGAAATGGGCCTACGAGGTCGATGGCCCACTTTTGAAATGGCCATGCCGCGGTCACAGGTATCAGATTGTTCTTGGGGCGCAGCGTTCCTGGAGCATGACGTTGACAAGACTTGCATTTGCGCAGTTCCGCCACAGCGTCCATATGCATTCCGGGCCAATAATAACCCGCGTTCATTAGCTTTGCTACCATCATCCTAGGGCCAGCGTGCAGCCCGCACGACCCCTCATGTATGTCTTTGATAAGGTAAGTAGCCTCTGCGGAGTCAACACAACGTAGCAATGGCCCTAAGTAAGAGCGCCGGTACAATATACCATCAATGACTTGGTAATGCAGTGCCTTGTTTTGGAGCTTTCGAGCTTCTGCCTTGTTGTCTGGGAGTGTCCCGTTTATGAGATAAGCCCGAATAGGAGTTATCCAAGATGTTTTTCCAATTTGGATAACGTTAACCTGTTTTTGAGGCACGGATGGATTATCCAGGACTTCCACTCGCACATCTTTTGCTAGATGATCAAAAACCGTGGATGCCATCTTGCTTAACGCGTCTGCTGGCTTGTTTTGACTCCGCTTGATGTGGTGAACCTTGCAGTATGCGAAGTCGCGCATGAGGGCTTTGGCTTGCTCCAAATATAGAATCATGGATGCTTCACGTGCTTCGTAAGAACCGTCGATATGATTAGCTACGAGCTGGGAGTCGACGTGGGCGTCTAAGTGTTGCACACCCATCTTTTTCGCAATGCGCAATCCCGCGAGCAATGCCTCGTATTCCGCTTCGTTGTTTGTTGTTAGGAAATTGAGGCGGATTGCGTACGTGAAATCCTTCCCTTCTGGTGTAACTAAGCGCAAGCCTGCTCCAGCGCCATCATCATTGCATGACCCATCGGTGTATAGTTCCCATTTCTCCGCTGGTTCCGAATTGGGAGTTGTGATATGTGCCTGTTGGCACTCAGTGATGCCTTCGGAAGGGACTTCCGCAGCAAAGTCTGCGAGGATCTGCCCTTTGAAGGATGTTCTTGACTTATACTCGATCGTGTGTTCTCCCAGCTCGATGGCCCACTTAGCTAATCGTCCCGACAACTCTGGCTTGCGTAGGATGTCATTTATGCGAAAGTCTGTCAGGACAATAATGGGGTGTCCTTGGAAGTATCTCCGCAACCTCCTTGACGCGTGCACCAATGCTAACACCAGCTTTTCCATCATTGAGTATCGAGTCTCTGGGTCGAGCAGAGTTCTGCTGACGTAATATACTGGGGTTTGGACGCCCTTTCGATCAACCAAGAGAACAGCACCGATTGCCTTTTCCGTTACGGATAAATATAGTATCAATGGCTCTTTCGGGAGTGGAGCTGTGAGAGTAGGCAAGTGACTCAAACAGTCTTTCATTTCTTTAAATGCGGTCTCGGCCTCGTTTGTCCACTTAAAGTTGGATTTCTTGAGGCAGCTTTTCAGTGTGCTTACGAAAGGGAATGACTTGGACGCATAGTTTGAGAGGAAGCGGTTTAGAGCCACTAAGCGTCCCATGAGTGTCTGGACTTCCCGGATAGAAGATGGAGACGGCATACGCTCGATTGCTTGTACTTTGTCTGGGTTCGCGCGGAAACCATCTTTGGTTACAATCACTCCCAAGAACTTGCCCTCCTCCATTCCGAAAGAACACTTGCTCGGATTGAGCTTCATTCGCACTGCGCGGAGCTGATCAAATGTCTTCTGGATGTCCAGCAACATTTGGTCCTCCTCCGTGCTTTTTATGACCAAATCATCCACATAAACTTCGAGATTGACCCTATTTGTTTGTTGAACACATTGTCCATTAAACGTTGATACGTGGCTCCCGCGTTCTTCAATCCAAATGGCATTTTGGTATAGCAATAAGTTCCTGTATCTGTGCGGAAAGACGTTTTGTCCTCGTCCTCCTTAGCCATCTGGATTTGATGATACCCTTTATACGCGTCAAGAAAACACTTGAACCTGAATGGTGCCAGGGAGTCCACCTTTAAGTCAATCTCAGGGAGCGGGTAGCAGTCTTTTGGACATGCCTTGTTTATGTCTTTGTAGTCCACACACATCCGCCAGCCTCCATTTGACTTTCCGACCATGACTGGGTTAGCGACCCAGGTTTGGTACCTTGTCTTCCGCAGGATGCCTGCAGCTAATAGCTCTGCCACTTGCTCATTCATGGCCTTTGTTTTCTCTGGCCCCATACTGCGCTTCTTCTGGACGACTGGTTCAACGGACTTGTAGACGTTAATCCTGTGCTCCGCTATGTGTCGCGGAACGCCAACCATGTCCGCGGGTTGAAATGCAAAGACGTCCATATTTTTAATTAGCAGTTGCTTCAAGTGCGCACGTATGGTGTCAGAGATTACTGGGCCTATGACAACCGTCTGATCTGGGAATTTAGGGTTAATGACCCATTTTTCCGGATCAGTACGGTCTGCTGGCTTCATTATCTTGGGAGGTTTGCATGTGTCTGTTGCGTGGCAATTTTTGTTTCCGCGTATGAAAGCCACCCCTCCCCGCGTCGGAAAACCGACCATCTGGTGTGGTGTGGACGCATTGCAATTGAACTTAGCCAATCCTTCTCTCCCTATGAGAACGTCATGCGATAAAGTCACTGGCAACACCATGAAATCACATGTCTCCGTGCGGGAGAGTTGTCCGTCTATCCATGTGACAGGAAGTGTGAGTATACCCAACGGAATAATCACCTCATGGATGAATCCGGATATTGGCTCTGTGGTTGGAACGAGCTTCTCCTTGTCTTCGGCATCTAACTGATCGAAACACTGCCGGTACATGATGTCGGTACTGCTACCATTATCGAGGAACATATATCTTGTTCGATAATGTCCGATGACTCCCGTGATGATCAACGGCGTTGTGAAAGATGCTCCTCCTTTAACGCGCGGCATAACGACAGGTGTTTCTCTCCAGGAATCATCTTGGATAATGGAATAAGATCTCTTCTTTTGATTCCTGTTGTGAGTCATGTAACAGTTGTGGCGTCCGGAGCGCTGCACATGGTGCGCGTTAAGGTTTTTGATCCTCTTGTTATTGACATCGCCTTCTCCCTGCGAGTCCCTGGACTTCTTCCGCATGTTTTTAACTAAATGGGACAGTTGGCCTGACTTGATTGCATTCTCGATCTCCATCTTTAGACTGTAACAATTGTCTGTCAGATGGCCGTAATCTTCATGATAGTCACAATACCTTGACGTGTCCACATTTCTTCTATCTTTGCTCAGTTCCCTAGGCTTGGGGAACTGGATTTGTTCTGTCTTCAACACTTCCGAAGGTGTTTTGGACAGTGGAGTCCAATCATAATTCTTCTTGCTTGGCGGTTTCGAATCACGTGAGTGCTTGCTATTGAGGAATTGCCGCGCATCTTGCCCCGAAGAGTACTTCCCTTCATCTGCGGTACCCGAAATTCTTGACCACACAGATTGTTTTCCCTTGCCTTTATCATGCATGTTCGTACCTTGATTGTTGTTATGATAAAAGTTTTTCGAGCGTGTAAACGAGCGTTCCGACGACGCATATACCTTTGCTGCCTCTATCAGCTCATCCCATGCTTCAGGCACACCTTCCTTCCCAGTCAAGCATCTCATGAGATCATCGTTTCGCACTCCATGAATGAATGCGGCCCTGGTAAGTTCTTCACCACAACCCAATTGTAGAGCTTCCTTATTATATCGGACAATATAATCTTCCAGGCTCTCATTATCTTTCCGGGAGCACAACAGAATCTGAGCCTTGTCTTTCTTGTGCTTCCTCAGGTGGGAGAAGTGATTCTTGAATTTCTTTATCAGATCATCAAAATCGACCAGACTTCCGACCGGTAAACTTTCATACCATACTCTTGCCGCGCCTGTTAAGGTTTGAACAAACAGATGGCACCAAGCTTGAACCGGCCATGGTTTAGAACTGCCTGCGCAGTCGAATGCATGTAAATGATCATCCGGATCACACAAACCATCATATTTTCCGATCGTGTTCGGCAGCTTACATTCAACTGGCATAGGTGCCAGCGCAATTCTTGCACAGAATTTGGATCTTTCCGCAAATGATTTCGGACGATATGGCTTGTGCAGATCATCGTCTGGGTTAGGCTGGTTGCTAGCCACAGACTTATTACGCGGCTTCCAAGTTGGATCGGAATTGATCTCATTCTCAGATTCATAACCATCAGGTTCCTCAGTCAGGTTGACGTGGTCCTGAACGTGAGTAATCTTACCACGTTCTCCACCACGTACCGCCTGGCGGGGCTTAGCCGTATGACGAAAAGCAAGTTGTTCTTCGTTTTGAGAGTTATCTTCAGCGTCAAAGTTCAAGGTTTTTCTTGCTTCCAATCTGGCCTTTGCTATCAGTCTCTTCTGGTACTCTGCTATAGTCTTAGCATTTTCTTGAGCCAACCATTCTTCCAGATCTTCGACAGGCTCTTCTGTCGTTTTCTTTTGCGCTGCTAACGCCGACTTTCTTGGTGCAAACATTGGAAAGTTTGTGGTAGCCTGTCTCTGATTCACGTTCTTAGTCACCGTCGTTGGTGCTACTGTGTCTTGATTTGCTTGGACGCCATCATCAACATTGATGGGGTCGGCACGTTGTTCGGTTCCAGAATCCATTTGCACTAGTTTGAAAGATTGATAGACCGTAAGGGATGGCGCCAATGAAGAAACAAATAGCCTAACCTCCTTGTAAGGATGATAGTCTAAATGCAACCACAAGACTGATCCTTCACTAGCACTTCCTGGATTAGAGTAACCTGCAATAAAGATTAAGTGGGTAGGGAGACGACTACACAAGGTAGTAGTTTATAACAAAAACGTGGGTGAATGGGGATACTATCAAGTATGATAACTCTTAGGGTTAGCCAAAAGTGTCCTCTCTATTAAGGACATGATCCTTTATATAGAGGTAGACGTATGCCACCATTACCCGAAACCCTAATCGTAATGGGCCAGACCCGATTAGGGTTGTCTCCACTACCCAAGGATTATATTAGTAAAGTGGTTAATGAATAGCTATAAATAAGGAAACATGGAACAATTACCGCCTTCACAGTTGGCATTTGCGGATATCACTCCGTAATTGTAGGAAAGTAGTTAATGCTTTAAATAACGGATGAACCTCTTTTGTGCGCGAGAAGCTATTCCGCGGGGCTGAATTCCGGGTTTGGGTATGCTCTACGCAGTTATGAGCACCCAATCCCATCGTTTATCAATTGGTCTATCGTTTAATACAGTTGACACTAGTTTTACCAGTTGCAACAACTAGTGTTGAAAGATGTTTTTCTTCAATGAAGTATGTTAAGACGAATTCACGTAATAAGATAGGTGATAGATACATGAACGACACTTGCATGTGTTACATTGAAAAGAAGTTACTACAACAAGTTTAGGTCGAGACTGTAATGCAACGTTTTCAAAAGATGAAAAATCGTAAGGAACAACTGTAGACATTTATTTATTTTTTTTTTTGAAAGGAGAATTTCATTAACACAACTCGCAAGGCCTCAAAATAAGGACCTACGAGCAAACAAACGAAAAAACATCAACCCAAAGGAAAAATACATCAAGTTTTCCAATCTATAGTTTTCCATCTAGATCTATGTCGAAGCCAAAAGAAAGCCATCAATTTGATGTTCTCCACAATCTGAATAGGACGCCGCCTCTTGTCATTAAAAACCCGGTTGTTACGTTCGACCCAAAGCGTCCAAATGGAAGTATATATTATGCCTCTTAGAATGTACTTCGCATCTTTAGAAAGCGTATGAGATTCCGCCAATAAAAGAAGATCCGGGATATCAAAAACAAAATTGTGGCCTATCCTGCACCAATCTTCAATTCGAAACCAAACCTCGTGCGAAAAAACACATCCGGTAAAAAGGTGTAATGCTGTCTCCATATCGTCTTGACAAAAACTGCAGCCCGTGTGTTGGATATTCACTCCGCGTTTTATAAGTTCAGCAACGGTCGGAATACGATTGCGAAGGACCCTCCAAACCAGGATTTTACACTTCAACGGCACCCAAACTTCCCAGTTAATCATAGAACTTCCATCCCCCACTGCACTGTCGGACAATATCCTCTTGGCCGAAGCTACTGTCGGACAATATCCTCTTGGTCGGAACTGTAGACATTTATATTACGTGCTTTAAATTTCTGAAATCGTTTCTAGCTTTTTCAGAAGCACCAACACCCAATAATTACAAACAACATAACAAATATTTAACTTTCCAAATTATAACACTTAAAAATGTACGTGTCACGTGTGTTATAACTTATAATTATTAACTCTGAAACGTATTTATTCATTTTTTAAAACTTTTTGAATCTACCAACGTGACTAAAATTTCTACCGACGTTGACTTTTGATATAAATCATGGAATGGATGACAACTGGCAACTATGGCCTGTCAGTTACATACTCAATATATAACTAACTAACTAACTCAATTCACTGAATCAAACTTCAAAACCATTAGCGTTCCCTACACGCAGATCAGGTATCACATCCATCCATAGTGGTGGAGTGGTGGAGAGGACTTATGTTCACTTAGGTGATCATGGGTTCAATTCCCACTTCCAACATTATGGTTTGGTATCCGGGTGAAGATCGAATACGGGTGGCGCCGGTTCGAATCTGACGGGCGGCGAGGTTTTACCGAGTTCTATAACACTGTCGTGCCTTCGGGCGGGTGAGGCTCGGGTTTCCGCGCATCGGGAGAAGGCGGGGGCTGCTGGAGGTCGAGTAGTCGATTCTTGGGCACGGCGCCCCGCAAGGGTGGTTGCCACACAGTTGTTCGCCGATCAAAAAAAAGGTATCACATTTGCCCCTTCAGATTCTCTACTCATACTGCATCATGCAGTTCCAGTTAGCTTTTAAATTTTAATCGTTATTATTAACGCTACGTGTGACTCTGCAGATGGCCCAAACAGGTGGACATATAGCTTCCGTCGTTCACGACAAACTCTTAAGCCACCACCAGCCACAGCCACAGCCACAGCCACAACAACAGCATGAAATCAATAACAACTCAGCTGCTTCAAAAGCTAAAACAGAACGATTAAAACCGAATCTACCTCGCCGATATCTATTTGGAGGTATATATATCGATCTGCTATCCATTTAACTGCTATTTTTACATCGATATGCATTATTTAGAAAGCCTACTAAAATATGAAACTAACAACTATTTTCCAGTTCTTATATATAGTAAGGGAAATTGTCAAAAATGTAAACAAAAAATTTCTCTCTTATTTCAAATATTCAATAAATTTTGGAGTTAATGTTTCGGTTTTTGCAAGTTGTTTCTTTTATATGTCAAAATTTTCCATCCTAATTTAATTAAAATTTAATTTTCCCATCTAAAATGATCATATGTTTGACTTTTCATTTTTATTGATCAATAATAGAGAATGGTCACCGGTTCGATCCATGAGGGCGCTGAGTTTGACCGTTTTATTCGTTTTCGTGCTTTGGGAAGGCGGATAGTTGGGATATCCGGAACTGGTGAGCTGGTGAACCAGGGGCTCCCTTACACTGTCTGGCTATGCCGGGTGGAAGGGGTCTTGATTTTGCCAAGTAGGGACTTCGAGGGGAGTTCGTGGTGAATTTGTTGGCCGTTCAAAAAAGAAAATAGTAAAGAATTTTTAGCTCACTTAATTGTCAGTTTGTGACTTTTGTCAACCTTTTTAGGTTATCCTGTCAAGAAGTTTTGATTCTCCTAAAACCAGATTTATATATAGTATGATTGAAGTTAATGTGTCAAACGAAACGGAATGATTCAAACTGGCACTATGCAACAAAAATTGAGCATTAATCTTAATGAAAATATTACTAAGATGAATCATGAGGTACTAACTAGATGCATTGGAACTACTTTGAAGCAGGATCTAGAGAAAATTACCTAAAAGATGGTATCCCTCTATATGAAGCATCAATAAGATGTGATTGGGTAGCTGCTAAAGCTATTCTTGATAAAAAACAAGATTTGGTAAGGTATAGTATCACTGAAAATGGAGAAACGGCGCTTCATGTAGCGGCATCTGCAAAAGGTGATCCTAAAGATGTGGAAGAGTTCGTGAAAAAACTAGTGGGGTTGATGAAAGTGGAAGACTTGGAACTTGAAAATGAAAGTTTTTAACACTGCTCTCTATTTAGCTGCGGCTGCTGGAAATGTTGAAGCAGTTAAGATTTTGGTGAAAAAGAACAAAAAATTGTTGGCCATCCCGGGTTCTGGACAAATGCTGCCACTGTATGTGGCTGCCTTGTTTGGAAATTACGAGGTTGTTAAGTATCTTTATGACGAATCAAATGAGTTGAGAGACGATTGTTGGAATCCTCAGAATCGATGCTGGCTTCTTGAAAAATGTGTCGAGAATGACATGTTCGGTAAGCATTTTTAGTATCTAGTTACTGAACCTGTATATTTTTTATTTGTTTTTTGTTGTTATAATCTGTTATAGTTAATCTACATAGTCCTTGAATTTAGAAGCATACCATAGTTGAGATATACTTTGTAGCATCGAACATAATAATCTGACTCAAATTGATTATCCTATAAGCAAACTCAGTTCAGTCTTCCATGCCTATATTCTTAAGGTCAATATGGAAAGCAAACTAATAATTATTTCCCAAGTTGTTAAATATGTTCAATAAGAATATATCCTTCTTATTATCTTTTTTTTTTTTTTTTTTTTTTTTTCACATTGGCTTTTGTTTCTTGTAAATTAAGGTTTTATTAAATGATATTTCATTGTTGTTGAAAAAGGTTAAAACAATTACAACAACAAAAAGAAAAAAGAATGTTGATTCTTTTTGTTGGAAGTGAACCTGGTTTGGGTGTTCCGCTCGATCTCTGCCGTGGCGATTAACTTGAACATATCTTAACAAGTGTTATAATCATTAAATGCTTTTTTTAAGATAACTAAAAGAATAAGTTTATGTCCATTACTAGATGTAAAGAAAAAACCTATATGCTTCCTTGTCCTTAACTTTTTTATTGACTTTGTTGTAAGATTTACTCTAATAAAAAGATTCTTAATTCTTTTCTTAGATGTGGCTCTAAAGATCGTAAAAAACTATCCAGAACTTGGTAGACGTGGGAGTGCACTCAGAGTATTGGCTCGAAAGCCTGAAGCATTTCATGAAACGAAATCTAACATCGTTTGGACAGCCATCAAGTCGGGTATGCATATCTACTTACCTTATATATCAACTCTTTAAATTGGATTTAACATATAGATATATGTGGATGTATGTAACCACAAACAAGTTAGAAATGAGAACCAGTTTAATCATAGGATTCTTTTGGTTATCAAGTATTTTTTATTCACTAGATCTATAACAATAAAGAATTAGATGAGCGTCTGCCCCAGTAAATATTTTAAAAGTGAGTAGCATTATTATTTATTAAAGGGTAAGCTGTTATGATTGAAGGCACTAAACTAAATATAATAAATGGTCGTACGCGCAAGAATCAAAATTTATATGTAATTAGAACATCTAAAATATTTAGCCTATTTTCTTTTGTAAATAAAACAAGAAGAAACTCTTATGGTTAATATGAAATCCATTTTGGTAATGTCAGAAATTTTTCAACAGTAACAAACTAACAATATGCAACATTAATGTTTTTATCAGTCGAGTTATTAAAATCTAACTTCATAGTTCATACATCGATCACTGTTTTAACGTTAATGTTTGGTAACTGGTACCATCACTTTGACTTCTTTTCTATTTGTTGCTTTCAGCTTTTAGCTTCATTTGTTTTAAAGCGAGAGCTCCTCAAAAGCAGAGTGCTGCATTGACTTTGCTAAGATTCATTTGGGAAGATATTGCAAAAATGCCTAAGAAAGAAATTGATTCCATACTCAGAGGACCACCAGATTCGATTGAGCGAGACAATAAAACAGTTTCTGGATGGGCCATTCAGGCTATGAAACTTCGAAAACTCATTTCGGAGCATGTTGCCAAAATGGAAGAAGAAGCCAAGAACATAATCAGTAGATATCCGGAGTCGAGTAACCAAAACACCAAGCAAACCTCCGTAAAGGTATCACAAGTTGTGCAACTGCAAGACCTTATTTCTAAACGTCTTATGTACATTCATGATGAAACCCAGAAGATAGTCAAAGGCCCCTCTGATACAATAAACCAAGACAACATACCAGCTTCTAGTAAGGGAGATCTAGCTCTGAAACTACAAAACCTCATTTTTGATCATATTGCAAACATGCATGACAAAGTCCATAATATTATAGAGACCAATATGGAAGATCAAGCTACGAAAATACAAGAAGTCATTTTTGAACAAATTAAGAAAATGAAAACAGAAACCCAGAAAATAATTAAAGAGCCGCGACCTGCAAAGGAATCACACTCTTCCCGGGTACTTTTTATTGCTGCTGAAATGGGCAATACAAATTTTTTAGTTGAGCTTATCCGTCAATACCCTGATCTAATATGGAAAGTAAATGATGACAAGCAATCTATATTTCACATTGCTGTCAAACATCGTCATGAGGGTATCTACAACTTATTATATGAGATAGGTGCAATGAAGGATCTGATTACTCCTCTCAAAGATCCTAAGGATAATAACATGTTGCACTTAGTAGGAAAGATTGCCAAGCAAAAGCGACTTGAAGATGTGTCGGGAGTTGCTTTACAAATGCAAAGAGAGTTACTATGGTTCCAGGTACATATACTCATCTTTAGTCTTTTGAGATTGTTTTTTTCTCTATCATGATTGATCTGTATTAGCTTGAAGAAATATGACTATTGTAGTTTGTTTGTGTTATAGGAAGTAAGGAAAATGATCCCACCTTCATATAGAGAACGGGTTAACAAAGATGGTCTAACACCACATGAGTTATTCACAATTGAACACAAAGAATTGGTTTCACAAGGTGAGAAATGGATGAAGGGAACAGCTAGTCAATGTATGGTTGTTGCAGCACTCATTGCAACCATAGTATTTGCTGCAGCTTTTACGGTTCCTGGCGGATATGACCAAAACAATGGCATCCCTGTATTCCATTCGAAAGCAACCTTTATGGTATTTGTTGTGGCAGATGCCATTTCTCTATTCGCATCTTCTGCCTCAATACTTATATTTTTATCTATCCTCACATCTCGCTATGCCGAAAGTGATTTCTTGGACTCATTACCAAAAAAGTTGATTTCAGGTTTGTTAACTCTTTTCCTATCAATTATAACCATGACAGTCGCTTTTGGAGTTAGCTTTTTCGTACTTTACCATAAGGGTTTATTATGGATGCCGGTCCTTATCTGCGTGTTTGCTGTATTCCCGGTCCTCTTATATTTATGGCTTCAATATGGCTTGTTTTTCGATGTAATACGCTCAACGTATATTTCTAGGTACATATTTAAGCCTCAGAAACATGTTCTTTACTATAAAAATCCCAAGGTCTAAATATGGTCATTGCTTGAATGTAATGGGTTTGTTTGAAGTTGTTATGCTTTGTAAAATGGTTTCATATTTCATATGGATATGTATATTTTGAAAGTTGAATATGTTTTTTTTAGCAAAGTTGTCTTTTATGCTTCTAAGCCATAAATCTTGTGACTTTTAGGGTGTTCATTTGGATGATTTGATTTAAATCAACCCAATTAGGCGAAACCATGGTTCCTAAAATATGGGACTAAAATGTTTGTCACCTCAAGAATTAAGCGAACCAAACCGACCTAAATATAATTCGGTTGAATTGGTTTCATAACTCGGTTTCTACATTCTAGCTGGGGTCTATTTAGAAAAGAACACATACTTGAGTTTTGTTAACAAAATCGATCGACACAAGTTGATTGGTGATCAATAATTCAATTGCTAACAAAGAAATTTACAAGTAGAAAGAATGAAATTGAATGAAATCCCTTACTTCGCCCGTAACAAATATTTGTTATTTATAATGTTACATTTACACCCAGTGGGGGGAGATAGCCACTAAGCTGCTACCCCTCAAATTTTATGGCGTCGAAGAAACACTAATCTAATAATACTCAATAAGTAGGAGAACAAAGAGAAGTTTATTATTATTGATCTAGGTTATTACAAGAACAAGTGAATGAATACAATTGGACGATGATTCGACCGACTGTTTCCGCCAACAATCACGAGTAACTGTGTGTGTGTTTCTCTCTCCAAAGAACCGACCCCTTTTCTCTACAAAGAGACGGTATTTATAGTGATATAGTCCGTGCTCATTGGCTGATGCAAAATGACAGCTCATTCTCCGTGGGTCCCACAGCTGACGAATGTTATGGATTTTAGGGAATATGCGCGTTGTCCTCCTACTATTGGTTGGTTGTCCCTTTCACTTGTCCTATATATCCTTGCTGCCTTTAGCTTTTTGGTAGAAGATCATGGAGCAGGAAATTCTATCATTTGATTGACTAGACGTCTTTTTCATTCATTCCTTGCAGCTAGCAGATCCTAGGTGGTGCGTGGGGCTCACAGAAGCTTCCCATGATTATTCTTAGGGCTGATGTGTATATTTGTGGGCATGCGCGCATGCAGGTTCATATCTCTTCAAGCCTCCAATCCAGTGTGTTGCGCGTAAGATTCTGGACTTTATAAATTATTTTTGCCTTTTTTGCATTGTCCGCATGTTTTTGTCCGCGGAGCATGGGTATGCGGGTGGCGCAACATGTGATGTTGTGCATTTAATGTTGTGCACGTTTTTTCATGTTAGAGTAGACAAAGTGACGTAGTAGGTGTGCAGAGTGGCGAAACGTCTTAGGGATGAGCTCAATACCGAATTGTACCAAACTTTTCCCGGTAACAAAAATATCGATATCGATTTTTTTGCCAGAACGTGGTACCGAGCCGAAAATACCGATACCGAAACTTGGTACCGAAAATGAACCGGTATTGGTATTTTCATTATTTAATACCGAAATGTTCATCCCTAGCCCATGTAGGGGGTGTCAAAACAAGATTAGTTTACGATCTGGATCACTGTTTTTTTAATTAAGCATATTAATTTATTCTCCTCTTGCAATTAACCTACTCTTCTGACTTTTTGATTAGGTTGAAAATTCAAGTCTTAATTTATTTAAAAGATAATTTCTGCCCTACCACATGACACATGCATAAATGTATAGAACTATAGAATAATCTCTTTTGACTTTAAGATCAGATTGAAAGATTCGAAGTCTTAAATTATATAAAAGATAATATCAACTCTACCACACATACATATATACATGTATAGAATAATCTGTATTCATTGTCATAAACACCTACCATTAAGTTGGCATGCTTGTTATGCATTGTCAACAACATATACCTAATGATGCATACATACACACATGTGTAAATACACTAAAAAACACTCAAACAGAAAATGGACAAGGAAAGAAGCTAATATAATTTACGCATATGTTTATTTCGGAAATCATTTGTTGATGTTCGATTTAAGGTCTATTTTTTTGGCGTTTTAACTTACTATCGATTTATGTGCTTTTACTCCATCGTGAAAGTGGGTGAAGACAAATGGCGGTGTTGAACAACGGTCTCAAAATGTATTAAAAAATATTTTTAGGAGGAGGAGCGGATACATTTAGATTTTAGACACACACCCCTTTTAACAAAATATCTCATAATTATCAATAAGTCAACAACATGCCAGAGTAATTAATAATTACCAATATGCTTTAGAATCTCTATAGAGTTGACATTAACTTAAGGAAGTTAACTTGCATATATAAATCATGAAATGCATATTCAGATGATTACACAACTCACGGCCTTTTTAGTTCTCATTCATTCAAACAAACCTCTGTGCAGAAGATGGACCAAACATGTCCACCAGCTGTTGAATCAGACTCAATATCTGAATGTATAGCTTTAGCTATGGGGCAGCTGCAGGAAATAGATCCAGTGCTGGTATTACCAGTTGCACTCTTCTTGTATAGTTATGGTATTAAGCAAATAGCTAGGTGTTACTCATCAACTAATTACTAATGGTGTATACATTTATCGCCGTGCAGATGATGGACGTGTTAAAAATATGTCTACATATTTGTATATTAATTCGTTTACTAACATATTTAAATGGGTTGTTATATTTGGGCTTTATGATGTTCAGTTATGTATTATTGTTGGGCTTATGTTATATTTGGACTGGACTAATAAGCTGGGTAAATAGCCCATATCGTTGTGGCCCATTGTTTGGTTGTTGTAACAGATTTCGAAGACGTTTGTGGTTCGTTGGATTAAAGCAATCTTGATCGTTCAAAAGGCATCCAGCTGAAGGTTCTAGAGCTTACTATATAAGCTTTGTCTCTCTCATTGTCTTGATAACACAATCACATTTTTCATCTATTTCGTCTGTATTCTCTCTGGTTTACGTCTAGGGTTTGTGTATCAGTCTGTAAGTCTTTGCTTTGTATCATTCTTATTATCTGTCTGCTGATCTGATTAATCAGCAGACGAACTCTGTATTCGTATTATTTTCTGATCTCAGTGATTTGCTGAGATCTTGGTATTGGGGGGTGTTTTTTGGTTTGGGTAAACTAATAAGATTTTGGTCACCTGTTTTGTCGCTATATCGTTGTTCTTTGTCTTTGTTTGTTATTGTGTGTTGTATTCGTATTCGATCCATTATTTTCTACATGGTATCAGAGCTTAGGCTCTTGATATTGTGAGTTTCTTCTTGTTCTTCCGCTGTGTCTGTTAGTTGTGTCTGTATTGTACGGATCTGTTGTTATATTTGACAGATCTGAGTTGTTGATAGTCTAGATCTTATCTAGAACAATAGATATTGGTATGGACGTTGTTTTATGTCAATAGATCCTATCTTCTGTATAGATCTGGTCTATTGATATTGTCTGGTACTGTTTGTATGATCTTGTTCGATCTTGGAAGAAGGAGTGCCTGATATTGATCTGGTGCTGCTGTTGAGTCTTTGGAAGGCTGTTGATTCTTTGGAAGGAGTTATTATAGCTTCAATTGCTCCTGCAACTCTGTACCCTAAGTGAAGGTACAGGTTGTAGGGTTGGAGAACCCTAACTTGGGTCACCCCCTCGGTGAGATCGTTTCATACTGTTCGTTTATTGTTTTTGTATTGTTGTTGTGTCTAGGGCCACTGACCGGGTTAGGTGGACCGGTATTGGGCCAACTCTGTGGTGTCTTGATTCTGTCTTGCTGTTTGTGTATTTCTGTGGTTTGTTTTTTTTGTCTTTGGTATATACGTATATTGTATTAGTTAAAAGACTCCTGTGTTAAGATCTGGGTGGGCACCCTTGAGTGATGAACCCACTATCTGAACACTGACACAACTTCGTCTTCTAGGATTGTATCTCTTGGTTGTTTACTGGTTATCTGTTGTTGCTTGGAGTTGTTGTTAACTGTTCTTGTGTCTGTTACTTGATTGTTTTTGTTGTCAACATGGATGATGATAATACTCATCCTCAGGGTCCTCAGTTAGGTGGTGGCTCTGAGGGTGGTTCTCTTGCTAATGTCACTGGTACATTGATTAGTAAATTGGATATAGGAGACCCATTGTTTATTCATCCTAGTGATACTAGTACCTTGTCTATAATCAGTATAAAACTAAAAGGAACATAAAACTATAAAGTCTGGTCTAATGCAATGAAATTGGCTCTTGAAACAAAAAATAAATTTGGTTTTATTGATGGTACTACTATTAGACCTAGTAATGATGAAGTCTTGGGTAAACAATGGGATAGGTGTAACTCAGTTGTATTGTCTTGGTTATTGAATTCTGTAAGTGAAGAGTTATATCTTGGTCAGGTTTTTTCTAAGTATGCTAGAGATGTTTGGTTGGATCTTAGGGAAACCTATGATAAGGTGGATGGATCAGTGGTGTTTAACTTGCATCAAAGTATTTATTCTATGAGTCAAAATGGTAGTTCTGTGTCTGATTACTATCACAAGTTAAACACAATGTGGAAACAGTTCGATTCTATTGTTCAGTTACCACCTTGTACTTGTGATGCTTCTAAAGATTTTAACAGTTTTAGTAGTTTAATTAAACTAATGCAATTTCTAATGGGGTTAGATGAGGTTTATCAACCGGTTAGAACAAATCTTTTGATGCAAGATCCATTACCCTCTGTTAAACATGCTTTCTCTATAGTATCTAGGGAAGAGTCTCACAGGAAGTCTAATAGTAACAATAACAAGGGTACAACTGTTTCATTCTTTACTAGGACCAATGGTCAGGGTAATAATAGAAGGGCTGGTAATATAGGTCCTAATCCTAATCTAAAATGTACTCATTGCAATAGATTAGGACATACTGTGGACATATGTTTTGAAATAGTTGGTTATCCACCTGATTTTAAGAGAAGACCTGCTACTGCTACTCAAAATTCTAAAACTAACAATAATAGTAGCAGGTTTGGTGGAAAATCAAATGTGTCTAGTAATAATGTTTGCTCTTCTACTTCTACTTCTGCTCCATTCACTTCTGAGCAGATAACCAAGTTGATGAGCTTGATTAGTGAAAAGTCTGGAACAGACCCTCAGTGTTCCAATGTTGGAGGTGAGAAAGTTGTTATAAATGGTTTTTCTGGTCTTTCTGTTTTGTCTAAACTGTCTAATTTGTTTAAAAATTTTTCTGGATGTTCAAATTTGGTTAAATTTGCATTGTTTTATGGTTGGATAATGGACTCTGGGGGTAATCAACATATGGTGGGTAGTGATAAAGATATGATTAACTGCCTAGATGTGTCTAAATATAATATGGAGGTTAAACATCCAAATGGTACAAATGCAAAGGTCACTAAGATAGGTGATGTCAAATTAGCTAATGGTGTTATCTTGAAAGATGTTTTGTTAATACCTGATTACTGTGTTAATCTTGTGTCTATTCATAAGTTAGCTAAGGACAATAAACTGAATGTGTTGTTTGATGAAAATGCTTGCTATGTCCAGGATTCCAAGTTAAGGAAAGTCCTGGTGACTGGTAGGCAACAAGATGGCTTGTATTTTGCTGGTAGTGATGTAAGTTTTAGTAGTTTGTGTTTTAGTAGTATAAGTGAACACAATCTTTGGCCATTGGCCATCCCTCTAGCCAAGTCTTAGCTGTTTTAAAGGATACACTAAATCTAGGAGCCCCTGACTCACAGCCTTGTGAAATCTGTCACAAGGCTAAGCAAGTCAGAGTCCCTTTCCCTCTTAGTGACCATAACACAAAACAATTAGGTGACCTTGTGCACCTTGATGTATGGGGTCCCTATAAGGTCACTAGCAGAGAAGGATATAGGTTCTTTCTCACAGTTGTAGATGATTTCTCAAGAGCTGTTTGGGTTTATCTTTTGAAAAACAAAGTGTTAGATGACTCTCCCAGGGCTGCCAGTGAGGCAGTTCACGATCGTGAACAGCAGCCTGGTAGTACAGATGGTAGAGGGACTAACACCTCAGTTGAGGAGAGCCCAAATGATGAGGCTATTACTCCTGAGGGAAATAGATTAGAATCAGTAAGGAAGTCTGTTAGAGAATCTGTTTTGCCTAGAAAGTTTTCTGATTACATTGTAGAAGGCAAAGTTAAATATGGAATAGAAAAAACTGTTAACTATTCAAACTTATCTGTTGAAAACTTTAGTTTTGTGTCTAATATAAATAAAATTGTTGAACCATCTTGCTATAAAGAAGCCTCAATTGATCCAAAATGGATTGAGGCTATGAATAGCGAGATGGAGGCGCTCCATAGAAATAATACTTGGATTATCACTGATTTGCCACCTAATAGGAAACCTATAGGTTGCAAATGGGTGTATAAGGTCAAGTATAAGAGTAATGGAGAGGTTGAGAGATACAAAGCTAGGTTAGTCGCCAAAGGTTACAATCAAAGAGAAGGTTTGGATTATGCCGAAACCTTCTCACCGGTTGTAAAGATGGTGACTGTTAGGTGTGTTATTAGTCTTGCAGTTCAGAATAGTTGGTCTCTTTATCAACTCGATATTAATAATGCGTTTCTATATGGTTCTATTTCTGAAGATGTTTATATGACTATGCCTGAAGGGTATTATTCTGAACATGAGTCAAAAGTATGTAAGTTGGTCAAGTCGTTATATGGGTTAAAACAAGCTCCACGAAAGTGGAATGAAAAGCTTGTTGAAGTCTTAGTTGGTATAGGTTTTACCCAAAGTGTTTGTGATTACTCGTTATTTGTTAAGATCAGTGGTGATGTTTTTATTGTTCTATTAGTGTATGTTGACGATATTGTTATAACTGGTAACAATGTTGCTGAAATAACCAAAGTAAAGAAACTATTAAGTGATAGTTTTATGATTAAAGATTTAGGGAAATTAAAATATTTCCTTGGTATTGAAGTTCTGTATTCTGATGAAGGTATCTGCCTTAATCAGAGGAAGTATTGTATGGAATTGTTAGGAGAGTTTGGATATCTTGGTTGTAAGCCAGTTAGTGTACCGATAGAGCAGAATTATATTGTTTCTGTTAAAAATGAAAAATCTGGTCAAGAGTTAGAAAACATAACTGAGTTTCAAAAACTGATAGGTAAGTTAATTTACTTGTCGTTAACTAGATCAGACATAAGTTATACGGTTCAATTCCTTAGCCAATTTATGCATAAACCCACTGTGAGTGTGTAGAAAATGGCCCTGAGACTTTTGAGGTATCTTAAAAGTGCACCAGGAAAAGGAATTTGGTTTAAAAAGAGTGAAAAATTTGAGCTAACTGCATTCTCTGATGCAGACTGGGCAAAATGCCTAGTAACAAGGAAGTCAATAACAGGTTATTGTGTGTTTTTAGGTGAGTGTCTTGTGTCGTGGAAAAGTAAAAAGCAAAATATTGTGTCTCGATCAACAGCCGAGGCAGAGTATCGTGCTATGTGCTCGACAACATGTGAATTAATTTGGTTGTCAAATTTGTTAAATGAATTGGGTGTTTCTTGTAACCTGCCATTGAAGCTGTTTTGTGATAGCAAATCAGCCATTTCAATTGCAGCAAACCCGGTCTTTCATGACCGGACAAAGCACTTCGAGATTGATCTTCATTTTCTGCGTGAACGGGTAAGCAACGGTTTCATAGAAACTGTTAAGATTAGTTCTCAAAACCAGATAGCTGATATTTTTACTAAGGGTCTATATTCTGCACAACATGAGACCTTATGTAACAAACTGGGTTTGAGAGATATGTTTAGTAAATCGAATTAAGGGGGCATGTTAAAAATATGTCTACATATTTGTATATTAATTCGTTTACTAACATATTTAAATGGGTTGTTATATTTGGGCTTTATGATGTTCAGTTATGTATTATTGTTGGGCTTATGTTATATTTGGACTGGACTAATAAGCTGGGTAAATAGCCCATATCGTTGTGGCCCATTGTTTGGTTGTTGTTACAGATTTCGAAGACGTTTGTGGTTCGTTGGATTAAAGCAATCTTGATCGTTCAAAAGGCATCCAGCTGAAGGTTCTAGAGCTTACTATATAAGCTTTGTCTCTCTCATTGTCTCGATAACACAATCACATTTTTCATCTATTTCGTCTGTATTCTCTCTGGTTTACGTCTAGGGTTTGTGTATCAGTCTGTAAGTCTTTGCTTTGTATCATTCTTATTATCTGTCTGCTGATCTGATTAATCAGCAGACGAACTTTGTATTCGTTTATTTTCTGATCTCAGTGATTTGCTGAGATCTTGGTATTGGGGGGTGTTTTTTGGTTTGGGTAAACTAATAAGATTTTGGTCACCTGTTTTGTCGCTATATCGTTGTTCTTTGTCTTTGTTTGTGATTGTGTGTTGTATTCGTATTCGATCCATTATTTTCTACAGGACGAAACAGACCCAATATCTGAATCTAACCCGTTAGGCGAACAGCAGCAGAGGGTCCTCATTCGGGCTCCTTCAATGTCAGATGTAGATTTCAGTTATGTAAGTCTATGCTCCTTGTGCTTAGAGATTACTCACAGCAATTACCATATTTCATTAGTTGTGCTCCTTTTGTGCCTGTTTAGATTCGTTATTTTTGAACGTCAAATTTGTGCATGTTCAGATGATCAAACTTAAGGCCTTTAATTTAGTTTTCCTTGATTGAAACATGCATAGTTATAATAGCTCGCCAGATTGATTTGAGAAAGGGCTATTACAGTGTTACCGGTTGCAGTCCTCTAGTATAGAGTATAGTCAAGGTATCAAGCAATTGCGTTTTACTAATTAACTAATGGTATATATCGCTGTGCAGAGGGCGGCTAGTTCATGTCCAACAAGTCCGCATGCGGTAAGTCTATGCTCGTTGTTATTTGAAAGTTGTTACATGAGTTATAAATAATTAGTTGTGCCCCTCTTGTGCTATTTCTGATTAGTTAGTTTAATCTAATGCATCTGCCTAACAAGATGTGTACAATTGACATGTAAAAAAGAAAAGAAACGAAAAGAAAAAAGAAATGAATACAATTTACGCAAATGTTTATTTAAGAACTCATTTTATGATATTTGATTTTTTTTTTTTTGAAAGGTTTAGTTAAGTGAAATCCTTGTACAACACTAACCTAGCGGTCCCAAGCTCGAATCCCTACCCACACACTGGTCTCCTCCTTGCCTAAGCTCAAACTGTCATGGGGAATTTTTTTGTGATGTGCATGGATCGAACTTGTGACCTACTCCAGGATGGGAACCCCTAACAGAAAACCCACCCTACCTCAAACCAGCTGGGCTGGAGATCATTGGCTTATGATCTTTGATTTGAGGGAATGGATATGTGCAAGTATGTTACCTTAAATAAACATTTGTGTTTTAACTGTTAATTATCAATAATTGCCAGAGTAATTAATAGTGCCTATATACGTACTTTTAAATTTCTAGAGAGTTGACGTCGACTTAAGGAAGCTAGATTGTATATAAATCATGAAATGCATCATCACACAATTAACTCAAGGCCTTTAGTGTTCATTCATTCAAACATACATGATAATAGCTTGTTCATTTGATCTGAGGCAGAGGTACTATCAGTTGCAATGTTGCATTCCTCTAGTATAGAGTATAGGCATACCATCAGGTAATTAAGTTTTACTAATTTATTAATGGTATATATCGCTGTGCAGATGGTGAAGGAAACATATCCACCAGATGGTCCAGATGCTGAATTATCCGAGCTTCTAGCTTTTGCGATGGGGCAGCGCCAGGAAATAGATCCGACGCTGGTATTATCAGTTGCACTCCTCTTGTATAGTTACGTATCAAGCAATTAAGTGTTACTCATTGATTGATGGTATATATTTTTGCTGTGCATGCAGATGATGGATGAAACAGGCTCAACAGATTCTCAGTTAGCCTCAACATCCGAGTCTAAACTCTTTGGCCAGCAGCAGCAAGGAGTCATCTCTCGGGTTACATCATTTGGCGACGAATACTACAGAAGACGGAGTGATGTAAGTCCATGCTCGTTTATTTTGCCCAAGAGCAAACAAATACTCTCATTAACAGCTTGATTGAGCAAAGTTTTTAAAAATAATAACAATACATTATTGAGTTGACATTAATTTAAGGAGGTTAGATTGTATATAAATCATGAAATGTATGTTTAGAGATGATCATACAATTTAAAGGCTTTAAGTTTTCATGTCCATTCAAACATGCACAATAATAGCTCGCTCCAGAGATATTAACAGTTTCATTCCTCTTGTATAGTAATGGTATCAAGTAATTAGGTGTTACTCAGTCGTTTCATTAACCAATGGTATATATCGTTGTGCAGATGAGGGAAGAAACATACCCAACATCTGTTAAGGATAATTCAAAGTAATCATTGCAAGTTATAACCATTGGGGGAAGCAGTTGGAGAAGGTGAACCAAGAGTTATCGGATCTACAGGAAGTATTGGTTTTTAGTTGGTTGTGCTAGGAATAAGGCTAGTTAGTATTCCTTGTGTGATTTCAATTAAGTTGTACCTTGTTTTTATTTCATTCTACTTTGTTTCGCTATTTAAAAGCTATAATTGTGATAAATAAATCGATCGATTCCAGTGTGTTATTTTGATACTCCAAAACTGTGGTATCATTCCAGTCTGTTCACATTTTCTTTAGTTTATCATGTTTTTTATATGTTACTGGCAAAAAAAGAGTTCTTATATTCACAAAAAAATGTTTCAGGTCTTTTGGACATAGAGTGAAATATTGGATCACGGTTAAGAACAAATATTTTTCATCGGTGGCTTACGGAGCAGTTGGTCAAAGCTGTACAACATTCTGTTGGGGCATGGAAAGGTACCAAAGCTATATCATGAAAATTTTCAGGCAATTAACTAATTTAACTTAGCAATAGTCTTATCTTCATAGTTTTGACTATTTACAGTTTGACCATTTGACCAAATTTGTCAACGGGCTAATTGAGCATTGTTACATGCATGAACCACTAACGAATATTGAGCTTGATCGGGAATCTTTCAAAAGGACGTTCGCTTTCAATACTGGTTGGTAACTTTCTGAATGTATATTTGTCAGATCAAATAAGAGAAATATGCATATGCATATGAATGTATGATGTAACAGCTTGGTATCTAGATGATGGAGAAAGTGCTTCTCTTGCTCAGGTTCATGTTGCAAGAACTCATCAGGGAGAAAAAGTTGCTGTGAAAGTTTCAAATTGTTTCTGTCATTCCATCTTATTTTGATTTAGTATAGTTACTTGTTTTGTGTTATCTGATGGAAATCTGGAAGAGTGATTTTCTTCATTCGGTATATATTCGTTCCAGGTACAACATATGCACATGACTGATACTGCATCTGCAGATTATGCCACAGTGGAATTGATTGTCAACACTTTGCATCGGATCTTTCCTTCATTTGATTATAGGTCTATATCTTTAGCTTACTGCCTCTAATCAATTATTTTTTTTCTGCTGTTATTTCTTTGTGCATGTGTTTGTAAATGGAGATATCTGGCACTGATCATAGTTGTGCTTGGGTTTGAATATAGGTGGTTGGTAGATGAAGTACACGACAGTCTACCTAAGGTTAGAGAATAATCTTCGACTTTGACCTAATTACTTATCAGATTGTTATAATATCCTACTGCATTATAAATTTATAATCACCCAAAACTGGTTTTGAATAAATGTGAGGCTGTGATACATGGTGACTGTGTATGCGTGAAATTAAACTATGACTACAACATGTAGTTTAACTCTATAGCTAACGCATAGGTGTACCTCAGTCTAGTCAGCCCTGACCTCTGAAGTTGTTTGCTTATTCAGCATTTTAAATGTGCCTGTTGCTTTGGTCTATGCAAGATTGTTTTCATGTTACATATGTGATATGTGTATTTATATGCATGCTCTTCTGACATGGTAAGCTGTGCATTCCTTAAAAGTTATATTGCTAATCAAGTTACAGTGATTGTTATCAAGAACTAGATTTCTTAAATGAAGCCAACAACAGCATAAAATGTATGGATAACTTTCGAAGGTTATCTCCTCATATTGCAGAATATGTTTATGCACCTGCTGTGTATTGGGACCTTAGTACCTCAAAATTGCTGACCATGGAGTTTGTGGAAGGCCCACAAGTGAATGATTTAAATAGCATTCAAAAACTTGGAATCAAACCACATGACATTGCAAGGCTAGTAAGTTCTTTTTCTGTGGACTGCAAATTGGTGTTACAGTACTCTTTTAGATAGAACTTGTGCTTTGTATGTTATTGATTTTGGCAACCAACATCCAATGTCTGTTTCATGCTTTTGTTGAATATTTGTGGTAAAAAGTCTTTTTTTAACAGCATGCTAAGAGGTTTGTTTTACATGATACAGGTCAGTAGAGCATTTGCTGAGATGATGTTTAAACATGGATTTGTGCATTGTGACCCACATGCTGCCAACTTGCTAGTCCGCACACTGCCTTCTAGTAGAAGTGGCATTTTTGGTAAGACATGTTGGAATAATCCATGAATCAAATCAGAAACCAATGTCTGTACATAAGTGTCGATATGTATTATTAGTGTATAACATAAGTTTAGAATAGGAATTAATTGAAAGGGTGTGTCACAGCAGTTATGTGACAGTTATGTTGGTTAGGAACGGTTGTGTCTCTTAAAGACAAACCGGTTTGTATAGTATAAATAGGGGCTGATACCCTCAGTTTGTAATTGTCGAAAATATTTGTTTATAAAACAAATTGTTTCCTTTTCTCTCTTTATTTCCCTCCAAACCACAAACCAAAACTATCGCATATCATTCAAACAGATTCAATAGAACAGTGCAGAAATCTACACTACTAGAAAAATACCCCTATCTTGACACACATTTAATGACACGCGAGAATTCATGACACGCAAAAACGCGTGTCATTAAAAAATCGTCATCTTTTAAAAAAAATGGTCAAACAATGACACTCTTAGTTGCGTGTCAACAATCTAATGTCAAGATTTTAAAAAACATGACACTATAAGAATTGAGTGTCATGTTTGGTGTCAAATTATAATTATATTATATATATACAATTTACAAGGCATTTATGCATCTTTTTTTGTACTTTAGAGTACAAGTAATCGATGCATTCTCTTCAAGCGTCTTCACATTAACTTATTCACTTCTAGGTTCTTCATCTACCATACTATCCATTGTGCGTCTGTGCATACCATACTTAAATCACAACAACAACCAACTTCATCTGCTCTATATACTTACTAGGGTTTCACACAGGTACTCTCCTCTCCTCCCCTTCCATGTATCTATGTTTCAATTTCTATATTCTTGGTGTATTGTGGTATCTCCACCGTCAGCCTTTACCTGAGAATGGATAGGCGGTGGGTAGGGGTGGGTGGTGACCGTCTATCCGATGCTCACTGGGTTGCGACAGAGAGAGAGAGAGAGAGAGATCCAGTGATGGTAGTGTTCTTTCTGTTTCATAAACATGCTCAACTCAAATTTTAGGGTTTCAATAATAATAATACACAAATACTGAATAAACAATTTTTCTATGTGTGTGAAAGACACAAAAATTGTAATTATCCAACACCTGCTTTATGCTCAAACTCTCATTGTGGTGGTTGTAGATTTTTTATTATATTTGCATCGATATGATCACCCAGTTATCAACAAAATTGGGGATTTTGTATCTACCTTCCTTGATTTCGATTCTTCTTTTAAATCGTTGTATAACCTGTTTATATTTAGACTACGAAAAACAGAAGATTTATTAGAAGATACAAACACAGGGAAATTATATGAGTTTGTTTGACCATAAATATGTCGTCAATTTAGGTAAAGATTATTATTATAATATTGATTTAGGAAACAAAATAATACTAAAATAATATTAAAAAAATAAAGATTCGTTGATGTAGTTTTTACAAGAAAAAGAACCTCCTAAAGATTTTTTTTTTTTTTAATAAAAGGTTAGATTGATGTTGTTGAGTATGTGAAATGATATCATTGTGTTTCCTCATGTGAATATTGAGTAGTAGTAACATGTGCCTGACTGTACACTTTGGTGTATGTTCATTAAATGAAATTTGACCAGTTGATGTTAATAGTCGTCTGTTAGGATGAACTGTATTTCTTGCTTTTTAGTTTTTCGTTTCTTCCATATTTTTGGTGCACTTGATTGTGTATGTATTGTTGAATGTTTATGTTGGCAGGGTAAGACAACAAATAGTGTTTGTTGGAAGTTTTATGATTTATGATTGATTAAGCTATCCGAGTATAAGGGATCCGATCGGTTAAGTGTTGAACTGTATTTTTTATATAATAATTTGGTAAGATTCTCATGCGAGATGTGGCAGAAATTGGGTTTTGGTATGTATTGATTTGGAAGAGAGACAGATAGGTGTTTGTGTGGTGGTGGCGCGTTGTGGTGGCGATGGCTACGACGATGTGGGAAGGTGGTCGTGGCCCCGGTTATAGGTAAGTAGCGCCTTCCATTCTTTCTCTTTGCACAACAAGCTGCTGCGGCGGCCATTTAATGTAAAAAGGAACTCATATTTATTATCTTTTCAACACTTTTTTATTTGTTATTATAAATATGTTTTTCGTTAATTCATTCTATCAATTTTAGGAACTAATTAGTGTAATTCATTATAGCAGTTTTAGGAACTAATTCTTATGGACATGCGAAGTAAAATAATGAATGGCTTCTTATCTGATGCAGAGTATGCCCAGAATAATGCATAGAGGCAGAGATATTGCACTACTGAAGAAAGAAGAAACAAAAAGCCCAAGAAGTTTGTTGATCCAACAACCTGTCCTAAAAATATAACACTGATTGGTGGACACCTTGAAGATGCCTCTCAAGAATTTGTTGAATCAGCAAATTTTCATGGTTTTTTTAATCTTTCTTTTCATCATGTTTATTTTTAGCTTAAGTTATAAAGTTATTATATATTTTACCCAATTGACTATTGCATTGGAGGTAGCATATCTTCTTTTTCCCTGGTAAGGGTCTGGGTGGATAAAAATAACCACTCTAATTTCATCATAGAACTTGATAATACCACACTTGACAACGGGTATCTAATCTATTGAAACCAACAGCTCAAAAGGCAGGATATGAAGATTTTACACATTACTAATCATAATAAAGTTCATATTATGTGTTACAACGAGAATGCTATACCAAAGCTGCTTCTTATGCTTTAGGTATATGGTTTAAGTTCTTTGTCAAATAATTTTTGCTGTTGTTTATGGTTTGGCAGTATGGTCAAGGTTGCGTTTATACACTGTTTGATTGCTAATGTTGTTTGTGAATGTGCAGATATTGATTTGAATCTGACTTAAGGGTTATGGCAGTTTAGTATTGCGAGCGACACACTCCGGGAACAGCAGCACGGATGTGGAAAGAGGCAGAAACAGGTTTAGAACACAACTATATGCATGTTTATACAAATGAAGTGATTTTGATGTTTATGTTAGTAATAATTCTCGTCTTGAAATTAAAACCATCACGAACATTAACCTTCATCTTATTAATTTAATTGTTGTCTCAGGTTGGGGGAGGAGTGGAGGCTTACTCGGATGCGGATATTGATTATGTTCGTGAAGAATGGTCGGGTTATGCCTCGACCTTCATTTTCAAGTTATGATCCGTATGTTTAGGCTTACTAATCGACTAATGTAATGTATTGATACAATGTTTTTGTAACCCTTTGTGGTAGAATTCGACATAATTGTAATGGGTTTTTTGGTGGTATAATATATGCAGCTTTATTATTAAATTTATTGTTTTTGTAATTATAAATAAAAAATAATTCCAGGATATTATTCGTTTTGCAGAAAAAAAAAATTTGGTAAAAAAACATGACACGCAAAATGACTATCATAAATGTGTGTCATAAATTCATGTATGTCATAAATGCTGTAAAAAAAATTCGTAAATGAGTGTCAAGAATGTTTGTCATTAAAGAGTGTGTCATAAATGCGTGTCAAAAAAGCATGTCATAAAGGAGTGTCATAAACGCGTGTCATTAAAAGATGACACGCGCCTGCATGTCATAAACTTTTCTTGACATGTTCTTCCTTGACACTTTTTTGTGTGTCATAAACACCCTTTTATGACGCGCAATGCGCGTCAAGAAAGGGGTATTTTTCTAGTAGTGCTAACATGGCATCAGAGCCAAATCCAAAGACCTGTGGCAAAGAGAAAGTATTTGATCATGATGATCATAAGAATCTCGGCAGAAAAGATAACCTATACCGTTCCCCGTTTATGGATGCATCAAGAAGTTATTTATTGCAGAAAGAACAAGAACATCACAGGAACAGCGGTTATTTATACAAGAGTTACGAGCCTCGATCAAAGACATATGGTATCTTCGACTTAGAAGACGTGTATCACCATGAAACAAGAAGTGGGTGTGATGATTCCCCAACGTTTCCTTCGTTGTTCAATGACCGTGTGGGTCAAGAGAGAACAACCGTGGCAGAGAAGAAGGCCACAGAAGATTTGATGCACAAGATGGTCGAAAATTCCAGAATTGGTTCAAGTGGCAGTCTGCCCGAGAAGAGAAGGGCTGCACAGGAAGAGTTTAACAGACAAGTCAAGAAGAAGAAGGTTTTCTCCGATTATCCCAAGGGTATGTGTTGTAGTTATTGTCAAGAACCCTTCCACTATAGAAGGGATTGTCCCAAAAGAATCGGTAAAACAGAATTCATGGTTAAAGGGACTGATTTGCAAGGGTGGGAAGAAATATGGTATGCTAGTCTAACCCGTAAAGAACATGGTTGTGGTAAGAAAGATTTGTTCATGGTATTAAGTAATTCATATGGGATAGAAGGGTGTCCGCAAGGATATCCTAGAGAGTATTTCAGGGGTAAAGGATCCGTTCTCATCTTTAGTGGTGGACAAATGCACAAAGTTGGAAAAACGTGTATTATGTTCCAACATTAAGGAAGAACATCCTGAGTATCGAAAAATTAACCCAAAGTGGCTATGAAATAGAGTTTGATGGGGATGTCTGTCACATCACCCAACCAAACAATCAAAGGGCAGAAATCAGAAACAAAGAAGATAAGTGTTGGTTATGTAAAGAAGGGGATCATCATCCTCTTATATGTCCGAATAAGAAGAATAATTCAGAACAGTCACGAAGCGCGTCTGATGCGCACAGAACCAAAGGAAAGGAACCAGAAGTGGACAGAAATGATCCATACAAAGGCCTCACACACGAAGATATTGAGAAGGCATCTATGTATCGACATTTCGAGTCATTCGCCATACCAAAAGATGATAAGAATGAGTTTATGGAAAGAGGAAAAGTCATGTACCCAACCGAAGTGTCTACCATCAATGATTGCCTAGTATTCATGGATCTAATCCATATTGCAACCAAGGTAGAAGAACACAAAGACAAGTTTCAGATAGAGTTTGAAAGGATAGTCAAATGGTTTGTAAAAGAGTTTCTACAATCCAAGGTTCGAGTGAAGATGCCACCAATCGACATCAATGGTTATCCGGTCAACACTCTAGATCTCTATATGATTGTGCAGAAAATGGGAGGATATAACAAAGTTTGTGGAGAGTCAAATTGGCCGATAGTTGCTATGATGATGGGATATGGAAAGGAAGGACCAATACTCACCCAAGACGACCCGATTGTGAAAGATCTAAGAATGATTTATGTGTTATATCTAGAAATGCTAGAGTGGTATCATTTGAAATATAAAGGAAGGGAACTAGCAATAGAAGTGGGAGAAAGCAGTAGCACTACCAAGAACAAAGGCAAACAGCCCGAAGACAAGTATCTCCCACCGAAGAAGCGAAGCAGAAACTGAAGGCTGCACAAGTTGATTTGATTCAAAGATTAGGGGGGAAATTGTTGGAATAATCCATGAATCAAATCAGAAACTAATGTCTGTACATAAGTGTCGATATGTATTATTAGTGTATAACATAAGTTTAGAATAGGAATTAATTGAAAGGGTGTGTCACAGCAGTTATGTGACAGTTATGTTGGTTAGGAACGGTTGTGTCTCTTAAAGACAAACCGGTTTGTATAGTATAAATAGGGGCTGATACCCTCAGTTTGTAATTGTCGAACATATTTGTTTATAAAACAAATTGTTTCCTTTTCTCTCTTTATTTCCCTCCAAACCACAAACCAAAACCATCGCATATCATTCAAACAGATTCAATAGAACAGTGCAGAAATCTAACAAGACATCTAATTGCTAAATAAGACACTTAGAATCATATGTTTTTATACCATGTTATTTTTGCCTAAAAGATTTTGAATACATAGATAAGACCCATATGACTTTTTAAGGTAAGGAAACTACGTAATTGCGTAATCTGATAAATATAACCTACATGTTTCGGCCAAGGCATAGGCCAGATCTCAGTCTGATATGAGATGCTTACCTGATACGGAGGTACATCTATGTGGACAATGTGTGTATTTGTGAGATTTTGAATACAGGAAACTTACATAATGGTCTGAGATTATGGAACTTTTAGACTTTCTGAATATATGTATGAGGTTCCTAGCCTCATTAGTAGATAGGATTTATGTGTTGGGGAGAATGAGAGACAGATGACCTCTCGAAAGTCGGCAAACTACTTTGTTTTTATTTGATAGTTATTTTTATGTAATAACTATGCGTGACATTGTTTGTATGTTTGCATATATAGGAAGAAGAAAACCACAATTGGTACTGCTGGACCATGGTCTGTACAAGCAACTTGACGTTTCAACTAGGACCAACTATGCTGCCCTCTGGAAGGTGCTCATTCCTTTTTCTTAAAATCTTAACGACCTTTTCTCTTTATACCATCTTTATGTCATTAACAACTGAAGCATATGTATTCCTGTGCAGGCTTTAGTATTGGCCGATGCCAAAGGAATTAAGGAAAATTGCATGAAGTTTGGTGCAGGAGAGGATCTGTATGCATTATTTGCAGGGATTCTTACAATGAGACCTTGGAATAGGGTCATTGATCCTGCTGTTGACCATCTTGCCATACAAGGCAATGCCAGCGATCACTCAGAACTTCAGGTCCCTTCATAACTAAACCTTGAATCATTTGGGCTTTTGCATCTTGACTAATGCCTTGTTTTGCAGATGTATGCTTCTCAGTATTTTCCTCAAATCACAGAGCTTCTGCATAAGCTGCCTCGTGTCATCCTTTTGATGTTAAAGACCAATGATTGCTTGCGTGCTGTAAATAACGCTTTGGTATCTTCCTTTTTACTCCATGTTGGTATATGATTTGACCATCTAAAATAATCTGGAACTATGTAGAAGTGATGTTTGGGTATTATTAATTGACAGATACAAAGACCATCTGTGGAATCTTTCATAATCATAGGAAGAGTTTCTTCAGAGGCATTGATTGAGGAGAAGTTATCACATGCCAGTTCCCTCTTTACTTACCTATTTGTCTGCTTTGAGCAGATTTCATTGGAAGCTCGGTTTCTCATAATGCAGGTTGCCTTGTGGATACTTCAATTCCGGACAGCTTTACGTTTCTACTGAAAAAAATCATAGCATACCAAAAAAAAAGTCACTTGGTGTTCAATTCTTTTGCGCTTTTCAGACTCATTTTACTGTTGTATTCTTTGGGTTTGAATCCCTTGTTTCTAAATAGCAACCATACGTCCGTCCATACCCTTAGTAATTCGAGGAATTCAATAAATTAACCAACTTTATGTACATGGATACCAAATGAGACTTCAGACTATAAGTTTTGAGTTGTCAACAGTTAATGGGCTATGTTCATCATAATTTCGTGCTTGTCATTATATCAGTATAAGCATAAGCCTCCCCCCCCCCCTCCCCTTTAAAGTTATCAGTTAAGATGGTTATCCCAAGAGTCATTCTTGAAACCAAAACTTTGGATTAGAAGCTGAGTTGCTGTGGTTTAAGACCTAAAACCTTGGTGTCAGTTTCTTTATCTATGTTTACTAGTTCTGTATATACGTATACATGAATGAAGTTGATTGTACAAATCCATGTTTTTTCTTCATGAACAGAGCATAGAAATGAGGATGTCAGGTGTGGTCTATGTTCATTTTTTTCAGACAAATGTGCAGTTGTGAATCTTAAATTTAATTTATGAAGCAATAACATGTTTTTGATATTCTTCTCCTTGAAACCAAATAATTTAATTATGCAACAAGATACTTGCGAGTATACCTCCGAAACCTTAAAAATGGGTCACTATGCTATAGAAAAGTCTACACTATGCTAGTATTTGTGTGATAAGATAATTGTAGACCACAAACAATCAAATCAAAAGTTGGATATTTTGCATGATAAGATAAAAATAGACGTTTAAGGCCTAAGAGTAAAAGGACCTTTTCTTCCATTCGGCAATTGTTGAACGATAGATAAATGATTATTTAAAAAAAATGGGAAACAAAAGTAGACCACAAAAGAATAGCTGATAATATCAATGGTCTCTAAAAACCCAAACTTTGAAAAAAACAGAACTAGATCAGTATAAGAATTAAAAAAAACCCTTTAAAGTATCAGTTAAGACAGTTATCTATGTTTTAAGACCTAAAACCTTGGTTTCAGCTTCTTTATCTCTGTTTCCTAGTTCTCTATACACGTATACATGAATGAAGTTGATTGTACAAATCCGTGTTTTTCCTTCATGAACAGAGTATACAACATGAGGATGTCAATTGTGGTCTCTGTTCATTTTTTCAGACAAATGTAACATGTGCAGTTGTGCACCTTAAATTTGATTTTTGAAGCAATGACATGTTTTTGATAATCGTTTTTTTGAAACCAATTAGTTTAATTATGCAACAAGAGATACCTCCAAAACATTAGAAAGGGCTATGACGTGAACAAATCAATGCCGTGTAGAGCAAGAGATACGTTATAGAAAAGTAGTATTTGTGTGATAAGATGATTATAGACCACACACAATCAAATCAAAAGTGGGATATTTTGCACAATAAGACACAAAAATAGAAGTTTGAGGCCCATGAGTCCAAAGGACTTTTCTTACATTTGGAAACAGAACTCGACCACAAACGAATTAGCTTATAGTATCAATGGTCTTTGAAACTATATGCAAATATTATGTACTATTACCGTGAGTATATATGTATATATAGCTTGTATCAGAGTATGAATGTCTATAGCCGTTAGAAACATACAATCAAAGAGAATGAGCATTTTAATTTTGCTTTTCTTTTTCATTTCCTTATTCTTCATCTCTTCTACCTCTTCTCTTCTGTCAACACCACCCATAAATGCTTTGTTCAATAGGCCCTTGCTTTGCATTTGTTTAAACAAAACCTTTCCTCTATCAATGATACCCGGTATGACTACATGTGTGAAGATCAGCTTGGTTCAGGTTATAAACCAATCATGATGAACTGGAACACAAGTACGGATTGCTGTGATTGGAATGGAGTCACTTGTGACCACTCCACTGGTGATGTTATCGGTCTTAACCTGAGCTGTGGCATGCTGCAAGGTACTATCCACCCTAACACCACTCTTTTTCACCTCCCTCGTCTCCAAAGACTCAACCTTGCTTTCAATAATTTTACAAATTCTCAACTTCCAGCAGACATAGGCGGGCTTTCTAATAGTCTCACACATCTCAACATCTCTGAATGTGGGTTTACTGGTCAAGTTCCCACAGATATTTCACACCTTCATAAATTGGTGTCCCTTGATCTCTCTTTGAATCACAATTGGAATTACAGCTTTCTCAAACTTGAACCTCATGTTTTCATCAATCTACTTCAAAATTCTATTGTTATGAAACAACTTTCTCTTGCATATGTTAGCATCTCTGCAGTTTTACCTACTAATCTTAATATCTCTTCTTCTTTTAAATTGCTAAATCTTTTCTACACCGGATTGCAAGGAAACCTGCCTCACAGCATTTTCAGTCTTCAATCATTGGAAACACTTGACTTGTCGTTGAACAGTTTGACAGGGCATATCCCTTCAGAGATCTCACTTCTTCCTAAATTGGTTTCCCTTGATCTCTCTTATAATGGGATTGATAATTTGCTAATTCAACCTCATATTTTTCGTACTCTCCTTACAAATTCTACCTTTTGAGAGATATTTGGCTTGATGGAGTTAATATAGGTTTGGTTTTACCCACTTATCTTAATATCTCTTCTTCTCTAAGATCACTCAGTCTTGGCTCCACCCGCCTGCAAGGGAAGTTACCTGATAACATCTTCAATCTTGAATATCTAGAAGAACTTTACTTGTCAGGGAACAATAATCTCTCTGGTCCATTGCCCAAGGTTAACACAAGCAGTAGCATCCCTCTCAGGAGGTTAAGTCTGTCAGGGACAAGCTTATCTGGAGAGATACCAACATCAATTGGCCATCTCAAATCTTTAGAGTACCTGGCTCTCTCAAATTGTGGTTTGAATGGGTCCCTTCCCAAATCCCTAGGTAACCTTAGACACCTTGAATATCTATATTTATCAAAGAATATGTTCCAAGGAAATATGCCACTCGAGTCTATCCAATCCTTAGACACATTATCCCTTGCTAACAATCAACTTACTGGCAAGATTGATGTGCTTGATAATGGTCCCAGCCTGCAAACATCTCAACGACTTACCAACCTCATTGACCTAGACCTTTCATATAATAATTTTAGAGGTGACTGGGAGTTGGATGCATTATTATCAAGCCTCCCAAACCTTGACAGACTCATTCTCTCACACAGTGGTATTTCTGTCACAACCAGTAATGCTAGTAATCATTATGTCAACCCTGCTTTAAGTCGCTTAAGTTTGGCCTCTTGTAGTCTTAAGGTGTTTCCGGTGTTCATTAGAGCCTTGAAAAATCTTAGACACTTAGATCTGTCTAACAATGGGATACAGAGACACATTCCTGATTGGATAGGGGAGATAGGAAATCAGTTATCAGTTTTGAATCTTGCAAATAACTCGTTAACTGGCACCATTCCAAATGTATACAAGGATTGGAGTGATTTAGAGGGGTTTATTTTGAATGGAAATCAGTTAGAAGGAAAGGTTCCCACTTCTTTGAACAAATGTCAAAGTTTGAAAGTAATTGATTTAGGAAACAACCAGTTAAGTGACACATTCCCTAGCTGGTTAGGAGATCTTCCTAATTTACATGTTCTTGTCCTCAAATCAAACAATTTTCGTGGTGCCATTGTAACTTCTTCCAAGGTTGAATTCCTATTTCAACGTTTACAAGTTCTTGACTTATCTCATAATGGGTTTGTAGGCCAACTGCCTACAAATTATTTTCAAAATTTCAATGCCATGAAAAATGTGGTAAGAGACAACAGCAAACCAAAATATGTGTACATGGGTAATATGTATTACTCTTTCATTGCAGCTGTGAAAGGAGTGGATCTATATTTTACGCAACTTTTAGTCGACTACACAATTGTTGATCTATCAGACAACATATTTCATGGGGAGATTCCGAACATCACTGGATCCCTGAAGTCTTTGAAAGTACTCAACTTGTCCCATAACAGCCTAACAGGCCGAATCCCACATGCTCTTGAGAACCTATCAGAAATTGAATCACTAGACCTGTCTTGGAACCAACTCACAGGAGAGATTCCACAAAGCCTTGCTGACTTGACGTTTCTTGCAATCTTAAATCTATCACAAAACCATTTAGAGGGCCGCATTCCGCAAGGAAGACAGTTCTACACATTTAATGAATATTCATTTGGTGGGAATCCAAAACTCTATGGGCTTCCATTGCCCAAAAAGTGTGGTGAGCATTTACAGAAGTCACAACTTGAAGGTGATGGAGATGGGGAGGAGGAGAATGGATTTACATGGAAAGTGGTGGTGATGGGATATGGGTGTGGAGCCTTACTTGGAATCGTTTTGGGATATCTCATGTTATCAACCGGAAGACCAAAATTGTTCAATGCAATTGTTGATGAAGTAGAGCATATGATCTTGAAGAGGCAAAACAAGAGAAGATAATATAATTAGGTCATGAATGGTACGCGTTTCACATGTTTTCTATGTCCTGATATTGTGCAAAAGGCCTTACTCTTTTCTTTTGTTTTTCGTTTTTTGTTTTATATTCTGATGCAGGTAAATAACTTTGGGGTGTAGCAGGACCCTTCTGAATCATGATGTTTTAGATAACCGTCTGAAATATGTTAAATTTTGAGTATTTGTTATTATGTTCACTAGGTGATTTTATCTTAGTGGTTTTGAATTTTAATAGTAATTAAGTAAGTCTTTTTTTATGTGTATTTCTTGCATTTAGATCTACTGTTACCATTTTTCCAATGTTGCAAGATGCTGATGCAAAATAGCCTATGATTCAGACCTGGGGAAACAACTGAATATGTATATAAGAAATTAATATTAATATTTTTCATTAAAGTTCGCGTTTCACACTTTTCATAAATCATAAGTCTAACAAATTAATCAAAGTTAATAAAAAAAAACTCAGGTACGACTAGTTGTTATTGTATTCAGTTCTATAGGTACAGAAGTTGCAGGCACTCTTTCTCCATCATTTCCTCTTTCAACTTTACTATTGTCGACCTCCATCTTGACATTCTCCTTCGATGCATCATACGAAGCATGCAATCCCACAAGAACGTAGTATGTCAGCAAGACAGCAGTCCACCCCATGAACCTCAAGAAAGATGCACCATCAATTGATCCCATCATATACAAGTTCAATGCAATGCTGCCCGACGGAAGCCATAGAACAAATGGTGCCCCCCCCCCCCAAAGCTTGGGGCTCCTTGCTTGCTTCACCATCAATTGGATACCCAAAGTGGCCGAAAACCATATCCCCACAATAAACAGATACACCAACCAACTATTTATTCCCCATGCCCAAAGTAAAGCTATCCTAGTAGTCGAACAAACGATCAGCACCAAGAAGATAACCAGTTTGTTTCTATCTTTATCTGATGTTACCCCTGTTGAGTAGTATCGTCTTACTAATAGCCCGATTGCCACTAGGGAGAAAATGAAAAGTGTAGAAATGGAAAGAAGACTTGCAAGGACATCAAGGCTCGTGAAAAAACGCGACCATGCAGTTTGTAGCGGTCATGATGACGGTTGCGTTCACTGGTGTCCCAAGCTTTTTATGGACCACAACAAGAATGGGTGGCGCCATGTGAGTTCGTGCAATGTGGGTGAAATATCTGGATTCAGCTATGATGGTTTCCAATAGAACAGTAGTCATTCCCTTTAATGCACCTATACCGACTAATAATTTTGCCCAGTTCATCCCCACAGCTTCAAATGCAATTGTGAAGGGGGCATCAACATCAATTTGGTTGTAAGGTTGCATTAAGCACACTATTGCAGCCAGAAGTGAGTAAGTGGTGATGACAATCATCATAGATCCGACTAAGCCGATTGCTATATCTCTCCCTGGCTTCTTGGTTACTTCTCCTAATGTTGCAACTCCATCGAACCCAACATACGCAAAGAATATCACAGATGAAGCCTTCAAAATACCCCGAAAACCAAAAGGTGCAAAGGGATCAAAGTTGGCAAGATTGGCCTTTGTTGCTCCTGCTATAATTATGAAAAGCAGGACACATGTGGATTATGGTTGCAACAGAATTGAACCTTGATGATCCTTTCATGCTGAAAGATGCAACGATACAGATGACTACAGATACTGCCACAGCCATTGGGTCCCAGTAATCAAAACCTTTTCCCATGGATGGCATGCTAATACGGAATTCATTCGGTTTATGGTTGAATAAGGTTGCACAATATGAAGTCCATGAAGGTGACACGCTAGCTCTTGCTACAACATACTCGAACAGGATGTTTCCGGCTGCAATAAAAGCTACAAAGTCGCCGAGTTCAACTCTCAGGTAGGCAAATGAGCCTCCGGCCACAGGAAGTTCCACTGCAAATTCAGTATAGCAGATGACAGAAAGTAGAGCAGCACAGCCGGAGATCAGGTAGAATATGAGAACAGCAGGACCGGCTAAATCGAGAGCAGCTTCTCCAATTAGGACAAAAACTCCAGCACCCATGACAGCCCCGACACCAAACCAGATGAGATCAAACCAGTTAAGGCTCCGCTTCATCTGGTTCTGGCTTCGACCGTGCAGTCATGGATCTCATGATCATCTGATGAGCGGGCAAGGAGACGTTCTTTTAGACGAGCCCTGGTTTCCATTATGTTACAACAAAAGGGCAGATTAGTCATTAGCTATAGAAATTAAAGGGTATAATTGTACTTTTGCATATTCAAATGTTTGTTAAAGGTAGTTGATAGGCGGGAAGTATTGAGTGTATAAATACCTATCAATGTTATCAATAAAAAGTAGCTATGATTTGATGTATTCTTCTCCTCTTTGATTCTCTCTCAATTTGTAGCTAACAAATTGGTATCAGAGCAGCCGATCTTCGGCCCTCAGATAACCGTTATCCAATACATAACCGTCAACAACCATAACTACCCACCACCAACTACCATAACTACCTTCGCTTAAACACCATTATCGACCATTATTAACCTTCAATCAAGCTTCCATACATCCATTTCAACTAAACTTCACACTGATCTTGAATAAATTCATTTTAATCTTTCTAATTCCTGCTCTAAAGTTCATTTTTTCTTCTTCGTGCTCTGTTTTTCTTTGATTTGCTCTGTTTTTATTTTGTCCTCGGTATTGATCAATTGTGATCATACTATTCTATTGAATTGATCAATTGTGGTCATTCAATTCCAGTGGATCGTTCAATTAGTGAATTGTCCATTCCTAAACCTAATCATGTCTACTCGAAATCAATCCTTAGAACAAAAAATTCAAGAACATGAATCATCTCTGGAGGGTTTAAAAACTAATATGAATGCTATGAAAGAGCAGATTGAGGCTCAAGTTTCTGAGATCTTAAAGTCCATTCAGAATATGTCTCATACCCAAGGTGGCAATCGTAATGGGTCTGAGATACACAGTAGTGCTGCAATGGAACAGTATCATAATCACAGCAGTCGTCTCGCCAAGATAGACTTTCCTAAGTTTAATGGTGAGAATGTGGAAGGTTGGCTTTGTAAGGTTGAGCATTTTTTCACTATAGATGCAACACCTGAAAATCTGAAGGTGAGATTGGCCATAGTGCATATGGAAGACATAGCATTATTGTGGCACCAAGGTTTTGTCCTGTCCAGAGGAGGATCTATAGATGGTATGACTTGGTTTGAGTATAAAACTTTTGTCATGGCTAGATTTGGTACAGTTTTAAGTCAAGATGCTATGGGGCTTTGGCTTCCATCAGACAAACTGGAACATTGAAGGAACTGTGTCAAGAATTTGATTTAGCACTCACCAAGGTGTCTATACCTGATGAGTATGCTGTTAGTTTGTTTCTCAGGGCTCTCAAGCCAGAAATTGGGTACCCTGTTCGAATGTTAAGACCCAAGAATCTACCAGAAGCCTATATGCTAGCAAGATATCAAGATGAAAATCTTGCAGCAACTAATGTTGGGTGGTCTAAAAATTCAAGATCCTCTTATACATCTACAACCAAACAACCCTACTCACAATCTTCTGCACCAAATACCAACAACATACCTCTATTACCGAAACCAACCACTAACCAGAAACCTATCAATTCAAAAAGATGGACCCTATCACACAAAGAAATAGAGGAAAAGAGGGCTAAGGGGGAATGCTTTGGGTGTAATGAGAAATACACACCTGGCCATGTGTGTAAAAAGAAGCAGTTATTCTCCATTGAATTGGTGGTCTCTGAGGAAGAGGAAGAAGAAATGGAAGATTATACTGAGATAGTGCAGCAAAGTATTCAAGAACCTAAGATTTCTTTGCATGCTACGATGGGTGTACCCTCTTTCTCTACCATGAGGGTAAAAGGGTCAATTGGCAATAAAATTCTCCAAATTCTGCCTGACTCTGGATCCACACACAATTTTATTGATGAGAAACTTGCAAGAAGAATGAGATGCCCTCTGAAACCTATTCTAGAAGTTAAGGTAACAGTGGCAGATGGAAAACAAGTGGTTTGCAATTTAATGTGTCCTGATTTTCAATGGCAGATGCAAGGTATTTGGTTTAAGACTGATGTTATTTTAATTCCATTAACTAACTATGATATGGTATTAGGGGTTCAATGGTTACAAACCCTTAATGATATCATGTGGAATTTTAAGGAATTAACAATGAAATTTAAAGTGAATGATAAGTGGGTGGAACTTAAAGGGGTGGATAACAATGATGTGATCATTTGTTCTGCTGAGAAGGTAGATGAGTTGTTAGAAAAAGATCAAGAAGTAGCAGAGATCCAAATGTTTAGTTTACATGCTACTAATGAGCAATCATTTCAGCATGAAACTAAAGTAAAAAATGAAGAAAAAAAATCAAGAATTAGAAGATTTACTGCTGAAATTTGAGGATGTCTTTGCTATACCTACTACCCTGCCTCCTAAATGAGATTGTGACCACAGAATCATTCTCAAGGATAATGCTGTCACAATCAATCAAAAGGCATACAGATACCCTGCTGCTCAGAAAGATGTGATAGAGAAGTTGACTAAGGAATTAATTGACACAGGGGTAGTGAGGGACAGTCAAAGCTCCTTTGCTTCACCAGTTGTCTTGGTGAAGAAAAAAGATGGATCATGGAGGTTTTGCATAGACTATAGACAACTTAATGCTGCAACTATAAAGAATAGATTTCCTATACCATTAATTGAAGAGTTGTTAGAAGAGTTGGGGGGTGCCAATGTGTTTTCTAAATTAGATTTAAGGGCAGGCTATCACCAAATAAGGATGGATGAGAGGGATATCCATAAAACAGCCTTTAGAACCCATCAGGGGCTGTTTGAGTTCATTGTCATGCCTTTTGGCTTGACAAATGCACCTGCTACTTTTCAGGCACTCATGAACTCAACTTTTAAACCTCTTCTTAGAAAGAATACATTGGTCTTCTTTGATGACATTCTGGTGTACAGTTCTAGTATGCAACAGCATGTCAAAGATTTAGAACAGGTGTTAACTGTCACACCACGCCTATGGCGGAAACACGTGGCGCGACGGTTCAAAAGTGTTAAGCCAAGATTAATGCAAACCACAATAATAATTAAACAAACGGGCATTTATTCAACGCCGATAATCATGTCAAATTATTCGTACATAATCATAAATTGTTTTTGAAATTAATAAGGAGGCTCCCCCTTTATCCCAAAGTCCATGGAATAAAGAGATGAGACCCCTTCACGACATTCCAACGCCCGACTTGGAGATTCCCCCGACCCTACTCGCCATGCTAACCTTCATCATTCAATTACCTGAAAGATATGTTTGAAAATCGTCAATATATAAATATTGGTGAGTTCACAGGTTTTGATTTAATAAAACTTTATTAAGTGGGAATATCCTTGTTATGACACTTATAGGAGTTGCAAAGTCCTACAATTTACTTGAGCCTATAACCAAACCAAGACAATTAATAATGCCCCCGCCCCAAGTCGTTACTCGGTATTCCTACGACTTGTTTTCAGAATACGTGCACCCCAGGCATACGCCGATGCATAATCGACGCTATCGATTAGGGGTGGGCCTTGTCAGGCACCAATAGTACTATCCAAATATTCCTTTGGTTTCTCTTTCCTGAATTAATGATTATAGTGGGGAGGTCTCAACCCCGAGTGGCTATCTTTACTCAAGTATCCAACCCATCATACAATCCCAACATATCTTTCCCCCGTAAAAACGTTAAATAGTTTAGAAATGGGGCCGTGAGACTCACCTGTAACTGTGCTCGGCTCAAAGAAGAAAATAGTAAAGTTTGTGATCCCGCACCTACAAATGTTCTAGGCGTATAAGTCACTACACCTATGGTGTATGTGCCTTGGCAAGTTGTACACCCAACTTCCCGACCACGTCTTTATCCCAATTCCCGTTTAATAGTTCCGTATCCTAGGTTCAATGGCGATGGATTACCCTTTCCTTACAAGTCATATATTATTCTTATTAATATTCTTTGTGGCTTGTACAATATTATACTCGACGCGACTCTACCCAATGTATAATTATTTTCCCATTTAAATAATTATACTTAGGATCGTTTCGCTCGATATAATGTGATTTCTTATTATCCGACCCGACTCACTTTGCCACATATTTATTTTCCCATTCAAATAAATATGCTAAGTTCTTGTCGTTTGGTAACATATTTCTAACGCCCGACTAGACTCACCATGCCGTACATTTATTTTCCCATTTAAATAAATGTACTAGGATCTTGTCGGTCATTCACACGTTCCTAGGTATATTTCACCTACTCGTCTCGGTTTTCCTTCTCGCATATCTATTTTCCCATTCAAATAGGTACACTAGAATTTCGTCGAAAACGAGCATATGTACATATACCATCGCGTGGATACTACTTGTTAAGTTCATGCGTCGTTTAGCGTTTTTAACTCGTTACGTTGTGTTTTCCTTTCCCACGAATATTCTTTCTACACTTAGGAAAGTGTTTCGCACGTTTCACCCTTGTTATATATATTTTATTTCCCTAAAATATATATGTATATTTTTATCTCGTCGTAATGGCATTTTTCTCATATCTCCGTTTACGTTAGTTCATGTAACTAAGTCCGTTAGTTAGCCTTTTTTCATATATGTTTCCATTGCGCGTTCTTATGGAAGTGTTATTCCTACTTCCGATTCCGAACGTTCATCTCTTGGAAAAAAAAATATACTTTGTACGTTTAGCCCAACTTGTCCATCTTGCAACCCAAAAATGTTTCCGATACTTTTATATTCCCATTTATATAAAAGTATCCATTTTTGTACAAGTTTTTCAAGTTTTAACCTTTGTTCAATCATTTTTATAAAAATCTCTATTTTTATAAAAATCCTTATGTTAATACAAGTCCATATTTTTATAACTTACACTTTTATAAAAATACACTTTTTATACAACTACCCAAGTATGTTACTAGTATTTACCAAGTCATCCTTGGAAAATTATTACTTATACTTTTGACACCAAACTTTCCATTATTGTATTTTTGGACTAATAGTTTCTAAAATATTCGTTTTAGTCCTCTAACTTTCAAAGTTACAACATTAGTCCCTTAACTTTCAATTGTTGCATTTTTCTACTCTAACTTCCAAAGTTAGCATTTTTCACCTAAATTAGTGGACTTTGAAGATCCATTATCTTGATGCTTAGTTGTTTTTACCTCATTTCACTTTTAATGATCTTATAATCCCTCCTAGATGTCATTAACATGATTGTTCCATACTTTTATCCAAAACATCAATTTTTCACTTATTCAAGTGAGTGGACTTTGAATATGGAAACTTTTCATCTATGTTTATTTAACCCATTTTAATTCATTTTTGTCATTAACATATCATCTTATGATGATTAAGATCATCCTTGATCATATCCAAGTCCTTTTCAAAAACCACGTTCCAATCATCATCTCTCTCAAAAGTATGTTCATATTTCTACATTTTCTTCAAATATCATATTAATAATATTAAATCCAAGATTTACCCATATTATTGTTCATCCATTTTTATTCTAACAAAACTTAATAAAATCCATTTTATTACCCATTAATGTACAACTTGCTTTCCATAGCACAAAACATGAACATTTAAGGAATAAAACAATGTAATACTTACTACTAGCTCAAGGCTAGGGAAGACAAAAACCTTGGATTTGGGTGAGGTTTAATGTGTTCTTCCAAGTGGGTTAAGCTCCAAGCTCTTGAACACACAAGGGGGTTTGATGGATGATGATTTAGAGATGATTTGTTAGTGTAAAAATTGAAGAAAAAGTGTTGATGTAGGGGTGAAAACCCACGGCCAAGAAGAAGAAAAAGAAAGAGTTTTTGTGTTTTTGCTTAATTGTGAGCTTGCATGTATCTTTATAATCTTCTATCCAATCTCCAAAGATTACCAATATCTAGCTTGGATTGGATGATAATCTTTGAGTGAGATTATGGAAGATTTGTGGGAGATACTTAAAAAAAAATCTTGGGGATTATGTGAGAGGGTGTTTGGGCCGAGTTTAGAGAGAGAGAGAGGGAGGTGGTGATTTGGTTAATCTTCTACCCAATACTTTTGCATGCAATCTAATCATTTGTAATGATATTATGGATTTTTACAAGAAAACTCAAGTAATCTTCACTTGAGTGGGCCCTTGGCCGGCCCCATGGGGTGTTTATGTGGGGTCCACTTTACTAAATAATACCCCATATTATGTTTAAGTTAATCTCTTTCGGGTACCGTCCGGGTATTCTTGGGTTTTTAACCGTGTGTCACCCGAATATTAAAATACCATTAGTATTCCTTAAATTTTGCCCAGTTAAATTACTGATAATTTATTTCGGCTTTTGCCGGGTGAAATTACGTGCTACGCGCGTATCGGGTGCGGCACGCGCACTTTATTCGTTACCGGGAGATTTGTACAATGAGCTTTCACGTATGGCTTTGGGTGTCCAAAACTCATTGTATTTTGTGAAAATATTATCTATTTTATATTCCGGGTGTCCGGAGTTCGTTTCGCTTATTTAATTTTTACCGGGTAATCGCCAGTGTCCATACCGGATAGATTTGTTTGCGCATGATCCTGTCATGCTTTGCTATTAAACTTATGCATTCCTATGCATTATTTGGGAACTTCTATCTTTCTAAGGCCTCAGTTAAATAATCAGCACATAATTACGGTTAATTACGTTAATTGCGTTTAATTAATTAGTACGGAATTACCTTAATTTTGCCGGTTGTTACATTAACCTTACTCAGGCACAATTCATTAGTGACTAAAAGATCTAAGTGTTCATTTGGTGGATCTTCTGTTGATTACTTGGGCCATGTGATAACTGGAAATGGTGTCCATACTGATCCTAACAAAATAAGTGCAATTGAACAGTGGCCTACTCCTAAGAATGTTAAGCAGTTAAAAGGATTTTTAGGCCTTGCAGGGTATTATAGGAGGTTTATCAGATCATTTGGGGTTATAGCCAGGCCTCTGACTGATTTGTTAAAAAAGGATGCCTTTCAGTGGAACACAGCAGCAGAAGAAGCTTTTAAGCAGCTGCAAAAAGCCTTGGTAAGTGCCCCTGTACTGGCTTTACCTGACTTTACTAAAGAGTTTGTAGTAGAGACTGATGCCTCTTCTAAAGGGTTGGGAGCTGTACTAATGCAAGGGGGTCACCCTTTGGCATTCATAAGCAAGGCATTGTTTGTGAGACAGCAATCATTATCTGTGTATGAAAAAGAATTATTGGCAATTTTGATGGCAGTCAAACAATGGCACCATTATCTAATTACCAAGAAATTCTTAATCAAGACAGACCATAAGCCTTTGAAACATTTGCTTACACAGAAAATAACTACTCCATTGCAACAAACTTGGTTGTCCAAGTTAATGGGGTATGACTATGAAATATGCTACAAGAAAGGTGTGGAAAATTTGGTGGCTGATGGGTTGTCTAGGATGAGTGGCATGGCTTTGTTTGAGATGGTGGTAAGCACCATTGATCCTCTGTTGTTACAAAGGATACAAAACTCTTGGAAAAATGATGATAAGGCACAAGCAATTATTCAGAAGCTGTCATCAGGCCAAAATGTTAAACATTTCAGTTGGGATGGTCAATTATTGAAGAGGAAGTCTAAGTTGTGGATTGGAAAGGATGATCAACTTAAAGGTGAAATTCTTAAACTGTTTCATTCATCTCCCATTGGAGGTCATTCAGGTTACATTCCTACTTTAAAGAGACTTAAAGGGTTCTGTTTCTGGAAGGGGTGCTCTAAAGATGTGTTTCAATTCATTAAGGACTGTCATGAATGCCAACAGGCCAAATATGAACCTATGGCTAGTCCTGGTCTCTTACAACCCCTACCTGAACCCAACCATGTTTTCACTAACATATCAATGGATTTTGTCTCTGGACTCCCTAAAGTTCAAGGCAAAGATACCATTTTGGTCATTGTAGATCGATTAACAAAATATGCCCATTTCCTACCACTCTCACACCCTTATTCTGCCAATCAAGTGGCACAAACTGTCTTGGACTCTGTCTTTAAACTACATGGCTGTCCAATGACCATTGTTTCTGATCGTGATCCTATTTTTCTAAGCAACTTCTGGAAAGAATTTATGAGGCTGCAGGGTGTTCAACTTAACTACTCTACTGCCTACCACCCACAATCTGATGGCTAGACAGAGGTGCTTAATAGATGTTTGGAGTCTTATCTTAGGTGTATGTGTATGCATACTCCTAACCAATGGCTTAAATGGTTAAGCTTGGCTGAGTGGTGGTACAATACCACCTACCATTCAGCTATAAAGCTATCACCTTTTGAGGCCCTGTATGGGTTCCCTCCACCCCTACACATTCCATATATTTCTGGTGACACAACTAATGCTACTATAGAGGAATTACACAAAGACAGGGAATCCATGATTGTGAAACTCAAGCAAAACTTAGCTGAATCCAGGAACAGAATGAAGCAATACGCTGATAAAAATAGAAGTGAAAGACAGTTTTCAGTTGGGGACTGGGTGTACTTAAAGCTAAGACCATTTGTTCAAGATTCCCTAAGACTCAAGAGACATTCAAAATTAGGGCCTAGGTATTTTGGGCCTTTCTTGATCATTGATAAAATTGGAACTGTGGCTTATAAATTGGACTTACCTGAAGGGGCTCAGATGCACAACGTGTTCCATGTTTCATTATTGAAGGCAGCCCATGGTCATCATACTCCGACTCTGCCACTGCCAGCTGGAAATCGTTTCTTACTCAAGCCTAGGGCTATTGTGGATAGAAGGGTTGTTCGGAAGGGTAATAAGATGGTTCAGCAAGTGTTGGTTCATTGGTCCGATCTTCCAATTACAGAAGCTAGCTGGGAATTTAAGGATGAATTTGATTTGAGGTTTCCGGGATTTGATTCTTGAGGACAAGAATAGTTTTTTTGGGGGAAGATGTGTTACAACAAAAGGGCAGATTAGTCATTAGCTATAGAAATTAAAGGGTATAATTGTACTTTTGCATATTCAAATGTTTGTTAAAGGTAGTTGATAGGCGGGAACTATTGAGTGTATAAATACCTATCAATGTTATCAATAAAAAGTAGCTATGATTTGATGTATTCTTCTCCTCTTTGATTCTCTCTCAATTTGTAGCTAACACATTAAGGCCTTTTCATAGTTGGACCAGCTCTGGAATGATTCTTCTGGGAAAAAAAATCTGATTTTGAACATGAACAAGAGTTTTTCTTTGGATCACCAGTAATGTTGTCATTGTTATTAACACTGCCATCTCCATCACCAACAGGACCTGTGCATTGTTGCCATTGTCGTTGGTATTGTCATTTCCATATCTATTGGGATTGTCATTGCCATTACTGCTGTGACCAGCATTAGCACTGCTATTGTTGTTGTCATTACCACTGTTATTTCTATTGGTGGTGTCACTATTGTTTTCATTGTTCCTACTGTTATCATTGCGATTTTCGTCAATTCCAATGACATTGGGCGGATCCACCATCTTGTTGTCCTGAAAAGGATTTTAAAAAGCATAAAGATGTAACCCATAGGGGTTTTGCAACCCCTTTCACACTTTTTTTTTTTTTGTCAAAGCTTTAAACTTTATTTAAAATATATCTTACCACTTCGCCCTAACTGAATCACAATGTGGTTGATACCAGTTTGAAAACGTTGTCGGTAGCTGTCTCGTGCAACCACATACCAAATTCCCTAGCCGATTTAGGAAGCCGAACAACTCGGAACTGTGCAGCCAAATCGGCTACAAAGCCGATCGACCAAGCCGGGAACACCGCCCCCTCCGGCGCTATGGAGGCTTAAAACGCCCCACAAGGAGGCCACTACACACACCCTAACAACCAGGTTTTCCTTTGTAATCGAATTCTGAATAAACTAGACATATAGGGCTTTCAATGATATAAAATACGCTCCAAACGGACATTCGGTTTATTTATTATGAATTTATGAAAAACAGTTAAAAACTGGATAAAAGCTGAATTTTCAGCACTAAACTAAAACAGTCCCCTGATAGGGTTCGACTTTATCACTAACCACACCCAAATGTATAAATTTTCAAGGAATCATATATAGTTTACTCATGAATCAATATGTAAAATCCTATTTGACCAAATATCAACAACTAACTGTTAAGGTAAATTATAATTATAGTCTTTGATTGGGAAGTTCCATCTTAAAGCAAGAGAGCCTAATCGATTTAATTACATCTTAAATATGTAAAATCCATTAGGATTTTGACCCTTCATCAAATTAGGATTCTCAGTGGTCAAGACAGTTACCCAAAGAGTTTTGAGAAATTCGATGGCACCGAAATTTCCGTCGGCGATTCCGTGAAGTGTTTCTCACTGTTATCATATATTTCTTTGCTTGCTGGATTTTTTTTTTAGTTTCCTCACAGCCATTTACCCACTCCCACCTTCTAATTACTCATTCGAATCATCACCTTTAGTCTTGGTCTTGGTCTTGGTGTGACTTTTTGAAAAAAGCATCTCACACATACCCTGATTAGGTTGTCCACAGAAGCTTGCCATCCACGAAATTGCTAGGATATCCTCCAAAAGCCTACCTTTTATATACGAAATTGCTAGGATATCAAACATCACCAAGGTATGCTCTGTACAACAAAGCCTTGCTTTGCTTCTATTTAAACAACACCTTTCATCAATCAATGAATATCTCTAGCCATTCAAAATAGGGGTGTTCAAAAAAATCCGAATCCGAATTCGAATCCGAAAAATCCGATAATCCGAATCCGAATTATCCGAAATTTTGGATAATCCGATTTTCGGATATCCGAAAATCGGATAATCTGAAATTTCGGATTCGGATTCGGATCCTGATTTTGAAAATTTTCGGATAATTGGATTATCCGAATCCGAATATTAAAAAAATTTATATAAATATATAATATTATATACAATACATAACACAATACCCAATCCTAAATCCCTAATCCTCCTAACCCAAAGTCCATACTCTTCCAATCCATAGCAGCCGCTCCCTTTTCTCTTCTCTATAACAGCCCCCGTCCACCTCGTCTCCGACCTCCACAGCCCCCATCCACCAAACGGTAACTTTTTTTTACATTTTTTTTGTTCCAATTTCGTTTATTTAGCTTTGATTTTTGTTTTTTTAACATGTTAACGTTTTAGACATAAAAAAAGAACGTTTTTTTTTGTTTTTTTTAAATATTTTTTATTATTTTTTTAAGTTTCGGATTATCCGTTGGATGATCCGAATCCGAATCCGAAATTTGGATAATCCGAAATTTGGATAATCCGAATTTCGGATTCGGATTCGGATCCCAATATTGACTATCCGAAATTTCGGATTATCCGAAATTCGGATTATCCGAATTTGAACACCCCTAATTCAAAACATACAATCAAAAAGAATGAGTAATAATTCGATCATGCTCTTCTTTCTCCTTTCCTTATTCTTCATCTCTTCTACATCTTCCTCTTCTGTCAACACCACCCATAAATGCTCTGTTCAGCAGGCCCTTGCTTTGCATTTGTTTAAACAAAACCTTTCCTCTATCAATGATACATCGTATCACTACAGATGTGAATATTGGCTTGGTTCTGGTTATAAACCAATCATGATGAACTGGAACACAAGTACAGATTGCTGTGACTGGAATGGAGTCACTTGTGACCACTCCACTGGTGATGTTATCGGTCTTGACCTGAGCTGTGGCATGTTGTACGGTACTATCCACCCTAATACCACTCTTTTTCACCTCCCTCATCTCCAAAGACTCAACCTTGCTTACAATAATTTTACTAATTCTCAACTTCCAGCAGACATGGGCAGGCTTTCTAATAGTCTCACACATCTCATCATCTCTCATTGTTGGTTTACTGGTCAAGTTCCCACAGATATTTCACACCTTCATAAATTGGTGTCCCTTGATCTCTCTTCGAATTGGAATGGAACTGATTATCTCAAACTTGAACCTCATGTTTTCATCAATCTTCTTCAAAATTTAACAGTTATGAAACAACTTTCTCTTGCATATTTCAGGTAAGACTGACGAGATGTCAACATATGCAAGAGAAAGTTGTTTCATAACTGTTAAATTTTGAAGAAGATTGATGAAAACATGAGGTTCAAGTTTGAGATGATCAGTTCCATTCCAATTCGAAGAGAGATCAAGGGACACCAATTTATGAAGGTGTGAAATATCTGTGGGAACTTGACCAGTAAACCAACAATGAGAGATGATGAGATGTGTGAGACTATTAGAAAGCCTGCCTATGTCTGCTGGAAGTTGAGAATTAGTAAAATTATTGTAAGCAAGGTTGAGTCTTTGGAGACGAGGGAGGTGAAAAAGAGTGGTATTAGGGTGGATAGTACCGTACAACATGCCACAGCTCAGGTCAAGACCGATAACATCACCAGTGGAGTGGTCACAAGTGACTCCATTCCAGTCACAGCAATCTGTACTTGTGTTCCAGTTCATCATGATTGGTTTATAACCAGAACCAAGCCAATATTCACATCTGTAGTGATACGATGTATCATTGATAGAGGAAAGGTTTTGTTTAAACAAATGCAAAGCAAGGGCCTGCTGAACAGAGCATTTATAGGTGGTGTTGACAGAAGAGGAAGATGTAGAAGAGATGAAGAATAAGGAAAGGAGAAAGAAGAGCATGATCGAATTATTACTCATTCTCTTTGATTGTATGTTTTGAATTAGGGGTGTTCAAATTCGGATAGTCAATATTGGGATCCGAATCCGAATCCGAAATTCGGATTATCCAAATTTCGGATTCGGATCATCCAACGGATAATCCGAAACTTTAAAAAAATAATAAAAAATATTAAAAAAAAAAACAAAAAAAAAACGTTCTTTTTTATGTCTAAAACGTTAACCTGTTAAAAAACAAAAATCGAAGCTAAATAAACGAAATTGGAACATAAAAAATGTAAAAAAAAAAAGTTACCGTTTGGTGGATGGGGGCTGTGGAGGTCAGAGACGAGGTGGACGGGGGCTGTTATAGAGAAGAGAAAAGGGAGCGGCTGCTATGGATTGGAAGAGTATGGACTTTGGGTTAGGAGGATTAGGGATTTAGGATTGTGTATTGTGTTATGTATTGTATATAATATTATATATTTATATAAATTTTTTTAATATTCGGATTCGGATAATCCGATTATCCGAAAATTTTCAAAATCAGGATCCGAATCCGAAATTTCGGATTATCCGATTTTCGGATATCCGAAAATCGGATTATCCAAAATTTTGGATAATTCGGATTCGGATTATCGGATTTTTCGGATTCGAATTCGGATTCAGATTTTTTTGAACACCCCTATTTTGAATGGCTAGAGATATTCATTGATTGATGAAAGGTGTTGTTTAAATAGAAGCAAAGCAAGGCTTTGTTGTACAGAGCATACCTTGGTGATGTTTGATATCCTAGCAATTTCGTATATAAAAGGTAGGCTTTTGGAGGATATCCTTGCAATTTCGTGGATGGCAAGCTTCCGTGGACAACCTAATCAGGGTATGTTAAATAATTGAGATGCTTTTTTCAAAAAGTCACACCAAGACCAAGACCAAGACTAAAGGTGATGATTCGAATGAGTAATTAGAAGGTGGGAGTGGGTAAATGGCTGTGAGGAAACTAAAAAAAAAATCCAGCAAGCAAAGAAATATATGATAACAGTGAGAAACACTTCACGGAATCGCCGACGGAAATTTCGGTGCCATCGAATTTCTCAAAACTCTTTGGGTAACTGTCTTGACCACTGAGAATCCTAATTTGATGAATGGTCAAAATCCTAATGGATTTTACATATTTAAGATGTAATTAAATCGATTAGGCTCTCTTGCTTTAAGATGGAACTTCCCAATCAAAGACTATAATTATAATTTACCTTAACAGTTTTTTTTTGAAGGCAAACTTTATTAACCACACAACCAAGGGAACATCTCCAAGACGGAGACCCCCAAAAGCATCAAGAGTTACATTACATCAAAAGAAAATCTTTGCCAATCCTTCCAACCCACCTTTCCTTTATCATATCTACTAGAAAACCAAATATATCCCAACGATTTAACGTCGGAAACAATATCAACCACATTTCGCCGGTCATCCCTGAAAATTAAATCATTTCTGGCCTTCCAGATCCGCCAACAAGTTAGAACTAGAATACCATGCAGAGCCAGATTCTTCGCCGCGGACCAACCGGAGTTCGGGTATACCTTCATAATGTCTCTAACTGAAAAAAAATAGAACCGAGGGAGATTAATCCATGACGCTATACCATTCCAAACACCACAAGCCAACCCGCACGCCGTGAAAATATGATCTACACATTCATCTTGCTCCTCGCAAAACTTACACGCCATATCCCCACAATCAATATTACGCCTCTGAATAGCCTTTTTAGTTGGAATTCTATCCAAAAGCATACGCCACATAAACACGTTACACTTAATAGGAATCCACTTACACCATTTATAACTTGAACTAGACTGCAACGGCCGATCACCTTCCAACCATTTCTGGACTTCATGAACTGAGAACTCGACAAGCGAACCACTATCCCAAACCCACCGGTCTCTATTCTCCCCGATATTAATGCCATCTAGAAGCTGCAAACAATCAGCTAGTTGCTCAACTTCTTCATCCAGAACCGGATTTCTGCGCCAATCCCAAATCATCACCGAAACTGAGTCAACCATCCCAATTCTATCACCAACTTTGCACCACTTATCTTTATCTAAACGAAATAAATCCGGAAACAAACTCTTTAATGGAATGCGAGACACCCAAGGATCAACCCAAAATCTAATTTCCGACCCATTGCCTAGAACACCTCGGATCATACTCAAACTATTGAACCCGACCACTTTTAAACGGAACCCACTATTGACCAACTTTGTCCATGTACCCGAAAACCTCGAGCAACAAGGATAAGCATCCCACCTTCTCGACGATCCGTGTATCGCCTCCACCACCCTATTCCATAACGCTTTACCTTCATGACGATATCTCCAAAGCCACTTAACCAAGAAAGCATTATTACAATCTTCGAGCTTGCGAACGCCCAAACCTCCTTGGTTAATTGTTCTAGTGACCGTCTCCCACCCCACCCAATGAAGTTTTTTCACATCTTCATTTCCTCCCCACAAAAACCTTTTCATCAAACCCTCTAACTTATTAATTACTCCCACCGGCGCCTTAAACAATGAAAAGTAATACGAGGGAAGGCTCTCCAATACCGATTTGATGAGCGTTAATCTACCTCCAATCGAAAGAGTCTTAGACTTCCACGAAGACAAACTAGTTTTAAAGACTTTGATGACCGGTTCCCAATTGTTAATTCTCGTCATATTTGCACCCACCTGTATACCTAGGTACGTGAATGGAGTCTCACCCGGCCGACACCCCATCGAATAAGCCTTGTTAACAGTTAGTTGTTGATATATGGTCAAATAGGATTTTACATATTGATTCATGAGTAAACTATATATGATTCCTTGAAAATTTATACATTTGGGTGTGGTCAGTGATAAAGTCGAACCCTATCAGGGGACTGTTTTGGTTTAGTGCTGAAAATTCAGCTTTTATCCAGTTTTTAACTGTTTTTCATAAATTCATAATAAATAAACCAAATGTCCGTTTGGAGCGTATTTTATATCATTGAAAGCCCTATATGTCTAGTTTATTCAGAATTCGATTACAAAGGAAAACCTGGTTGTTAGGGTGTGTGTAGTGGCCTCTTTGTGGGACGTTTATAAAAAAGACCATCTCTTTGTTAGTCACCCTCATAGGGAAATCTACTATCGCACTTATGCGTAGACCGAGAAGATTGATGATGTAACATCGCGTAATTTTTGTTACTTTTACATATATTTTAAATTCTATGTTTAACAAATTCCAAATTCGCCTTTATCTGCTTCTTTTTTTTCTACCAATTCATGACGAGTCGTCATTATAATTTATCCTAATCAATTTAGAAACTCTTTTAGTTAAGATCTTAATATATATTTATTTTTTAAACATATATATAATAGTTATAATAATACTTTAGTTAAAAGGAAAAGAAAAAAAGCATGATACAATTTCCGTTTGACATTTATCAAACACAACAAACTCCAATGCTTCTGTTGCTTTTGTTTTGTGTTGTTACTCGAAGACAACATACAACGTAGATAGTTGTCATCCGTTAGTTTTTTTTTATTAAAATGTCACAACAATATTAAACAACTAACAACCATCCCATATTAATCAAACTCAACCCTCACCTAACTCACTCCTAACCACCTTATTTACTCCATTAATTACCCAACCACCTGAACCCACTTATAAATACCCCTTCTCCTTCACTTCCTAACTCTTTTCCATCCCAAATCACTCCCAAATCTCTCTAATATTCAAGCTTTTCAAGCAAAAAAATTCTGCACAAAATTTGTAAGATGAAAAGCCTTAATCTCCACTTTTCTTCCACTTTATCCACCTCTCCTCTTCTTCTAATCCTTTGGGAAAACCTCTAGGACCTTACTCTTATTTTCTATGGCAAATAAATATGAGTAGGACACCAAAAATGAGGCCTCAAAGGTGGTTCATCTTATATTGTTTTTATGCACTAGAAGGTTAGTTGTAGTGATACCAACCAAGTTCACCAATAACTTATTATTGGATGGACTTGTGTTATGGTTAATGGTTAACAAAGGAAAGCCAAGGCTCTTTCAAACTAAATCACCATACACTACTTTAACCTCATAGTTATATTATGTAAATACTAAAATACATACTTTCAAAACTCTACTAATCTAATAACTTGGAAGGTTTGTGGATACATCCCTACCTTACCAATACTTGACTCTCTTGACCATCCGAATCACCTTTATGGTGATTTGTGTTTTGGTTAGCCTTAAAGGCACTACTTGACTCTCATGACCATCCGAATCACCTTTATGGTGGTTTGTGTTTTGGTTCGCCTAAAAGGCTTGCTTGACTCTCTTGAATCTAATAATCCAACTCTTGAACCTAAAACGCTTTCCTTTCTAATTCTAGTTATTCGGAGCTAAAATCTTCTATTCTCAAGACCCGTTTTTGGGAACTTAATAACGCACCCTAAGGTGAGTTCATACTTGTCCCCCTTTTATTCTTTATTCTTTGGGGCTCAACATGTATCACTATCAAAACTTAAATGATGTCATACTCTTAAAAACTATTATGCTCAATCTAAATGCTATTATGCTATGCCATGCTAGAATTCAAAGTCTTACATACAAATGTACGATTAGTTAACAACCCACCTTACATGTATAGCGCTATAGGTTGACACGCCGCCCCCTTTATGGGTCATGATAAGATGAAGTCTTTTGTGTTATCGAGTGTTGTTGCCATTTGTATGGTTCTACGTGCATATGCCTATAACATGATGATTCGAGTAGACTTTTCTATACTATGTACTTAGACTAAAACTAGTATGCTCACCAATGTTTTATGTGTTGACAAATATTTTATACATGTTGCAGGAAATGTTTAATGCAGGTTTATCAAGAAAACTACTTAGGATTGGACTAGAAACTCGCAACTAGTTTAATTTTCTATGTTTTGATGTTATACTTTCCTTTTCATGAAACAATTTGTATTTTGTTATCTTTTAGACAATGACTATGCTATGAATGAAATTTTATCTTTAAATTATATTGTCACGAATTCTAGTGTCATGAAGTCTTGAACAATCTACCACAAGTCTCGCCCCGATGTATTCCGCCATCGGTTGGGGTGTGACAGATGAAGATATTCATCAAGACCCTTGCATAGGGTCACTATTCATATATCCAGGAGCAGGAATTGTTTACCTTCCCATTGATTTCAAGTATGTTGCCTTCATCGTTGATAGATATCTCTCTGACAACAACTGAATTTTACTTGCTTGCCTGAAAGCGGTCCAAATACCATTGTTGTTGGATGTTCATGTGAAAATGCATAGTACAAAGTTCTTTTGACAAACGTCTGGCTGACCTGAAGTTCCTTTGCAACCTAGTTCCTTTTAATTATAAACAACATTAAATAGGGAGCTAGATATTCCTCATGATGAGCAGGAATTGTTTACCTTCCCATTGAAAGATTAAAATGTCACTATTCAACGATGAAGTTGTTTTCAGAAAGATATATGTCAACGATGAAGGCAACTGTAACATCGCAAAATTTTTCCTAAATTTTTTTTTAGGTAAAAACCACTACTTTATTTGTATTAAACAACTTTCGTAACCATGTCAAATTTATATCAAAACATTTTTTTTATATATAATAATAATAATAATAATAATAATAATAATAATAATAATAATCTTTAGAAGTTAGTTTTAAAACATGAAACTAAATCAAAAGCCCAACCCCCTTTATCTTTTAAAACCTGCAGCCCACCAAACCCAACCCAACACCTTGAGCCCAACAGCTGACCGGCCCAACTCCCTCTTCCCCTTTTCTGTTAAAAAAGAAAAAAAGGGATGCTCCTGCTGTGGCTCGAACCGGAGCCGGGCCTGCAAACCCCACGCGCCAACACCATCTGGTCTACACCTCACATTTGATTAAATCCTAACTCTAATTGTATAAAAGCCCACCCTCCTTCTCCTTTGTTTCCTTCTGTTCGTCGCGCAGCAGCTCAAGCAGAGTTGACCAAGAAGTTTCCCCCTTTGACCAACTAATTGACTTAATTTAGGGATGATTAAATCAATTAACTGTTGTTGACTTGTTTGCCTGATTATCCCGCGTCCAAAAACAACGATTAAAGGCACGATTAACAGCCATGAATTTCGCTCGTCTTTGACCACCACGGGTCAAAGATTGAACCCTTCCAATTATACATTCTTATTATAAACTAAGCACTCCTTTCTGTCCTAAACCCACCGAAATTAAGAAAAACACTATCTATCCCACCCTATAACTCTCTAAATCGTCGAATTCATCCTATATTGACTTTTGGTTGACCGCGAATCTGAGAAGCTTCGTGTCTGGTAAGATCTAATTCATTTTATGATTATACTAGTCGCATGATACTAAGCAAAACCCCTATAATTAATTCTGTTATTATTGCGTTTTTATCCATGTTCTAGATCTAGGGTTCATAACTCTTGAAATAGGGAAGATGACTAATGGTCATAGCTGGTTATATTTAAAACAAAAGGAAACAAAACACAGTCTGTTAGCTAGAACAGTTGGTTGTGGGGATGTTGGTTAAGACTGTGGGCCGGATTAGGCCCCTGGTTCGATCCCCTTCCACAACAAACCTTTTTTTTAAAACATTTCCTTTTTATTTTTACTATTAATCTTTTAAAATCATTTAAAAATACCAAATGAGGCTTTTAAGTTCTATAAAAATTATCATATGATATCATGATAATAAGGCTTATCATACAATTTTTTATTTTTCAAAAATCTTTTATTTATTATATATAATAAATATAACAAATTTATTCAATTATATGTATAAAATTTTATAAAAATATCAAAACGATTATATAAATTTCCACAAAAATTATTCTGAGTTTTTATAACATTAAACTTTTCTGAAATGATTTTTATTTCTGAAAAATCATTTATTTAATATTTTTAATCAATTTTTGTTAGTTTAAATCATAAATAAATCAGAATAAATTCATTTTTCGATATTTTTGCACCAAAATTTTATATAAATTATTTCTATTTATTTGGAACAGAAATACAAATTTTAATTTAATAATTCTTTAATTTTCGTATTTTTAAATATTAAAAGTTATACTTTGACAATTTGAAATAAATAGATTTAATATTCTATTTTTAAGAAAATAATTTTATAAAAATTATTTTCATACTTAAAACTTTATATTGTGACCATCTTTAATTTAAAATTTACAAAAAGGACTTTTGTTTATTTATTTATCAAATTTCTCTTAATTAACATTATATTTATTAAATCAAACGAACACTTATCCCCAATTCGAAACCCTAGCACATTTTAGACTAGAAAACATAGACTTATTAAGTTTTCCCAACACTTATTTATTACCTTGAAATAGGGTGATATTTGGATACACACGAGCCACATTTATTCTATATCAAAGGATTCAATACTATCACTAAGGTGAGTTTACATAGCCCGTTTTCTCTATTTTCACTATTTTTGGGGTGAAACGTGTTTAAACATTTTATACCATCATTTACTCATACTCACTTGTGATTCAATTACATCATCATTCTATCATTTGACTGTAACAAAAAGACACAGTACAATCATTAACAATGATCAAGCCGCCTGTTTAGATTATAGCGCTATAGGTCTGACAAACCCATCCCCCCGCATAAATTCAGGGATGATCGATAACAGTAACAACATTTAACTAACTTGCGAGTTAGTCATCAGTCGACACAAGGTTTGGTTGTACAAAGACGCATTGTTACATGTCGGAATCATACTCTATCATCATACAACTGTGATTGTTGTACAAACTATTGTTATCAATTATATTCAAAAAACCTATGTATTTTCACCAACTTTTGTTGATCCAAAATATTTTCAAACTTAACATGTTTCAGGTTCTACTTGCTTGAAGATTTGAGTTAATGCTTGAAGATGTGTGCATAGTATTATTCATTTTGATGTACGAATTCTTGTAGAACAACTGTATGTAATTTATTTAAATCATTTAATGAAATTTATTATTCACCATGAGCTACTGAACAATCATCACTACGTGACATCCCGATGTTTCCGCCATCGGTTGGGGTGTTACAGATTGGTATCAGAGCCATGGTTATAGGGAATTAGGTTATTAGAAAAATAATCTAGTCTATAACCATAGGATTATAACCAGTATCTGCTCCTTTTACTTGCTATTCTCTATCTCCCTCCTACTTCTTATCCCTACTTTCATCCTTACAAGAAGGTTGCTCTCCATCACTGGATCCACTCTTAGACTAATAAGACAAAATCCTCAGGTTTAACCTGAACCACCTTGAGATCTTGTCGAAGTTCTAGATTTTAATAACGAACACGTGCAATCTGGAAGGGTGAACACTTGTATTCCGAGTCTTCTGTCTAGGCTGGCATTGCGCATATATCCCAATCAGACGAGGGACCCGGATGCCTACCTGGGAATTCTCGGGATGAGTGTTCACTTATAGGCTAAAGCATGTCTTCATATGTTATTAGAATCTAGAATCTTTGATAAGTCAACGTTTTCGTTTATTCGTTTTAATTAATGAATAAATGATTACATTCCTTATATAACCACATTCATTTCATTGTGTCTCTTACAGATCATGCCTCCACGTCGCAGCACTCGCAATAACAATGGTGGTAATCATGAGGAAGGAAATAGCAACAACAACAACCACAACACTAACCACAACAACAACAACAACAACAACAACAACAACAACAACAACAACAACAACAACAACAATGGTGTTGATGCCCAACTGGCTGCGATCATTTCCCAACAAATGGCACAGCAGATCGCGACTCTGGTTCCTAACTTACTGGCTCAAGTCATCCAGATGAACGGCAACAGAAACGGTAATGGAAACGGAAACGGCAATGGAAACCACAATGGGAACGGGAATGGAAACGGGAATGGTCTCCCAGCCTGCACCCTCAAACACTTTAATACCTGTAATCCCCCTAAGTTCAGTGGAGATGAAGGAGCTACGGGTCTTCTGCAATGGTTCGAGGGTATTGAGAATACCTTCATTAACAGTGAGTGTCCCGATAACTTTAAGGTCCGTTATGCCATGAGTGTTCTTCACAAACGAGCACTCACTTGGTGGAATGATGAAAAGCGTACCCGAGGAGCTGAAGTTGCACTTACTATGACCTGGGATCAAGTCAAGGAGATAATGAAAGATGAATTTTGCCCACGTAACGAGGTCAAGAAATTAGAGGACGAGTTCCACACCCTTGCTCAGGATAGTGGGGAAAACCTTGCTTATAATACCCGCTTCCATGAGCTCAGTCTGTTATTGCCCTATAAGGTCACTCCGCTACATGTAGCCATCGAAAAGTATATCGGCGGTTTGCCCATGCAGATTCAGGACACGGTATGGGGAAGGAACCCTGCTACCCTTGAAGAGGCCAAGCGTTTAGCAGCTACCTTAACTGATAATCACGTAAAGAACGGTACCTTAGTTCGGAAAAGCGGGAAAGCAAGTATTGTAGCCGCGGTAACTACTGAGAACCAGAAGCGTAAGGCCAGGGATCCTGATGTCAACCTCACAACACAAGCTTCTAACAAGAAACCCTATATAGGAAAACTATCCATTGTGTAACACATGCAACCGACATCATCCCACTGCTTCAGCGTGTCGCTTGTGCACCAATTGTGGAAAGTATGTCCATCTGGTCAACACGTGTCGTGAGACCCCAAATCCTAATGTCAACCAACCCACCAACCCTGCTCAGACTACTAATCCTAATCGATACAACTATGGTCAATGCTATGAATGTGGAGACCCAAATCACTTCCGTAACCGATGCCCTAAACTAAACAGAGATCAAGACCCTCCAGCTACCTAACAGCAAGTCTCACCATTTGACTATTGGTTGCTTTTATTCTATGTATTGACGCTATTTGATTCAAGTAATAAATTCTAGTATTAAATTTTTTTTTTCTGAGAGTTGTTTACATGGTGCATGATTGTTTGAATGTGAACTAATTATATAAATCTATACAACTACAACTCATATACTGTGCTTGTTATACTTGCTTGCATAAACATGCTATCAATTTGCAATCTATGTGTGTAATAAATGCTGCACTTAATAGAGGTCATCATGCCTTTTCAACAGTCGGGAGAGGCCCTACAACCTGCTCCACGACTGGTGAAGGCTATCGAACCTACTCAACGATTGGTAGAGGTCATTATGCCTTTTCAACAGTCGGGAGAGGCCCTACAACCTACTCCACGACTGGTGGAGGCTATCGGACCTGCTCAACAATCGGTGGAGTCATAGAAGGACGCAAAACTTTAATGTAAGGTAAATTGGTGATTGCGGTCCGGAACGTAATCATGAATTTACAGGTACATTAAGGTAGTGTGAAATTCTATCAAGGTTATAAACTCTAGTTGTCTGGTAATTCATCAACCCACACAAAACACGAGGCAGATTATTCTATTCATGTCGTGCCTTAACACAAGATTTTCCAGGTCACACTTGTCTTAATCCCCTTCTACCCTGTGTTTTCAATAAACTTCGGGACGAAGTTTCTAAAAGTAGGGGAGACTGTAACATCGCAAAATTTTTCCTAAATTTTTTTTTAGGTAAAAACCACTACTTTATTTGTATTAAACAACTTTCGTAACCATGTCAAATTTATATCAAAACATTTTTTTATATATATATATAATAATAATAATAATAATAATAATAATAATCTTTAGAAGTTAGTTTTAAAACATGAAACTAAATCAAAAGTCCAACCCCCTTTATCTTTTAAAACCTGCAGCCCACCAAACCCAACCCAACACCTTGAGCCCAACAGCTGACCGGCCCAACTCCCTCCTCCCCTTTTCTGTTAAAAAAGAAAAAAAGGGATGCTCCTGCTGTGGCTCGAACCGGAGCCGGGCCTGCAAACCCCACGCGCCAACACCATCTGGTCTACACCTCACATTTGATTAAATCCTAACTCTAATTGTATAAAAGCCCACCCTTCTTCTCCTTTGTTTCCTTCTGTTCGTCGCGCAGCAGCTCAAGCAGAGTTGACCAAGAAGTTTCCCCCTTTGACCAACTAATTGACTTAATTTAGGGATGATTAAATCAATTAACTGTTGTTGACTTGTTTGCCTGATTATCCCGCGTCCAAAAACAACGATTAAAGGCACGATTAACAGCCATGAATTTCGCTCGTCTTTGACCACCACGGGTCAAAGATTGAACCCTTCCAATTATACATTCTTATTATAAACTAAGCACTCCTTTCTGTCCTAAACCCACCGAAATTAAGAAAAACACTATCTAATCCCACCCTATAACTCTCTAAATCGTCGAATTCATCCTATATTGACTTTTGGTTGACCGCAAATCTGAGAAGCTTCGTGTCTGGTAAGATCTAATTCATTTTATGATTATACTAGTCGCATGATACTAAGCAAAACCCCTATAATTAATTCTGTTATTATTGCGTTTTTATCCATGTTCTAGATCTAGGGTTCATAACTCTTGAAATAGGGAAGATGACTAATGGTCATAGCTGGTTATATTTAAAACAAAAGGAAACAAAACACAGTCTGTTAGCTAGAACAGTTGGTTGTGGGGATGTTGGTTAAGAATGTGGGCCGGATTAGGCCCCTGGTTCGATCCCCTTCCACAACAAACCTTTTTTTTAAAACATTTCCTTTTTATTTTTACTATTAATCTTTTAAAATCATTTAAAAATACCAAATGAGGCTTTTAAGTTCTATAAAAATTATCATATGATATTATGATAATAAGGCTTATCATACAATTTTTTATTTTTCAAAAATCTTTTATTTATTATATATAATAAATATAACAAATTTATTCAATTATAATTATAAAATTTTATAAAAATATCAAAACGATTATATAAATTTCCACAAAAATTATTCTGAGTTTTTATAACATTAAACTTTTCTGAAATGATTTTTATTTCTGAAAAATCATTTATTTAATATTTTTAATCAATTTTTGTTAGTTTAAATCATAAATAAATCAGAATAAATTCATTTTTCTATATTTTTGCACCAAAATTTTATATAAATTGTTTCTATTTATTTGGAACAGAAATACAAATTTTAATTTAATAATTCTTTAATTTTCGTATTTTTAAATATTAAAAGTTATACTTTGACAATTTGGAATAAATAGATTTAATATTCTATTTTTAAGAAAATAATTTTATAAAAATTATTTTCATACTTAAAACTTTATATTGTGACCATCTTTAATTTAAAATTTACAAAAAGGACTTTTGTTTATTTATTTATCAAATTTCTCTTAATTAACATTATATTTATTAAATCAAACGAACACTTATCCCCAATTCGAAACCCTAGCACATTTTAGACTAGAAAACTTAGACTTATTAAGTTTTCCCAACACTTATTTATTACCTTGAAATAGGGTGATATTTGGATACACACGAGCCACATTTATTCTATATCAAAGGATTCAATACTATCACTAAGGTGAGTTTACATAGCCCGTTTTCTCTATTTTCACTATTTTTGGGGTGAAACATGTTTAAACATTTTATACCATCATTTACTCATACTCACTTGTGATTCAATTACATCATCATTCTATCATTTGACTGTAACAAAAAGACACAGTACAATCATTAACAATGATCAAGCCGCCTGTTTAGATTATAGCGCTATAGGTCTGACAAACCCATCCCCCCGCATAAATTCAGGGATGATCGGTAACAATAACAACATTTAACTAACTTGCGAGTTAGTCATCAGTCGACACAAGGTTTGGTTGTACAAAGACGAATTGTTACATGTCGGAATCATACTCTATCATCATACAACTGTGATTGTTGTACAAACTATTGTTATCAATTATATTCAAAAAACCTATGTATTCTCACCAACTTTTGTTGATCCAAAATATTTTCAAACTTAACATGTTTCAGGTTCTACTTGCTTGAAGATTTGAGTTAATGCTTGAAGATGTGTGCATAGTATTATTCATTTTGATGTACGAATTCTTGTAGAACAACTGTATGTAATTTATTTAAATCATTTAATGAAATTTATTATTCACCATGAGCTACTGAACAATCATCACTACGTGACATCCTGATGTTTCCGCCATCGGTTGGGGTGTTACAGCAACCTGGAACTAGGTGATGGCCATACCGACGTGAGGGTAGTCCATTAGTATTAATGGCAAAGTGATTGTAAGTGAAGAAGAAGAGAATGTATACGGAGGTTTGCCAGAGGGTCATTGGTCTTCAGAGTTTCCAACCCCTAATACATTCATCAACAAAGACCATCTCTTTGTTAGTCACCCTCATAGGGATATCTACTCTCACACTTATGCGTAGATCAAAGGATATTCATGTGAGAATGCGTAGTACAAAATTCTTTTGAAAAACGTCTGGCTGATATCCAGGTGCTGGAATTGTTTACATTCCCATTGATTTCAAGTATGTTTGCCTTCATCGTTGACAGATATCTCTCGGACAACAACTTAACTGTGACACTCGCCGTTTAGGAACCGTTATCCGTACTGTAATTAACACACTAATTGAAAATTTAACGTCAATGAGATTTAATTTTGATAAATTAAAGTCTTATTATTGCTAGCTAAGTTATTTTGATGCAAAGGTTTGCATTGTGGAATTTTTAGGAATTACCGTATCGCATTGCGATAATTAATCGAAATGAGCGTTGGTGACGACCCGGTTAGCTTTAAAAAAATCCAGAATTGGACCTATATGCTTGGAATAGCATAAAATAATATTTTATAAGTGAAAATTAAATTGAAATGTACAAAAACGATGATTTGTAGTTTTTGTCGCGCAGTGTTCAGTACAGCGCGCATGTTCGCTTTTAGCTGGCAATTTGGACGTAATTAAACGTCGAGCACCTAATATAAGTATTATACACTAAACATTATAAGATTTAGTGGGTAATAATAATTCACAATTTATCAAGTAAAAACAAATCAATTTAAGATGAATTTTTATCATTTTTATACCCCTAATTTACCTAAAATAACCCCTAATTATCAAAATTTACCCAACCCATAAAATACCCACCCAAACCCACGAAAATAAATGATAAAAATATGCACTAACACATGTCCCAACCCACCTCCCATTACAACCAATGATAAATATAAAAAATGTTGTCATTTTGGATTTATAAAATCAACATTTCCATGAGAATACTTCCACACAATTCTTACACCATCAAAACACTTAACACTCCTCTTCCTTTCCTCAATTGTGTCGCCTCCTCCATCTCTACTCCCTCTCTTCATTTTTTTTAAAACAATCAAGAATACTAGCTAATTTCCATATCCATGAAAGTTCTTTGAAGCATTGGAGGTGTTTTAAAACAATTTTAAACTAGAGGAAGAGTGTATCAAGGATATATTCATCATCCTTTCTTTCTTAAAACAAATATTCTTTAAGGGTATAATGCTTAAACCTTTGATTTTTCATCATGTCTTTAAGTTGGGTTCTTGAAAGATTGTTCACCTAAACGTCAAAGGTTTTTGAAAGAATGTTTAAACAACTATTTTTGTATAAAAATGGAAGATGATGAGATGAAATGAGTATATGTGTGTGTCGTGTAAATGTGTATGTGTTTGTGTGTTAGTGTGTGTAGGTATTGGGCGTTCTTGAAAGCTTGATATTGGTATGTAACTATTTGATAAAAATTAGAGTTTTTATAAATATTTTTCAATCATCTAAAGATGAAATGAGGTCTGATGTAAAACTTAAAATATGAGTAAAAACTTAAAACAAATTGCATGTTATGATTCTTGACTTAAATGTGGATTTATTTTATGATACTATGTTCAAAAATTCAAGTTATGCTAATCAAAATATAAGTTTGAACATGCATTTTCAGATCTGATATGGGTTCATAAAATATGTTATATGATAATGTAAATATTGTATTCTTGGATGAAAACATAAAAATATATCATTGGGTCATGCTAGAATAAATCAAAATGCTTAAAAATGACTTAAAATGGTAAATATATCATTTAAATGAGAGTTTTTGAAAATATTATTTTAGATCAGTACTTTATGGACTATTTGGACCTTATTATACATAATATAAACTATACTATAAGATGGAATCAAAACAATGTGTTTAAGACATCTTTCTACGCATAAAAAGTCGGGTTTTCGCTAATTTACGGCACCTGAAACAAAGAGTTTATGAATCTGATTTTGAAAAGATTATAAAGACATATTTTAAGTATAAAAACAATGTTTTTAAGTAAATAATAAGTTTGGTGTTTTGCTATGCGTTTATACGTGGCTTAAACATAAAACTAACCGTTAAAACGGTAATTTTAACGCTTAAATCGTATGATTTTAAAAACTGATTTAGATCAGTAACTTTGTACCTATTTCATATTTAAAATAAGCTTCTTAAAGTGTTTATAAATATCTTGGTGTTTATATGTGTGAAAATGTGTAAATTGATACGTAGGAGATTACAGTTCGGCTAGAAATCGCGCCGTTATGCAATTTCTAGCCAAACTTATTAAATAATCAAATTTCACTTTATAATTAGTATTATAAGTGTGAATCATATGTATAATACATATAATTGGAAATATATTATGGTGCTAAATAATTAACTAAGTATTTTTCACTTAAAGCATGTAACCGAGAGTTTGGGTCACCAACGTGTCATTAAAGGATTAAACGTCTTTTCTTTTAAAAGATAAAATATTTTATTAAGTCTAGAAAGTTGAGGTGAACAACTTGCGAGAATAGACTTAATAGTTTTACTAAGTCTAGTAAGTTGAGGTGAACAACTTGCGGGAATAGACTTGATAGTCATGTGAGTTAGGTAAATAACTCACGGGAATGACTTATAAATTGATCATAAAGATGTCCCTTGTGTATAGGGAACAGTTAGGTCAGGATTAACTTGGACATTAATTGCTAGCTAAATTGACAAGCCTTGAGGTGAGTTTCACGGCCCTATTCTTTTTAAATGTTTTTGAACGTTTTTAAATATCGGGTGAAAAATATGTTATGTTTATGATAGACAGTCTAACCGCTAGTAACTATTTGATGGCCTAGAATTATTGATGTAGGATTACCCCCTAAACATTATAATCAACAAAGACCATCTCTTTGTTAGTCACCCTCATAGGGAAATCTACCCTCACACTTATGCGTAGATCAAAGGATATTCATGTGAGAATGCATAGTACAAAATTCTTTTGACAAACGTCTGGCTGATATCCAGGTGCTGGAATTGTTTACCTTCCCATTGATTTCAAGTATGTATGCCTTCTTCGTTGACAGATATCTCTCGGACAACAACTTAATTTTACCAATTAAACCCCCACCTTCTATTTAAAGCTAGGTGCTTCGGGTCAAATCATACGAGGTGGCAGAATTTTACCTTCCCATTGATAGGGAAATCTACTCTCACACTTATGCGTAGATCAAGGAAAATGTTTACCTTCCCATTGATTTCAGTCGGATCGGCGATTTTGTTTACCCTCCCATTGACCAGAGAGATTTAAGCTAATCAAACTCATATCTCAAGCCGGTTTGCTGTAGGACTGGCACCCTGTATGGCCCAATTGAAATGACACATGCAAAATGTAATGTCATGCACAATGTGTACTCACAGTGACATCGAACACTTTATATGAGTTTGATTAGCTTGAATCTCTCTGATCCATGGTATCCACTAACCGTAGCGATTATCGAAAGTTTTATTTTAGGAATTGTTTGAGAATATATTTTCTGATCAAATGATCCATACCTGAACAATTATTTGGAATGTTCCTGATCATTACAGTAACGATCGCTTTACAATGCCGAAAACGACTATCATCACTCTGTATGGATTGCTTGTTAGCGCCGATCCTACTGTCGATTTCTTTCTACAACCATTGCTCCAACATAACTTGCACCGGCTTGAGATATGAGTTTGATTAGCTTGAATCTCTCTGATCCATGGTATTCACTAACCGTGTTTGAAAAAATGTATTTGCGAATAATACATTCATAAAAAAACCCATCTCTTTGTTAGTCACCCTCATAGGGAAATCTACTATCACACTTATTTGTAGATTAAGGAGATTGATGAAGATATTCATTAAGACCCTTGCAGAGGGTCACTATTCATATATAAAGAGCACTATTCATATATCCAGGAGCAGGAATTGTTTACCTTCCCATTTATTTCAAGTATGTTGCCTTCATCGTTAACAGATATCTCTCCGACAACAACTGAATTTTACTTGCTTGCCTGAAAGCGGTCCAAAATACCATTGTTGTTGGATGTTCATGTGAGAATGCATAGTACAAAATTCTTTTGACAAACGTCTGGCTGACCTGAAGTTCCTTTGCAACCTAGTTCCTTTTAATTATACACACACATAGTTTCTTTTATTTTTTTACTTAAATCCTTATATATATGTGTGTGTATCTCACTACTACCTTCACTATATACACTCATTTTTTTTTTATAATAACTCAAGATTTTGTTTACCTATTGTCCAACCATGAATCCATTCAACCGTGGTTTTGTTCTTCCTCAATCAAGCGGCGACCCTATCCAACCCGTTGCTCCGTGTTCGGTTCACGCCCGACCAACTTCTTATGGAACCAGGTTTATCGAGTATAATAAAAGCCAAACCGATTTCTTGAACCAACCCATGTCATGGGACCCGAACACATATAACTTTAACATGAGAGATTTTGGGTCATCTCAAGTATACGGGACATCACAAACGTTTGGCTTATGATTTGAAATAATGTGATATGATGACGTGATAGTTTGTACTCATATGTTTGAAAACAACCATGGTAGATGCTTTAGTAATTGCATATACAACCCGATGGAAAGTTTATTCCGAACGGCAAAGTGGTGGATCTTGAGATTGGGAAATTTTGTATATGCTTCATTTCACTTTACCACATGTATATATACAAAAGATATTACGAAAGTAGTGGAGACAATCTCTCCTATTTACAAAAATAGAGATTGCAATATAAATACAATTTATTTGATTTAATGTGAAGGCATGATTAATGGGATTGCCTAATACCCCCCGTCAATGCGAGGCGGAGGATCGAGACGAAGCATTGCTCGAAACTTTTCAAAGAGCGGCTTTGGAAGACTCTTCGTGAAGATGTCGGCGACTTGTCGATCGGTTGAGATGAAACGAGTGTGAAGTCGTCCTGCAGCAACTAATTCCCGAACGAAGTGGTAGTCAAGATCTATGTGTTTAGCTCTTTTGTGAGATATTGGATTTTGGCTTAAAAATAGAGCACTTTTATTGTCACAAAATAGCGTTGGAGATCCGGGTGGTAAGGCATGAAGCTCTCTAAGTAGATGAGTGACCCAAATAATTTCTGAAGCCGTGTTTGCCATTGCCCGATATTCCGATTCGCAACTGGAACGAGAGACCGTCGGTTGTTTCTTTGCACTCCAAGATACCAAGTTTCCACCGAGATAAATGCAATAGCCGTAGGTGGATCTTCGTGTGTCAATGCACCGTGCCCAATCTGCATCAGAAAAACCTAATAAAACAGTGTTAGGTGGTCTATCAAATGTTAGACCATAGGATAAAGTTCCCTTGACATAACGAAGGATTCTTTTGACGAGTTTGAAGTGAGTGGTGGTGGGGTTTTGTAGGTATTGACTTGCTTGGTTTACGGCAAAGGAGAGATCGGGACGAGTAATGGTGAGGTATTGAAGAGCACCGACGAGAGAGCGATAAAGAGTGGGATCGTGAAAAGGTTGGCCAGTGGAGTTGAAGATATCTTTGGGAGTTAGGGGAGTGGCGACTGGTTTGGAATCAAGGAGACCGGCCCGTGATAAAATGTCATAGGCGTACTTGGATTGGTTTAAGAATAGACCGGTCTTGGTGTGAGTTACTTCTAAGCCAAGGAAGAAACTTAGAAGTCCAAGATCCTTGATCTTGAACTCTTTGTTAAGACGTGATGTGAAGGTGGAGATAAAAGTTTCATTGTTGCCCGTAATAATTATGTCATCCACGTAAACCAGAAGGTAAATTAAAATGCCATCACGACTGTAGATAAACAAAGAGGGGTCGGCTCGACTACATGTGAAACCCACAGCTTGAAGAAAGGAACTTAATCGCTGGAACCAAGCTCGCGGAGCTTGTTTTAAACCATAAATGGCGCGATTTAGTTTGCATACATGAGTGGGGTGTTTCGGGTCCTCAAATCCCGGTGGTTGTTCCATAAAGACAGTTTCGGTAAGGTTACCGTTTAGGAAAGCATTGTTGACATCGAGTTGTCGAAGTTTCCACTTGTTAATAGTAGCAAGACTAAGAACAATACGAATGGTGCGACAAGAACATTTTGTAATGAAATAGAATCATTTAGTTGAGAGATCCCTATGTTAGTAACGGGTAATGATTGCCCATTACCAAAGGTGACACGTATGCTACCGATATGATTTTTAGACTTTTTAAGACCGTTTTTATTTTTAATCATATGTGTTGTAGCACCTGAATCAGCGGTCCAATCCGGAATTTCCGGATTCATGTTGCATTGGGCATGAAATGCTTGTGCAAGATTGGCGTCTATGGGACTTGATTTTTTAGCATAGGAGGCAAGATTGGGACATGCGGGCGCATAGTGTCCATCTTTCCTACATAATTGACAATGAGGAGTTCTTTGGGATAGGCACTCCCGCGGCCTCTAGATGAGTAGGATCGGCCGCGGCCTCGAGAAGGTGGACGATTGTGTTTGGATTGGTTGGCATAGAAGGCGGCTTCGGGTGTTTGAGAACCATGAAGTTTTTGAACAAAAAGTTCTTGGTTTTCGGCATTAGCAAGAAGGTCACGAAAGGTAGGGGCCGGATGAATGGTGCGTTGAGAGGTTGAAAAATTTTCGAACGAGGAGCCTAAACCACAAAGAAACCAATGACGCTTGTCTTCATCACTAACCGGATGTCCGATTGCAGCAAGTTGGTCAAATAGTCCTTTGAACTTTCGACCATATTCGGTAACAGTGGAGTTTCCTTTTTGAAGATTGCGAAGGGAATCGGTCAGATTGTGAACCCGCTCAATAGAGCTGTGACTGTAAGCATTCGCAAGGGCTTTCCAAACAGAAATCGCTGTGTTGTGACCGATGGTTTCAGCCATTGATTCTTCGGTCAGTGTTGAGTTGATTAATAGAAGGACCTTTTGGTCATTGGCTTTCCAGGAAACAAATTCTGGATTAACACTGGTTTTGTTTTCAGAGGTGATGGTTTCTGGTGGAATAGCGATTGAACCATCAATATGGCCGACAAGTTTGAGATAGGTTAGAACAGGGGTGACTTGTTTTTCCCATGTGAGGTAGTTGGTTGAGGTGAGTTTAATATTGATTAAATGGGTTAGGGAATGGAGGGGGATTGATGATAGGTCAGTGATGTTGGCCATGAAGATAATGAGAAAGGAATAAGTAATTGGAACGGGTATAAGACTGAAACAAGGAAAGGAAACAAAAAATAAGAACAAAAAAAAAATCAAAGGTCAGAAGAAGAACAGAGAGGCGGCAGGGATAGGTGGGACCAAAAAGGAAGAAGAAGGTTTTAGAAGGAACTCTTGGCTGATACCATGAGATTGGGAAATTTTGTATATGCTTCATTTCACTTTACCACATGTATATATACAAAAGATATTACGAAAGTAGTGGAGACAATCTCTCCTATTTACAAAAATAGAGATTGCAATATAAATACAATTTATTTGATTTAATGTGAAGGCATGATTAATGGGATTGCCTAATAGATCTCATCAAAGAAGACTCTTTTGTTTGGATTGGGAATCGCTCTAATGTCCCGATGCCATCTTGGGATTTGTGGGTTAACTTTGACATCGGGTCTTGTTTGTAATTTGGGGCGCCTTTATTTGGCTTGTTGTTTCGTTTCCGTTTTTCGTTTTGCTTGTTTCCCAGCCGCTTCCTGACTCTTTATATCTATCTATAAAGTGTTTTGCCGTTAAAAAAAAAACAAGTAGACAAGTAGGCCCCTTACTTCACAGTTTAAAAAAAGAAATCTTTCCACATTCATTGACGTTGACTATTGACTTAAAAAAGTTATATAAACCGTGTAATAGATCTCCAAATAATCACACATACATACATACATACATCGCAAAGGAATTAAAATCAGTTGCAGTTAAGCTTTCAATCATTAATCATTGTTACTGGTGTGACTGTGCAGATGGCCGAACCACGTACTACTGAATTAACCGAAGTCCTTGTGGATAACCAGGAGCCACGCCCACAGGACCAGGATACCAACGACACTCAGGTAACTTCACAAGCTAACACAAAACTCATAGAACCAAAATTCTTTATGATGATTATTATGGTCACTGTGTAGATGATCACGAAGCAACCAGGTGTGCAGTTGGCTTCAATCGATGAGCTAAACCCCTTAAGCCAACAACAGCAGCAACAAATCAACATTAATCCGGTTGCTTTTCAAGCTAACTCAGGGCAAACGCCACCACCACCGAAGCTGCCTCGTTCAGATCTATTTAAAGGTATGTTGGGTTCAAGAATTAGGATTATTTTCCCTTTAGAATTTCTGGTTTATTAATTTATTGCAAATTGACTTATTTCTGTTTCATGTCGTTATTGACATGAAACCAAGGGCAAAGGATAACCGGGTCTGTTTTTTGGCTCAGTAGTGGAAGTTTTCGATTTTCTTAGGTAATTTTTATATGAATTGAGTCTGACCTCACTGATTTAATCTTCGGGCCCCACCGACAAGAAAAGTTTGGGTCTCGTGTTTTTGGACCCTGCCACTGTATATTTAATGATGTGTGATCATCATTTTACATTTTTACTTGTTGTAGAAGGTTAGATAAAAAAAAAACTTTACAAGCTGACATGAAAAAAAAAAAACACTCTATTCATATGCTAAGCATGGAGAAGCTTAAGAAGGGCCCGAGGCCCCTGGCCCCCACTGGTTTTTGGCTCAATAGTCTAAATTTATCTGTTTTTGTCTAAAAGCTTTGTATATATTAATTCCGACCCCACCGATTTGATTTGATATTACGTAAATTTGAGTCTCGTGACTTTTGGCCAGTGTTGCAAAAACGGCCTAGGCGGTGAAGAAAATCGGAATTAGGCCCTAGTCGGAGATCTAGGCGTTTTGGCCATTAGGCGGGCCTAGGCGGTGATTTTTTTATTTATTTTTATTTTTTTATTAAATTTCTAAGTATTTCTAAGTATTTTTTAGTATTATGTGTATATATCTAAGTATTTCTAAGTATTATGTGTATATATGTTAACATATTTTTAAAAAAACACCTAAATTTGTGTGTATATAAATAAAATACGTATAAAATACCAAAACGCCTAATTCCGCCTAATTTTCGCCTAGTCCCGAGGCAGGACCTCACCGCCCGTCTAGCGCCTTTTGCAACCTTGCTTTTGGCCCCCACCATCTTAAAATTCAAGCTTCGCCACTGATGCTAGGCATAATTGATTTTCATGTCATGCCAAGTTGGAAGGCCATACATCTACTAACTATTTGATTTGTAAATACTTTAAAGGATCTAGAGAACAATACCTCAAAATAGGTGTCCCTCTATATGAAGCTTCAATAAAATGTAACTGGAAAGCTGCAGAAGCCATTTTTGTGAAGTACCCACAGATGGAGTTAGAAAGGTGCAGCATCACTGAAAACGGTGAAACAGCGCTTCATGTGGCAGCATCTGCGAAAGGTTCAAACCATGTTGAAGAGTTTGTGAAAAAATTGGTGCATAAGATGCAGAGGGGTGACTTGGAACTACAAAACAATAATCACAATACCGCTTTCTATTTGGCCGCTGCAGCCGGTAATATTAAGGCAGTTAAAGTTATGTTTGAAAGGAACCGGACCTTGCTGACAATCGCTGGTAGTAATGGAACAATGATGCCATTGTACACGGCGGCCTTGTTTGGAAATGAGGATGTGGTGAAATATCTCTACAACAATTCCAAGAAGTTGCGTGATGATGGTTGGACAACCAAGAATCGTTGTTGGCTCCTTCAGAAATGTGTTGAGAATGATATGTTTGGTAAACATCTTAGCTACACATTCAAGCTTTGGTTGTTTTTTAGTATTTATGCATAATTTTTAGTAACAAGTTGTTTATCAAAACTTTATTAGATGTCGCCCTAGAAATAGTTAAAACTTATCCGGAACTTATTACTGGAGACGTACTTGGAGTTTTGGCTCGAAAGCCTGAAGCATTTCGTGAACCAAATATTAATATTATCTCAAGGACCATCAATTGGGGTAAAGATCTCTATTCCAAAATGCTAATTGCAAATCCAGAAGTTGGTCAAGAATTGTCTGGAACATCTACACCCTTTCCTGAAGCGAAATCTGATATCATCAAAAGAATCATCAAGACAGGTAAACATCTCTACCCCTTGTTTATATATTACACATCAAACTAAGTATCATTTTCTAGATGAAAACCTGACTATCAAATTCAAATTATATACAACAACACGTGTATGTGTTTATGTGTGCCTAGAATGTTTTTAATCAAATAGCTTTGCTTTGTTAAGATATTGTAACAAAATAAAATGGATGAGGTAACAAAATAAACGATTAATTGGAATGAAGTGTATGATAATCCATTATAAGTTTAGTTATATTAATCATTATCATACTTAGTTAATCCCGTCAATAGCAAAACTAAGGTAGGGTCTGAGGAGGGTAAGAAGTAGACAACCTTACCTCTACCCGTGGGAATAGAGAGGTTGCTTCCAGTGAGACCCCCGGCTCGATAGTGGTTTTGCATCTAGCCTTGGACATAAGGCACATAACATTTGGCATTAGGGATGAGCCCGATTGGTGCATGTACCCGTGTCTTTTGGCTATTAATGCCACCACAAGATGCATGATTAGCAGTGCATAGTTTTTAACGTTATTTTCATTAAATTAGTAACATAATGTTAAAACGAGTGCCCTTTTACTCCCCCCCCCCCCCCCCCCCCCACTTTATATGTGAAAAATGCTCTACAAAAGTTATTTATAACATACTTAACATTTTTATAAATCAAGTTCCTGAAACCCAATTTGGCTTTTATGTTTGTTGAGTTCAGCTCCTGAAAAGAAGAATGCATTGCCATTGCTAAAATTCATATGGGAAGATATTGCAAAAAGGCCTAAAATTGAAATTGATAAGATACTTAGAGGACCACCAGATTCGATTAGGCAAGACACCACAACAGTTTCTGGATGGGCCATTGCCATGCAACTTCAAAATCTCATTTCTGAGCATGTTGCCAAAATGAAAGAAGAAACCGAGAACATATTCACAATGCATCCAAGTTCGACTAACCAAGACACAGTAAAGGTAGAACAAGCTCGAAAACTACAAAAGCTTGTTTCTGAACGTCTTGTGAACTTGCAAGCAGAAACTCAAAAGATAACCAAAGCGCCTAAGTCAATGAAGCAAGACATCAAGTCAAGTTCTAGTAAGAAAGCTCAAGATCTGGAACTACATAATATCATTTTGGAACATATTACAAACACATATGACAAAACCCAAAAGATAGTCAAGACGATTCGAAGGATAGATCAAGCTCCGCTATTGCAAAACTTCATTTTTGATCAAATAGAGAAACTGGATAAAGCATCCCAGAAAATATTTATAGAGTTGAAACCTGCAAAGGAAACATACTCTTCTCGGGTACTATTTATTGCTGCAGAAATGGGCAATACTATATTTTTAGTTGAGCTCATCCGTAAGTACCCAGATTTGATATGGAAGGTAAATGATGACAATCAAACTATATTTCACATTGCTATCAAACATCGTCACGAGGGTATCTACAACCTATTGTATGAGATAGGTGCAATGAAGGATTTGATAACTCCTCTTAAAGATTTAAAGAATAACAACATGTTGCACTTAGTTGGGAAGATTGCCAAGCAAAAGCGACTTGAGGATGTGTCGGGAGTTGCTTTACAGATGCAAAGAGAGTTATTATGGTTTAAGGTACATATACTCTTCCTCAATCTTCTCGAATTCTTTTCTTCAAATCATAATTAATTAGTAGTTTTTAATTATTCTAGCTTGTTTGGGTTGTAGGAAGTGAAGAATATGATTCCTCCTTCATATAGAGAAAGGGTTAATGAAGATGGTTTAACACCACATGAGTTATTCACCAAGGAACACAAAGATCTAGTCACACATGGTGAGAAATGGATGAAAGGAACGGCTAATCAATGTATGATTGTTGCAGCGCTTATTGCAACCATAGTATTTGCTGCAGCTTTTACTGTTCCAGGTGGATATGACCAAAGCAATGACAAAACAAATGGTATCCCGGTCTTCCATTCTAAAGCAACCTTTATGGTGTTTGTTGTCGCGGATGCCATTTCTCTATTCTTATCTTGTGCTTCAATTCTTATATTTTTATCCATCCTCACATCTCGTTATGCTGAAGATGATTTCTTGGATTCCGTACCAAAGAAGTTGATTTCGGGTCTATTAACTCTTTTTATGTCTATCACAACTATGACGATTGCTTTTGGTGTCAGCTTCTTCGTACTTTACCATAAGGGTTTATTATGGATGCCAACACTTATTTGCGCGTTTGGTTTGCTACCGGTCCTCTTATATATCTGGCTGCAATATAGATTGTTTGCAGATGTAATTCGCTCGACATATCGTTCTAGGTACCTGTTTAAGCCTCACAAACATGTTCTTTACTATGAAACCCCCAAGATTTAAACATTGTTGTTCCCTAATTGTAATGTATTTTTTTTTTTTTGAACGGCTAATTATTTTGTCACCCACGGGATTTGATCCCTCAGCATTTGGAAAGGCAAATCCTTATCCAACACCTTGATACCTATGTGTCTTGTAATTGCATACTTATCATGTATATATTTTAAAATGATTCATTTTTTAGCATAATTTTTTTAACATATATAAGCAATAAATGTTGCGTATTCTCCGGCGTTGTCGGTTTGGTGGTCATGCATGACTGCCGAGTTTTAAAATGATTCATTTATGTTCATGTGTTCTTGTCTTTAATCCCGGTTTTCTAACCTCTGGTTAGGAAACTTCTGTACTCGATTATGTTTTGTTTCTTTTCGTGTGGAATAAAATTATCTCTTTCTCTGTTTTACGTGGATTTGTAACATACCAATTCATCAATTTTTTAACACATTTAAAGGTTAACTTTATATTTCACAAACAAACCTATTAGTCCATTACACGAGAATGGCAGGTTTACGGGCAACAAGCTGCGCTGCCAACCCCTTTCTAAATTACAAAACCTATTCGATTAAAAACAAATCATTGGTTCTTGGAGCTCTGTGAGTTAGTATGCACCGCCAGTTGCACTCAATCTAAGAAATATATTGCCTCAAGGGCAAGAGATCTAAATATATCAAAAGCATAAATGTATCGAAAGCAAAGGGCAGGATCAATAACTTTGTATAATACATTACATTTTTTTCAAGTTGAATATGAGTTAGAGATATGGTAATTAATGATACATACACCAGCGAGGCACTCTTACACATCTTTATTTTTTCTCCTATGAAACTTCAAAAAGTTAAATGAAATATCTTGCTTTGCAATTAAATTGGGAATTGTCATCAATCAGATGATGCTTTAAAAAAAATGTTAATGGGCTGATAGAATTAAAAATAAAAAAAGAGAAAAATTATGGGCTGAATCAATTTTGAATATAGCCCACTAAAACTCCAAAAGGAGTAGCCCACTAAATGAGGGCTCATTTGATGCCGATCATTATGGGACTACGGTTTAGGTTTTTATGTTTAACATTAATGTTTGGTATTCGTGTTCGTGGTAATTGAGGGCGGGGAGGGAGCCTGTGGCGGGGTAACCGGTGACGGTGGTGTTCAACTACCAAAAATGGGGGGTTTAACAAAAGGGAAAGGGAAAAAAACGTGGGCCAATGGGTGTGTGCCATGTGGCGGCGCATGTTAGCTTTGACAAGCTAGTCAATCTCATGAGATTTACATATATTGTAATTGTGACATATAGATTCATAAAAATTTTCTTCTAGTTATTGTTTGGTTGTGCTAAATTGACAGACTGGTTTTATGCAATCGTTGATTCCACCACTAGTTCGCTAAGTTAGGTAAAAGACAATTTGTAGGAATTTGCATATCTCATGCCCGAAGGTAGTTGATCAAACAATTTATGTTATGTGTACGTAACTGATATAATTTATATCGAGCATAGAGCTCGACTCGACTCGTTTACACCCCTACATACAATATGCAACCCGAATCGACTTCTTCAAACGTTGCAACCGCAACCGACTTCTTCAAATCTTGCAACCTGATCCCTAAAAGCCACCTAACAAAACATAGGTTAAGATTAACAAAAAGAAGATTAAAAACATCTATATATATACTAGTATGGTGCCTGCGCGTTGCGACAGAGACCCAACACTTTAATTGGTGATTTTAAGGGTGTATATAAGATGTTGTTCGGTTCACTTTGGTTTTGAGCCATAACCAAAACCAAAATTTACGATTAAGATATTTCAAAAACCGATTGGTTTCAATTATTCATTTGTTCCCGTTTGGTTAATCGGCTATGAACATCGGTCCAACTGGTTTTCACTAATCTTTAGATCAGATTAGCCATATGTAGTAATTTTAGAATTCAAATCATTATCTCATGATTAAAAAACACGACTTTCATTGTTGATTTTTCTCAATTTCTATAAAGTATTATCAGGTTTATAAAAACTTTAACTTTTATAAAGTACCTAATTGTATGTAAAAGATTATAATAAAACATGTAGTATTATAAATTAGTTTTTATATGTGTTCTATCTAATGTTTTTAAAATAATTGTAGAATTGAATGTCATGAGGTCTTATAAACATCTCATGACGTTGCGGCGGAGACCACAACACTCTAATTGGTGATTTTAAGGGTGTGTACAAGCTGTTGTTCGGTTCACTTCGGTTTTGAGACATAAGCAAAATCAAAACTTTCGATTAAGATATTTCAAAAATCGATTGGTTTCAATTATTCATTCGTTCCCGTTTGGTTAATCGGTTATGAACATCGGTCCAATTGTTTTCAATAAATAACCAAAAAATTTACTTGAGTTGGAAATGTGGACTTGAGTTGAAGTACTCAAGAAGAAGAATCCATTATTATTAATTTATTTATTTTTTTTTTGTTATTATCCACTCCTTTATATGAATATTTCTTAATATCTTTGTTCGAATATCATTATAAACACAATCTTTCTTCACCGATTATAGAATCCGATGACCGTATAGTTTAGATCAAATTAGCCATACGTAGTAATTTTAGAATTCAAATCGTTACCTCATAATTAAAAACATGGCTTTCATTATTGATTTCTCGATTTCTATATAGTATTATTAGGTTTATAAAAACTTTTAACTTTTATAAAGTACCTAATTGTATGTAAAACATTATAACAAAACATGCAATATTATGAATTATTTTTTATATATGTTCTATTTAATGTGTTTAAAATAATTATAGAATTGAATGTCATGAGATCTCATAAACATCTCATGACTCTTGATTACCTTTTGATTAAATATGGTGTTTAAAAGACAATTTTACCCTCAAATGGTAGTTATTATATGCATTGTGTGTTGTATCATAAGGAATCAAACTTGTACCTCTTAAATTTTAAGAAGTCCTTGAGAAATGCTTTATAATATAGTATAGATTATTATTATTATTATTATTATTATTATTATTATTATTATTATTATTATTATTATTATTATTATATATTGCAAAGGGAGAAATCTCACATGTCATTTATTTAGGCATTCTCTCCTTTTAGAGATGTCATGTAGGATCATAGGTGGCACCTATTACACCAATTAAAAAAAGCAAATAATATATTAAAACCTAATCTACTAAATCTAAATATTAAACATTTATTATTTTCTCTCTCATGTTTCCTCTCATAACTTTTAAACGTTAATATCTTTTATATACGATATTTTTTAAGAAAAAAATTACACCAAATTAACGAGCGTTTTATTATCTTTCTAACGAGTACCATAGCGCTATATAAAAACCGGAGAAAAAAACGACTATTTTTTGTAACCCGACAGGGATTGTGTCGGTTTGGGATGTAACACCCTAACCCGTAATCGCGCGATCAACGCCTAATCATACGGGTTTAGACCTTACTTAAACCACTCCCGATTTAAAACTGTGATTTTTATTATAAACACAAACCATTAAGATCAATGATACATTTAAACTAGTACGGTAGTCGTTACACGTTAAAACGGAACGAACCAGGCCAAACGACCCTTTATCAGGAGAACAAACTGCTGCAACTTTTGCGCAGCAGCTGTTTGGATCGTTTTTATCCCTTCTAAATCCCAAAATCCGACTTTGACTTTCAAATAAGAATTGTTCTACGCTCCGAGAGCTTTCCAGGCATATAAAGAACACCTCCTAACGATTTTTCTACGATTTTCTATGCAATTTTAAAGATACTGTCGTCATGCTGTTCTCTGTGAGCGGTCGCGCGGTCTCTGTGAGCGGCCGCTCATAGCTTCTGATGTAAATTTGGTGATTTTTAAGCATGGGAATCATGTCGCAACCGCATTTGATGATTCCCGAAGCCCAAGTGTTGACTTTCCGACTAAATAAACCTTTGTTTGACTGAAATTATAGTCCGGTTCATGATGCTATGACCCGGTTCAACGTTTTAAGTGTTTATGTTGATTTTTACCCATATCGACCCGTTAAGGCCTTGAATCAAACAAGGCACTTTTTGATCACTTAAATTGCATACCGTTTGAGTTGTCAAGTCATTAGACACTTGATCAAAAAAAGCGTTTGTCCGATTTGTTTCATTATGACTTAGATTTTTAGAATCAACCTTTATTAATCCTTTAAATCCCCAAAATGCCCCTCATGACCAAATCTTTCAATTTAGTCATTCGTGGGGAAACTTCTTGTTTCAAATCCAATGTTTTTGACTCAATGACTTGTTTAAAAACCTCTAAGTCCTTCCGGACTTAGAGTTTCATCCTTTCTCAAGTTTTCATTTGTTTAGTCAATTCTAAGCGCATTAGCGCGCATTTGACACGGTTATGAAAATAACTTACTTGATTGGCACCGACACCTTATGTGAGTAGTTTTAGTACCCATGTTGCTTAATTAGCTACGGACTTACCGGGTAGTGTTGACCCATTCTCATACCTTGTGCGTATCCTCCATGATTCTTAGCATCAAGCGTGCATGCGCAAGTGCATTTACCTGCGTGCTTTCTAAATATACACATTAATTCCTCGGAACTCAAATGGTAATACCTTGCCATTTGATCCATTTAACCTCATGAATCTTAATGCTTGAAATACAAGCATCAAGTATTGGACTCACATGGTGAGGATATCACCATTTGACCCGTTTAGACTCGTAGTTCATAATACTAAGTTATCCAAGTTTTTTATATATGGTTCAAGTGTCACAAACTTGACCCATTTAACATCATGCTTAACAACTTCATTCAAATGATTTAAGTGACCCATCTTGGAATAAAACATCATTTCTTACATATCATTATTAATTGACCCGTTTGATGAATTTCACCATTCGATCACCACTCGTGGTTTCAATTAATCTCATAAACCTTGATTTATTGTGAATCCACATAAATTGACCCACTTAATGAATTTCACCCCTTGGGGTTTGTCTTTAGTACGCACTCAATACCAATATATATAACACTTCATCCATGTCATAATCTAGTAGTATAAGTAGAACTTACCTCATATCCATTCTTGCTTCCATGCGCATTGAGTTTGCATCCGTTTGACCCGTTTGCATCCCTAGTTCTTGTACCTAACTTAGGGACATGTCAAACCTTGTTTTGTTAGAATACATTATATGGATTTCTTTCATTATCCATAGCATTCATGTATTCATTTTACCTCTAGCTCAACCTCACATTTCAAGTATTCATGTTCATACATGTTTACACATTTATTTCCTCATTCAAGCCTTTTACACTTGGTGTGCACTCACCAATTCAATTGATTTTCATGAGTTTTAAGTTAGCCAAAGCATACCCATTTAGCTAAACATCACCATATCATGTTATCTAGACTTCTTAGTCTAATTTCTCATTATAATAACTCCTAAGAGTTATCACAACTACTAACCTTATGTAGTATCTGCTAGAGGTATAAACCCAAATTTTCACAGATTACATATTCATATGAACATAGCAAGAACTCATGTAAAGTGCTATTTATACTCAAATTAAACATGTTTGGGACTCCCTAAGGTTAGGGAAACCTCCATCAACATACACATTCACGTTTTTATAAAACCCTAATTTTTCACCATGATCAAAAACGGATTTAACATCAAAATTGTACCAAATAAATGATACATTTTTGTGTAATAAGCTTGGATAATCCGGATTTTAGCTCATGCATCGAAACCCCTTTGATTTGGCTTGGATTTGAGCTTGAATTTGAGTGTTTAGGGTTTTGGTTGTTGGAGGAGATGATATCCTGATCATCATACGACACACACACACACACTTTGTGTGTGTTTTTATTGTTTTATTATTATTAATAAAACTCACTTTGTCATTTGGTAACAATGGTCCCTCAAGTTTCAGTCTCGGTTTGCTTTTAGATTATAACATTAACTAGATTAGTATCTTGTAGTGGGTTTTAGTCTCGTATTTATCCATTGACTAAAACATCCACCGCTAAATTCGCTTTCGATACTTTATCAATTACGCCTAATGGCGTATTTAGGCGAAACAAGATTTCGGGGTGTTACAACTCTACCCCCCTTAAAGTAGTTTCTTCCCCCAAACCTTTCTCTTGTAGTTGTTTTAGTTATCATGAGGAATTTTAGTTTATCCCCAAACCAATTTTTAGGACCACTCGCTGTTTTGTCGATTTAAAGCCTCATCACTAATTAGTATTATATACCTAGGGCTATCCTCCCTTTACTCGGCTTTCTAACCTTTCGATTATTATATGAAAGCCTTAGCTTTCATAATGTGACTTTAGTTACTCTATTCTTTCAGTTAACTAGGGGCAGTACCTATATACTTACCCCCTACCCGACATTTTATCTACTTATGTTCTTCATAGGTCTTCCTTAGATCCGTAGGCTATCCCCGTCTACCATTATCCTGAATGATGTAATGGTTTAAGGGGCCATTCTATCATGCACCTTACGGCTTCTACTATGATACTCGGTTGTAGCATGCATATGCATACATGTCTACGCTTCTATTACTAACAAGTAATTTGTCTTGGTTTCCAAGACTAACCCGGCTTTTAACATAGCCGTTTTCTAGCTTCTTGGATTCATCCCCGAATCCATCCCTCGTTTCTTTTTAGTTTGCTTGAATGTTATAAACAAACCTTGCTTTACACTAACATTTTCCTTTCTTTGGCTAATCCTTATTTTAAGAATTTGCCATTTATTTGGTTTACCCAAGTTCCCGTTTTGCTAACTCGATTGGTGGTTATTGCTCCAACCGACCCGTTTAAAGACTTTTGAGTTTTAGATTTCAAATCGTTTGTATATTTAGAACTCTTAGTTTCTAAAAGTCCTCTTTCTGATTACCGATCTCAATATAAATCGAGGTCGGTTTTCTTTTCATAAAACTGGTGTTGATTCGTCATTACAACGTATTGTATCGACTAATCTCTTATTATCACGGTTTACATCAGATTGTAATAACTACACAATCCAACTGTTATCATAATTTGCTTTAAATTGTACCAACGATACAATCTAATGTTATTGCAGTTTACACTTTTTCATCCTTAACCCGTGGGTTGAAAGATATACTGATTTATCTCGGCCCCAATCCGCTGTTTTAGGTCATTAATCCCAAGATTCGGGACTTACCCGAATGTGATTATGACTCAACCCTTGATTAAGGTTCAAGTTCCTCTTTACGAATTTAACCTTCTATAAAAGTCCGAGTTTAGTTATGAATTAACCTTGATTAAGGTCCAAGTCTGTTTTCAAGCTAAATCTGTTTATGACTCAACCTTGATTAAGGTTCAAGTTTATTTCCGAACTGAATCTATTTATGACTAAACCTTGATTAAGGTTCAAGTCAAACTTTGTATCAACCCAGGATAACTCGTATTGTATATTGCCCGTTTTGCTAGCCCAACGTATAAGCTGGTGCCTCGCTCAAGGTCTTGCATGGTTCGCATCCCTGCCGTGTTAGACAGTGGACTACGTCCAAACGCTCCAGTTTGTTGTCCTCTTTGCTAGCTCAGCGTATTCTAGCTAGTGCCTCGCTCAAGGTCTTGCATGGTTCGCATTCCTGCCGTGTTAGACAATGGACTACGTCCAAACGCTCCAGTTTGTTGTCCTCTTTGCTAGCCCAGCGTATTCTAGCTGGTACCTCGCTCAAGGTCATGCATGGACCGCATCCCTACCATGTTAGACACTGGACTACGTCCAAAATCCCCCGGCACCTCACACTTACTAAGCCTTTGTTACATAGGTTGTATATGTATCAATTGTAAGAAACCCATGGTATCATATGTTTAACACTTACCTGGCCAGGGTAAGCAATCCGCATATGGTACATATGGACTTGTTATAATTAGTACATCACATCCTATGTAAGCAAAGCTTCAGTTCATGCTTGTGTCCCTTATTTTATTTGGTAAAACCCTTCCTTGATAAATTATCCAATGTTAGGTTTTTACCTTTATTCATTAATAAAAAGCGATGTGTTTTCAATTTAATAAGCTTTGTGTGATCACACTCATTGGTATGATCACAACGCCTTTCTAAACATTAGTTTGGGATGATTACCCCCAACCCGTCTCGATGTTCAAGTTAAGCTTGTGCATTGATCGTTCATTATCGTGAACTATGCACCTTTCACATTTTGCTTATTGCTTGCATATGCAATTACCACTCTTCAGGTGATAATTGCATACTAATGCACCTACTATGATTTCGAGCATGTACCTGTTTGATACTTGCTCCCGTGTTCCCTTTCGTTACTGATCCATTAGCTCGAGTCGTGTCACACCCCAGAAATCGCAGCGGAGATTAAGCGTGGGCGGTGTAACGGACGTTGGTGACAGTCAACAATTAAGCAAACACAGTAACAAAAGTGGATACCATAAGATTAAAAGTTAAGTAATTTGTTACAAAACATTGTTAAAATCTATAGTTATACAAAGTCGTCATCACAACTTCATAACCAAGTTTAGGTCCCCACAAGATCGATGATATCCCAGTGTCACATTCATGTGCTTGCCCCAAAAACCCGTCTCATAATTCCCCCACATGCATACTAAGTACCTGAAAAAGATGCCAATTTAAAAACATCAGTAAAACTGGTGAGTTCACAGGTTTTTCCAATTTCCGAATAATTAATTTGTTCACAAAACTGTTTATGATTTTACATCTACACCCGTAACCTTCTTCGTAGGTTAGCTAGACCTCACGGTGTGATCGCAACCTAGAACCCATAATCAATCCAAGACTAGCGGTGATTACTGTAACACCCCAACCGATGGCGAAAACATTGGGATGTCACGTATTGATGATTGTTCAGTAGCTCATGGTGAATAATAAATTTCATTAAATGATTTAAATAGATTACATACAACTGTTCTAAGAATTGGTACATCACAAGATGAAAAATACTAGCTACACATCTTCAAGCAATAACTCAAATCTTCATGCAAGTATAACCTGAAATATGTTAAGTTGAAAATATTTTGGGTCAACAAAAGTTGGTGAGAATACATAGATTTTTTAATATAATTGATAACAATAGTTTGTACAACATTCACAGTTGTATGATGATAGAGTATGATACTGACATGTAACAATGCGTCTTTGTACAATCAAACCTTGTGTCGACTGAGGCCTAACTCGCAAGTTAGTCTAATGTTGTTACTGTTATCGATCATCCCTGAATTTATGCGAAGGGATGGGTTTGTCAGACCTATAGCGCTATAATCTAAACAGGCGGCTTGATCAATGTTAATGATTGTACTGTGTCTTTTTGTTACAGTCAAATGATAGAATGAATAAATGATAGTGTAATTGAATCACACGTAATAATGAGTAAATGATAGTATAAAATGTTTAAACATGTTTCACCCCAAAAATGTAAAAGAGAAAAAGGGGCTATGTAAACTCACCTTAGCAAAATGTTAAGTCTCGTGAAATAGAATATGCGTTGCCCAACGATGCCAAGTATTACCCTATAATTAAGGTAATAAATATGTCTAAATCTTTCTAGTCTACAAATATATTCTAGGGTTTCGAATTGGGGATATGTACTCGTTTGATTAATAAATAAAAGGGAAAATGACCAATATAGCCCGTTGACCGGGCATTTTGCACAAATAGCCCCCTCCACCGTCTTTGGAGAGACGGGACACGGCTCCCAACCCGCCTGAACCGTCTTTGGATAGACGGGACACGTTGTGACCCCCCCAACCGCCACGTGGCGTCTCTGATCCCGAGGCTGTACCGTCTCTCTCCGGACGGGTCAGAGATCTCTCCCAGACGGTTCACGTTTACCAAGACGGCTGACCCTTCGGTTCACCGTCTCCAAAGACGGTTCACGTCTATCAATGCCGGCTGTCCCTTCGGGTCAACCGTCTCAAACAGACGGGTCACCTTTCCCAATACGTCTTAACGAAATTTTTGAACCGTCTGAACCGTCTGAACCGTCTCACGAGTGTATATAAATACCCTAATTAACTTAACGAAATTTGCACCCACCGCTCTCCTCTAACCTTTCATCTTCCATGCACCACCCAACCGTCTCCTCTAAGCTTTCATCTTCCAATCCAATGACTTTTTACTTTCCCAGCCGAAGCCTTTTGACTTTCCCAGCCGAAGCCTACCGGCTTCGGAAAATATGTCCCGGTTACTTGGATTGTTGTTTCATCTGCGTACGGCTACTTGGATTGTTGTTCCATCTGCGCGTGGTTTGCAACCCGTGTAATGGATCGATGATGTGGTGGTCTACATTTTAGGCAAGTTCGTTCGCTTTCCGAATTTATGTCTCGATGTTCGACGTGTGCTCACTGAGAACTATTGTTACATAAAACGAGGAAATGTTTCGGACTTGTCTGTGTAGAGCACATACACCATTCGAAACAACGTCTATGTAGACCACTGCTACTACCGCCGCTGTGGAGGACAAAACATCTAACACTAAGATGTAGTCCTCAATAGTTGGTTAGACATTACTATTACTTCAAACAAAGTTCCTAGTTCTGGAAGTAAATTTGGAAAGTTTGTTGTAATAGTGTAGTTTTTTACTTGTTGCTTCTTAATTTTCTCTTGTTGCTTCTTTATTCTCGGGAAGTAAATTTGGAAAGTTTGTTGTAATAGTGTAGTTTTTTAATTGTTATTGTAATAATATTTATTGTTTATTTGTGATTGTAATAGTATAGTACGTTTAAATATAAAAACAAAACGACAAATTAAAAATATAACCAACTATTGCATTAAAAATAAAACCATTACAAATAAATAAAAATATAATTACAAATTACATAAAACGATGTTTAATCATTTGCCACACGGACACATGTTTAAACTCTTTACCCTCCCTGTTTTTATATTGCCTTAGACTGTGTCTAATGGCCACGTCTTCAGGAAAGTTTGCGGGTACGTCGTAAAGGGTCCGGTTGTGGTGGCCGTTGAATATTTGACACTTTGTCGTCAAATCATTCAACTTGCGGCTAAGCGACTCGGTGGTACGTTGTGAGCCCCCAACGAGCCGGTTGTATTCGTTCAGGATCCGGAACCATTTGTTGTTGAGGTGTGTACTCTCTTCAACATGCAACCATGCCGCAATCAACGCAATCTCTTGTTCTTCCGTCCATCTTTGGGGTGCCATTGGTGTTGGATGGTGGTTTGGACGGTGGTTTGGACGGTGTTGGACGGTGGTTTGGACGGTGTTGAACGGTGTTGGACGGTGTTGGACGGTGTTGGACGGTGTTGGACGGTGGTTTGGACGGTGTTGGACGGTGGTTGTCGGGTAGTAGATGGTGTTTGGACGGAGTTGTACGGTGGTTGATTATGTTCAGACGGGTTGGATGACGGGAAATGGACGGGAGACGGGTATTTATAGGGCTGAGCCGGACAACCGAAGCGTCGCCGCTCATCGGGAACCACCGCGTCGGTAAATGTGTACCGTCTCTCAAGACGGTTGAACCGAAGGGTCAGCCGTCTTGGGAAAGGTGACCCGTCTGGGAGACGGTTGAACCAAAGGGTCAGCCGTCTTGGGAAACGTGAACCGTCTGGGAGAGGGTTCTGACCCGTCTGGAGAGAGACGGTACATCTCGGGATCAGAGACGCCACGTGGCGGTCCTCTGTTGGCTGAAATGGGAAGCCTCTCGGGAGACGGTTCAGACGGGTTGGGAGCCGTGTCCCGTCTCTCCAAAGACGGTGGAGGGGGCTATTTGTGCAAAATGCCCGGTCAACGGGCTATATTGGTCATTTTCCCTAAATAAAATGTTTAATAAATAAGAGAAATTTGACAAATACATAAACAAAAGCCTTTTTGTAATTTTTAAATTAAGGATGGTCTCAATAATAAGTTTTAAGTATGAAAATAATTTTATTAAATTATTTTCTAAAAAAAAAGAATATTAAATCTATTTATTTCAAATTGTCAAAATATAACTTTAATATTAAAAATATTAAATTTACAAAATTATTAATTTAAAAATTGTATTTCTGTTCCAAATAATCAGAAATAATTTATATAAAATTTTGGTACAAAAAATATTGAAAAATGAATTTATTATGATTTATTTATGATTAAAACTAACAAAAATTGATTAAAAATATTAAATAAACGGTTTTTCTGAAATAAAAATTATTTCTGAAATGTTTATTGTTATACAAGTTTAGAATACTTTTTGTGGGATTTAATAAGATCGTTTATATATTTTTATTAAATTTTACAATTATAAATGAATAAACTTGTAATATTTATAATATATATTAAATAAATTATTTTTGAAAAACTAAAAATTGTACAATGAACCTTACCATTAGAAGGTCATACAGTAATTTTTGTAGATTTATAAACCACTTTTAGTATTTAAAAACTATTTTAAAAGATTTAATATATTAAGTATATATATAAAAAGGGTAAAAAAATGTTTGTTGGTTATGGGAGTCAAACCCGGGCCTCTGGCCGGTTCGGGTTTTTATCACAAGCATGGTCACCAACTGAGCCACACCCTGAGAACGTTAATTCTTGGATTATATTAATTATATAATATAATAAAATTCTGTTTTATATGTAATTAAAATGAAAAGAATGATGGTGCTCAAATGGGATTCGAACCCGGACCGTCCGGCCGGTTCTTGTTTTTTATAAAAAGAGGCCAACCAACTGATTGCTGATCAGTTGGTGTTGGAGATTGTTTCGAAAAAAAATAAATACACACGGCAGCAGATTCATCATCCCCAATTCGTGTATAACGAACCCTAGCCACATCAATAGTTCAATTCATGAATCAATAACCCCTAGATTCATAGGGTTATTAATCACATGATGCCGGAGATTGAAAATATGCAAAGAATTGTAACTTACAATCTATAACTGATGATGATTGTTTGGTCAAACAAAAGGTCAAACGCGAAGGAGATGAAGTTTATAGGAAGGTTTTAGGAGAAATTGAGGGTAAGGGTTTTGTTATTTGCGAGTCTAGACTGAGAAATCGAGTTTAATTTATAATGCCGCTGTATAATTGGAAGTATCTGTAACACCCCAACCGATGGCGGAATCATCGAGGTGCCACGTAGTGACGATTGTTCAAAAGCACATGGTACTAAAATGTAAATATTATTGAATAACAAAAAACTGTCTTACATTGAAATGGAAATACAAAGTCTTAAATAATGAAATAACTGATTAAAATAATGCACTAAGTATCCCTTGCTAAGCACTATATCAAACTGCACCTGAAACATGTACAAAATAGGTTTGGTCAACATAAGAAATGTTGGTGAGCATTCCTAGTTTTGATATATATAGTAGGTTAAAAGATATACAATTCAAGTGCAAGCTACAGTGCAAATATGTAAACTATGTATCATACAAATGAGCGAAATCAACCCTGTGACTGTATAATGTACTGTATGAACGGCGGTGTACTTATCCAATAAATGGATAAAAAGCTTAACACTGGCCACGGATTCTCCAATGAAAAAGGGGGAGAATCAATCTAGGCGGGTTGTCAATCCAAATAGCGCTATCCAATGTTAAGGTCGGCTTGTACCATGTTAATGATTTCACTAAGTACAAATGTAATCCACATGTATTGTCTAAGCATAAAGCACGTTGTAAGCAATGCACATAGTACTAGAATTGTATTGTAAAAATGTAAACTTGTATTTGAAATTGTAATAGTGTACATGTAACACCCCAAAAATGTATAAGAGCAAAAAGGGGATAGGAATACTCACTGTTTACGTAATAGCTTGAAATTGAACTTGGACAACGAAATATGTGTTGGAAATTATCCCAAAGGATCAACCTAAAGAATTTGATAACGTGTAAGGGAAATAACTCTAGGATACATGCATTTCTAGGGCTTCGAATTGGGGATAAACGTTTATTTGTTTATTAAACAATTTGTTTATTAAATATAAGAAATTTAATGAATAAATAAATCAAAGTCTCTTTGTAAAATTTTAAGTTGAATATAGTCACAACTTAAGGTTTTAAGTATGAAAATAATTTTTATAAAATTATTTTCTTGAAAATAGAATATTTAATCTAATTATTTCAAATTGTCAAAATACGACTTTAATATCTAAAAATATTAAAATCAAAGAATTTCTGAATAAAAAAAATTGTATTTCAGTTCTAGATAGTTAGAAATAATTTATATAAAATTTTGGTGCAAAAATATTGAAAAATGAATTTATTATGATTTATTTATGGTTAAAACTAACAAAAATTAATTAAAAATATAAAATAAACGGTTTTTTCCGAAATAAAAATATTTTCTGGAATGTTTAAGAATATACAAGTTTAGGATAATTTTTGCGAGATTTAATAAAATCGTTTAGATATTTTTATAGAATTTAATAAATATAAATGAATAAACTTGTATTATTAATAATATATATTAAATAAATTATTTTTGAAAAACTAAAATTTGGGTGATGAACTTTATCATTTGAAGATCATATGATAATTTTTGTAGAATTTATAAAACACATTTAGTATTTAAAAATTGATTTTAAAAGATTTAATGTATTAAGTATATATAAAAAAAAAATGTAAAAAAATGTTTGTTGGTTATGGGAATCGAACCCGGGCCTCTAGCCGGTTCGGGTTTTATCACAAGCGTGGCCACCAATTGAGCCACACCCTGAGAACGAGTTATATTGGATTGGATATAATTATATATGTTAAATGTGTTAGTTTGATAATAGGTTTAATAAGAAAAATAAAACAAGGTTTGTGGGATTCGAACCCTGGCCAATGGCCGGTTCAATCCTTACAAGCAAGTGGGTAAACCAACTGATCTAGATCAGTTGGTTGTTTATCCTCTGATCTAAAATAATTATATACACTATCAGTTTCATATGTTCTTCCCCAATTTCATATTCATTCGAACCCTAATTATCCAAAATCATTTAATTCGTGTTCAATAGCCCCTGAATCATTAGGGCTATTGTTCACGAGATGCCAGACATTAAAACCCCCAAAAAAAAAAAAAAAGCTTACAATGAATCACGATCAGATTAAAGCTCGGTCAAGAAAAAGTCAAACGCGACTCTATTCTTTGATTTGCAGGTTGTTTAAACAGAATTGAGAGTGTAGAGAGGTAATTCGGCGAGGTGGGACTGAGATTAAAGGTTCAATTTATAGGCTAACCCTCGTATGAATGAATTGGAAAGTTTTGACTCGTTCATTAAACATTACGCGTGATTATGTGAGATTTTTGGAATGTTATACGTTGATTGATGTGTAATAAACGCGTATAATCAATCACGAAGCAATTCACGAGTCCAAATCAGTTGATGATTACCATGATTGCAGCTTATCGTTGACTTCCCTTTCTTTCCTTGTTCACGCGTAGCAGCAGCCGATAAGGAAGGGAGAATTGGATTAGCGATAGGAAGGGGGTTGGCTCCGGTTCGATCCTCGCATGCAGCAGCAGATTTGTTGGACGCGAGGGTGTTAAGGGGGTTGGCTCCGGTTCGATCCTCGCATGCAGCAGCAGATTTGTTATTATTTTTTTTTTTACAAAAAAAGTGAATGTGGGCTTGGGCCAGGCTTGCTGTTGGGCTGGCCATCATGGGCTCACAAGGAAGGAAAAGGTTGGGTTGGTCTTGGGTTTAGTCTAGACTAACTTTATTATTTATTATCATTATTATTATGATTATTATTATTATTATTATTATTATTATTATTATTATTATTGTATAAAGATAAAGAAATTAAAATGAAAAAGTGACGGATGTCACAGTATCATAATTCGTGGACCCGAAATGGTCAAACACGTCATTAAACCTTGATGTGTGCTGAATCTGCGTATAATTGAGTCAACTAGGAGTTGATTGCGGCCGAGATTACTATGTTGGTCAACTGGGGATAAATTGGTTACCAAAAATGGGGTCTTTAATCAATGAAGGTGGACCGGGTTGTTGACTGAGTCGCGGGTCGGGTCTGGATGGATGGCCGGGTAAGGGAGAAGGGGGAATAGAGGTGGGCCGGTTAACATTTTGGGTTTTGGACTGTCTGGGTGGGCCGCTGATGGGTTGGGTTAACAACTTACTTAGTTTTATTGATCTATATTATTGTTATTATTTATTAGTATTATTTATTATTATTATTATTATTATTATTATTATTATTATTAATATTATAAACCTATATATATATATATATATATTTATATAAGTTGCGTGGTAGTAAAATAAAGGCTTAGGCACATTACGAATGATAAAAATATAATGTACGTATTAGAATTTGGGGAAAATTTTGCGATGTTACAATTACCCATCACCATTCAAAATATATTCCCTTGTGATCCATACCAGGATATATCCACACCAGTGCGACTGGCAGCAAGGGGTGGCTGTCACGCCCAATAGATCTACCAATATACCCATGTTGGCTCCGGTGCGAAACCAGAGTAAATGATTATAATGTTAAGGGGGTAATCCTACAACAATAATCCTAGGCCATCACATAGTTACTGACGGTTAGACTGTCTATCATAAACATAGCATATTTTCCCCCGATATTTAAAAACGTTCAAAAACATTTAAAAAGAAAAGGGGCCGTGAAACTCACCTCAAGGCCTGTCAATTTAGCTAGCAATTTATGTCCAAGTTAATCCCGACCTAACTGTTCCCTATACACAAGGGACACCTTTATGGTCAATTTATACGTCATTCTCGTGAGTTATTTACCTAACTCACATGACTATCAAGTCTATTCCCGCAAGTTGTTCACCTCAACTTACTAGACTCTATAAAACTATTAAGTCTATTCCTGCAAGTTGTTCACTTCAACTTACTAGACTTAATAAAATATTTTATCTTTCAAAAGAAAAGACGTTTAACCTTTAATGACACGTCTGTGACCCAAACTCTCGGTTACATGCTTTAAGCGAAAAATTACTTAGTTAATTATTTATCATCATAATATATTTCCAATTATATGTATTATACATATGATTCACACTTACTATACTAATTATAAAGTGAAATTTGATTATTTAATAAGTTTGGCTAGAAATTGCGTAACAGCGCGATTTCTAGCCGAACCGTAATCTCCTACGTATCAATTTACACATTTTCACATATATAAACACCAAGATATTTATAAATACTTTAAGAAGCTTATTTTAAATATGAAATAGGTCCAAAGTTACTGATCTAAATCAGTTTTTAAAATCATACGATTTAAGCGTTAAAATTACCGTTTTAACGACTAGTTTCGCGTTTATGCCGTGTATAAACGCATAGCAAAACACCAAACTTATTATTTACTTAAAAGCATCATTTTTACTCTTAGAATATGTCTTTATATTCTGTTTAGAATCAGTTTCAAATTTTAAAGTCTCAGTGCCACAAATTAGCAAAAACCCGACTTTTTGTGCGTAGAAATCGGTTTTAAACACATTGTTTCAATTCTAATCTTTATCATAGCTTAATTTTGTCACTATAAGGTCAAAATGACATGTTTACTACTGATCAAAAATAACATTTCCAAAAATATTCATTTAAATGCAATTTTTGTCATTCTAAGCCATTTTTAAGCATTTTAAATTATTCTAGGATGACCCTTATCATAGACTTTCATGTTTTCATCCAAGAACACAATATTTTCATCACCTTATAACACATTTTATGAACCCATATCAGATCTGAAAATGCATGTATAAACTTATATTTTGATTATCATAACTTGAATTTTTGAATATAGTATCATAAAATAAATCCACATTCAAGTCAAGAATCATAAAATGCAATTTGTTTTAAGTTTTTAATCATATTTTTCATTTTACATCAGATTTCATTTCCTTTTTAGATCATTGAAAAATATTCATAAAAACTCTAATTTTTAACAATAAGTTACATCCAAACATCAAACTTTCAAGAATACACAAAACCTACTCACACTAACAAACACACACGTCACACACATATATATACACTCATGAGACACCATACTCATCCATTTTTTTTTAAACAAAATGTTGATTTTTAACATCCTTTCATAAAGATAAAAAAAATTGTTGGTGAACATTCTTACGAAAACCCACTTGATGTAAAGATTAAAAATCAAAGAATAAAGATTTAAATGGAGTTTATACCCTTAATGAACTTAAATTTTTTTGAAAGAAAAGATGATAGATCCTCTTATTATAACTCAATTCTTGCTTGAAATGGCTTCAAAACACTTCCAATAGCTTATAGAACATCAAATGGTGAAGGTTTAAACTAGTAATTCTTTGTGTTTATCAAGAAAAATGAAGAGAGAGTGTGGAGAGAGGAAGGAGGCGACACAAATGAAGAAAGGAAAAGAAATGTTAAGTGTCTTGGTTCATTGGATTTTGCATGTCTTGAACTTTCCCAAATGATTAAAAGTAGGCATAGCTTGGACACTTGTTTACACCAAGAGATAGGTAAGTGTCATGACATATGGCTGCATTTTTTGAAAGAAAAAACGTGGGTGGGGTGGGGTATTAATGGGTTGGGTAAATTTTGTTAATTAGGGGGTATTTTAGGTGATTTAAGGGTATAAAAATTATAAAAATACACCCTAAATTAATTCATTTTTATCCAATAAATTAGGAATTATTATCACTCACTAAATCTTATAATTTTTAGTGTATAATAATTATATTAGGTGCTTGACGCTTAATTATGTCCAAATTGTCGGCTAAAAGCGAACATACACGCTGTACCGAACACTGCGCGACAAAAGCTACAAATCAGCGTTTTTGTACGTTTCCACTAAATTTTCACTTATAAAATATTATTTTATGCTATTCCAAGCATATAGGTCCATTTCTGGATTTTTAAAGCTAACCGGGTCGTCACCAACGCTCATTTCGGTTAATTATCGCAATGCGATATGGTAATTTCTAAAAATTCCACAATGCAAACCTTTGCATCAAAATATCTTTGCTAGCATTAATAAGACTTTAATTTATCAAAATTAAATCTTATTGACGTTAAATTTTCAATTAGTGCGTTAGTTACAGTACGGATAACGGTTCCTAAACGGCGAGTGTCACAAGTCGTTACTTGACTTGGTCCTTAGTGAGCATGCTATCAGCCGTGCTCTCGAAATATCTACAACCTTGTTTGGTGAATCATTTGATTCTCTCTCGATCAAATAAGATGTTATCATCCCTGTCACATTTATAATTTCAATTAATTAATAACATGACATTTCAGTATTAGTATGCATCACTGCAATAGTGATGTTACAATTCTTGTTATACGAGATTTTCGTTGCCCGAATCAATCTTTTGGATAGGTCCCATGAGTACCTAACCATTTCCTTATCAAGCTTTTGAGATAGCGTGTAACTACACGATGTCACTATTGATTACCTATAACAATTTCCAATCAAAACGGATGTTCATTATAGGTATTACTTACCGGATTCCTCGATCAAGTCTCGAACCGAACACCCTTCAACATTTTGAGAGCACGGTTTGAGTCCAAGTATCCTTCCCGACACTCGGATCCCTCAAACCTAAGGCTCTGATACCATCTGTAACAGCCCAAGCTAACCCGTACCACAATATTGTCCGCTTTGCCCGCCCAGCCGTATTAGACTGTGACCAAGCTCACGGTTTTGCATTGGTCTCACCCCCGAAGGACTGGCCAAAACGCGTCTGGTAGAGAAGGTTCCCCCACCCCTTATAAGGAAGTGTTTGTTCTCCTTCTCAACCGATGTGGGATCTTACAATCCACCCCCCTTAGGGAGCCCAGCGTCCTCGCGGGCACGACTGGCACACCGATCCGGGCCCCGGCTCTGATACCACTTGTAAGACCCTAACCCGTAATCGCGCGATCAACGCCTAATCATACGGGTTTAGACCATACTTAAACCACTCCCGATTTAAAACTGCGATTTTTATTATAAACACAAACCATTAAGATCAAATACATATTTGATTCCCACACATTCTTATATTTTAATAGTTAAAACATATGATAAGATTTTGCATTTTATCGGGAGACTCTTGAATTCTATTGCGGAAGCTTGATGAGTGTTCGGGCGTGTTCGGCTCTTCTCGCGACTTGATCCTTGCTCCGGGACTTCCTTCATTTGTTTACCTAGCACCATTACACAAAGAATGGTTAGTGGGTTGTCAATGATACATTAAAACTAGTACGGTAGTCTTTACACGTTAAAACGGAACGAACCAGGCCAAACGACCCTTTATCAGGAGAACAAACTGCTGCAACTTTTGCGCAGCAGCTGTTCGGATCGTTTTTACCCCTTCTAAATCCCAAAATCCGACTTCGACTTTCAAATAAGAGTTGTTCTACGCTCCGAGAGCTTTCCAGGAATATAAAGAAAACCTCCTAACGATTTTTCTACGATTTTATATGCAATTTTAAAGATACTGTCGTCATGCTGTTCTCTGTGAGCGGCCGCGCGGTCTCTGTGAGCGGCCGCTCATAGCTTCTGATGTAAATTTGGTGATTTTTAAGCATGGGAATCATGTCGCAACCGCATTTGATGATTCCCGAAGCCTAAGTGTTGACTTTCCGACTAAATAAACCTTTGTTTGACTGAAATTATAGTCCGGTTCATGATGCTATGACCCGGTTCAAAGTTTTAAGTGTTTATGTTGATTTTAACCCATATCGACCCGTTAAGGCCTTGAATCAAACAAGGCACTTTTTGATCACTTAAATTGCATACCGTTTGAGTTGTCAAGTCATTAGACACTTGATCAAAAAAAGCGTTTGTCCAATTTATTTCATTATGACGTAGATTCTTAGAATCAACCTTTATTAATCCTTTAAATCCCCAAAATGCCCCTCATGACCAAATCTTTCAATTTAGTCATTCGTGGGGAAACTTCTTGTTTCAAATCCAATGTTTTTGACTCAATGACTTGTTTAAAAACCTCTAAGTCCTTCCGGACTTAGAGTTTCATCCTTTCTCAAGTTTTCATTTGTTTAGTCAATTCTAAGCGCATTAGCGCGCATTTGACACAGTTATGAAAATAACTTACTTGATTGGCACCCACACCTTATGTGAGTAGTTTTAGTACCCATGTTGCTTAATTAGCTACGGACTTACCGGGTAGTGTTGACCCATTCTCATACCTTGTGCGTATCCTCCATAATTCTTAGCATCAAGCGTGCATGCGCAAGTGCATTTACCTGCGTGCTTTCTAAATATACACATTAATTCCTCGGAACTCAAATGGTAATACCTTGCCATTTGATCCGTTTAACCTCATGAATCTTAATGCTTGAAATACAAGCATCAAGTATTGGACTCACATGGTAAGGATATCACCATTTGACCCGTTTAGACTCGTAGTTCATAATACTAAGTTATCCAAGTTTTTATATATGGTTCAAGTGTCACAAACTTGACCCATTTAACAACATGCTTAACAACTTCATCCAAATGATTTAAGTGACCCATCTTGGAATAAAACATCATTTCTTACATATCATTATTAATTGACCCGTTTGATGAATTTCACCATTCGGTCACCACTCATGGTTTCAATTAATTTCTTTCGTTATCCATGGCATTCATGTATTCATTTTACCTCTAGCTCAACCTCACATTTCAAGTATTCATGTTCATACATGTTTACACATTTATTTCCTCATTCAAGCCTTTTATCAAACACTTGGTGTGCACTCACCAATTCAATTGATTTTCATGAGTTTTAAGTTAGCCAAATCATACCCATTTAGCTAAACATCACCATATCATGTTATCTAGACTTCTTAGTCTAATTTCTCATTATAATAACTCCTAATAGTTATCACAACTACTAAGCTTATGTAGTATCCACGTAGAGGTATAAACCCAAATTTTCACATATTACATATTCATATGAACATAGCAAGAACACATGTAAAGTGCTATTTATACTCAAATTAAACATGTTTGGGGCTCCCTAAGGTTAGGGAAACCTCCATCAACATACACATTCACGTTTTTATAAAACCCTAATTTTTCACCATGATCAAAAACGGATTTAACATCAAAATTGTACCAAATAAATGATACATTTTTGTGTAATAAGCTTGGATAATCCGGATTTTAGCTCATGCATCGAAACCCCTTTGATTTGGCTTGGATTTGAGCTTGAATTTGAGTGTTTAGGGTTTTGGTTGTTGGAGGAGATGATCTCCTGATCATCATACGACACACACACACACACACACACACACACACTTTGTGTGTGTTTTTATTGTTTTATTATTATTAATAAAATTCACTTTGTCATTTGGCAACAATGGTCCCTCAAGTTTTTAGTCTCGGTTTGCTTTTAGATTATAACATTAACTAGATTAGTATCTTGTAGTGGGTTTTAGTCTCGTATTTATCCGTTGACTAAAACATCCACCGCTAAATTCGCTTTCGATACTTTATCAATTACGCCTAATGGCGCATTTAGGCGAAACAAGATTTCGGGGTGTTACATGAGATTAGTTTAAAAAAAATTGTGGGTTTGGGTCGGGTCTAGGATTAGGTGATACCCGACCCCATTACCCGAAACCACATACCCAAATACCCGAACTATATACCTGATCATATACCCATGAATTTTTTAACGCATCACATAACCCTTAGACTAATACGTTCGATATTTGCAATATACGTGCACCATCATAAACTAAAAACTTTATAGTATGTAACTAAAATATATGTATGGTTATTATAATACTATTTCAATAAATAACTTTTTTTCTTATTGAGTTAATTGCCAATTTAGTCCCTGAGGTTTGTCAAAAATTGTCACTTTAATCCAAATCTTTTTTTGTTACATCTATGTCCCTGAGGTTTCATTTTTTTGCCATTTTAGTCATCAGCACTAACTCAGTTAACAAAAACCTAATTAAGTCAAGGGCATTTTTGTCCATACACACCAAACTTTTTCCTTTTGCCATTTTCATCCAAAACCCTTTTTAAATTTATTTTGATTTTCTTTTAGATATTATATTGTAACACCCCGTCGTAACACGGGTCTCGTTAACGGGTCGGATCATACCCGACCACCCGATTATAAAATAATAATAAAAATAAAGTCTATTGTTGTAGCCAAATGCCCTTTTTCCGCTATTAAACTCGCTGCCAAACATCCTCTTATCTGATGTTAAACCCGTTATCAAACACCTTTTATCAACTACTATCCTAGTTCCCAAACACCCTCTAATTTGGATCACCTATAAAAGCCCTCATCTTTTTGTGATTCTCTGCACATCAAACGTATACACACACACTTGTGAGTGTTGAGAACTCCTCACCAACCGATGACCTTCACCTGCCGCCGCCTCCATCTTCGGCGCCACCACCGCCGGCGTCCTCCTTCTCCGGTAAGTCCTTCACCATCCCGATAACCCCTCTGCTGTTTTCTGTTAATGATCAAGAACAGATCAGAAAGAAGGAGGGTTCGACAGCCACCATGACGACTTGGTGTCTGTCCAATCACAAGCACAGAGGTGATTACCGGGTTTGGTTATCGAGGGTTTTATCAGTAAAGTAAAGGGGTTGGGTTTGACTGATTATAACTAACTGGCGATACACCCACCTGAACGGAAAGGGACAAGGGGTTACCGATGATAGGTCAAGAACAGAAGGTGGGTTATCGGATGACAGATTTGTTACAAACGACAGTCACCGGAATCGGTGACTGTCCCTTCATCGACATAACAGGAACAGAGGAAAAAGTTCGGTGTTCGGTAGTAGGGTTAAGGTGACAGTTTGATGATGATTAAACGAGGAGGAAAGGAAGGGGCTTGTCGGAGAAGAGATGCGCCGGTCATCGGAACTGGCCACCGGATTTATGGTCTCCGGTCGAGCTCTCATCACACACACATATTCTATGTGTTGTGCTCGTGTGTTTGTGTAGGAAACAATGGAAGGGGTAGGGTTTTTATACCCAAACCAAATCTAGGGGTGTTTGGAAACATGTATAGTAGCTGATATTAATAAGGGGTTATAAGAATTGGATGAAAGTTCAGAAGTAGGGTTCATGATAGAGAAGATGATATTAATAAGGGGTTATAAGAATTGGATGAAAATGGCAAAAGAAAAAAAGTTTGGTGTGTATGGACAAAAATGCCCCTGATTTAACTGGGTTTTGTTAACTTAGTTAGTGCAGATGACTAAAATGGCAAAAAAATAAAACCACAGGGACACAGATGCAATAAAAAAGATTTGGATGAAAGTGACAATTTGCAACAAACCTCAGGGACTAAATTGGCAATTAACTCTTTCTTATTTCATGTTAGTTCTTTTTAGAATGATCGATTACAGCTTTCCTGCATGTAACTGTAAAGCACATCAGTCTATTCCATATGCAAAATTGATATGTTATATTAGATATTTCAACCCGGGACGCTCCCGGGATAAAAGCTAGTAAAACTAATATTGCTAATACAATTTGGGATAATATTGACCCATTTACATTTAATCTAGTTTTATACTAACAAATATAAATAAGTAAGTTTTTATTTGACCCATTTGAGATATATAACTATTAGATGGTAGAATTTGGGCTAACCATGAGACGCTTTTAGCAATATGTTCATTTGTACACTGACAAGCCTCAATTCCTTTTATTGTATGTCAAAGGTTATGAGCTTGAAACAGATGTAAAGATTTCAAGTATATGGATATGTGGAAAATGAAGCAGAAAGTCAAAATCAGCACCTCACAAATTAAAGAATTGTTGACTTTTGGAGAAAGGGTTTGGGAATCGGTTAACTATGATACAGACAATGAATATGGATTTAAGATTTTAAGAATATTTCAAAAGATGATGAGAGTAGGGTGTGTGTTACCAAAGTTATATTAATGAACTCTTCTCTATGTACCACGCAAAGATTTGCTGTTATGACAGATGAAATAATGATTGAACTACCACTGGAGTCTGTTAAGTGTTAGTGACGACAACGTGCAATGTGATAGTGTATATTTACGAATAGTCACAACTCACAAAAGTTGTTCCAGCATGGGTAGCACTTTCGTAAATTCCGTGTGTTCTAGACCTTCTATTAGGGATACAATCCATAATTGAGAGCCCTTCATATTTCTTCCATTTCGCCACAACATAAAGCAAAGGAAAAAACAGCAACGTTCATTGACGCCATTAACGAATCTGATGTAGTTTGTTCTGCCAAGGAAGTTAATGGCAAGATACATTTACATCAGCCAACAAAAAGTGTTGATAATTCAAATGGAAGTACAATAAAAAGGCACTAAAATACCTGTACAAGTAGTCCATGAGGGATTCGATACCAAAAGCCCACACTTCCTGCTTATCCAAAGTTAAGAAGCAGAGACTCTGGGTATGCTTTGTTTTTCAGTTTTCTCCCTCCTCTTTTTTGCTAATTCATGAATAATTTAATTTCACGTTAACTTTTTTAATGGTATATTATGTAGAGAGGACAGTTTTAACCCATCGAATGGATTGTTCGTTTTAGGTTCTTTAACTTGCTGATCAAATGAGCCAAACAGGTCAAATAAAAGTTTAGCTGATAAGGGAAATGGTCAAACGGGCCGAACAGATCAAACTAATGGGTTGAAAGTCGCCCGCAGCAAATTCTGAATGCGTACAACTCCCTTAATCTTTCCATCCAACCTAACCCATTTCAACTTGTATTGCAAATGATCGACATGTTTGTGACCCAAGTCTGTTTCCATTGTTACCCAACCCATCTGACATACCCATAGAAATCTTATGTTGTGCATTAATTATCCATTAGAAGTGATGGACAACAAATATATCTGAGTCAACCAAGCTTGGCCCGTTTTGACCCATTAACCAACCTGCCCAGATCATATGGTCACCTTTCGTACTAATTGATATACAAGTTCTGATGACTTGTTTTAATAGCGTTAATATTTCCAAGAATATATCTAGATCAGAGAGGAGTCGGTTGCGAATCATAGCCAAGACCTTTCAGCCAACCGGCTATACCTTGGATGAATTTAAAAAAGAGTGTTGGAATTAACCTCGATATTGTTAGTTTATTTAAAATTAGTTAAACTTAGTTAGAAACCTTCTTTGTATAGTTAGCGCCCGAAATGTAATTAGTAGAAACTTTTGGCTGCAAGTAAATTGACGCATCGCGTCTATTCGGGAAACGTCACAACAGTTTCCTCCAGCAAGTATAAATAGGCAATGGCACCACCATTTGCAAATCATCCATTCAATGAAGAATTCGTTCGTTCTTCACACAAAATCATTCATTTCGTTATCAATTGTTGTTCATATGAATTAGGTTGTGTTTAATCGATCCATTGGGGCCATCAAAGACTTGAATGGGCTGCTTTTAACATGGAAATGTATTACTATAAGCAAAATCTGCACGTCTTGCAGCAGAGCGGTGCCATCCCTGTTATGTTACATGTGTAAAACCTGGAAACAAGTTTACGACACAACAAGCAAGAACACCGTCGATCATCTCAAACATCAAACATGGGGTCGACCCTGTTTTTCTTATCAATTCAGGATTTTGAACTAAACTAGTTAAAATATCCAAACCTCATGGACGAAAACCAAACTTAACTCTACACGTATACAATAATATGTATATGTTTTCGCTTAATTTCTTCAATCTTACGCATTGTCAACACTCAGCAACATATACCTTTTTAACGGCAAATGTTACTCTACTCTACATGACAACAAATATTACAAAAATACCCCTATGCCTAGGTTTGAACCCTCTCTAAGAGGCATGTGCCTAATAATGCGTACATATGTACATATGTGCACTAGGGGTGTACAAAATGCTCGCGGCTCGCTCGAAAAAAACTCGACTAAAAAAAACTCGTTTTGTTATCGAGCCGAGCTGAGCTCGAGCTAGGGGTCTTGGCTCGTGGCTCGGCTCGATGGCTTGGTTCGTTAGCTTGACTCGTGGCTCGATAAATATATGTTTTATATACTTATTTATAATACTTAATAATAATAATATTATACATAATTATTAATTAATAATATATCGTATATAGATGTGTGAAATTTTGACTCAGGGAAGATTTTTTTTCGAAAATTAAAAATAGCATTTTCATATTTTTATACACACTGAAACAAGATGTGAAGGCCATACAGTACGGAGACGGGGCAACCCCATGTCTCTTCACTTTTGTTTGTCTCGGACATAGCTAGACCACCCCCTCCCCCCATCCCACCTCTCCCCCATCCCCCTGTCCTCACCGAGACATAATGGACGCACCAATCACACAATTTTCCTTTTATTTTATTTTATTTTTGAATTGAAAGTTGGGTTTTTTTGGCCAATCAACAGTTTAATAATTAATTAATAATAAAAGGAGGGAGGGTTGTCTCCACATCCTTGGTATGTCTTAACCAAGAGAATATGAAAGCCATATTAGGTGACATTGAGACATAAACATTTTCATGTCTCTGATTATTGTTTTGAAACTAAACCGGACATTCTAATGGGTCAATGGTCATTTTTTAACTGGAAAACATTATATTGGATTTAATAATATTTACAATATGACAAAGTTGACTATTAAATATAACTCCGATTATTGTTTTCAAACTAAACCGGACATTCTAAAGGGTCAATGGTCATTTTTTAACTGGAAAACATTATATTTGATTTAATAATATTTACAATATGACAAATTTAACTATTAAATATAACTCCGATTATTGTTTTCAAACTAAACCGGACATTCTAATGGGTCAATGGTCATTTTTTAACTGGAAAACATTATATTTGATTTAATAATATTTACAATATGACAAAGTTAACTATTAAATATAACCCTAAATGAAATATATAATAGTATATATGCAACTTGCAAGTCGCAGAAAAGGATAAAAAATTAGTTGTCAATAAAAATACACGTAAAATGGAAAATACATTATTTGTTACATATCTAGCTTCTAGAAATTGATGACTTTCTAATTGTGAAGGTCTATAATAACGAATTATTTATAACGGGAATGGGACACCATCAAAATTGGTCACGGGTATCTCATTATCAGCATGATAATACCGCCGTTACCCATGCTGGTAGTGGTCCCGTGAACCGTTTTTCTGGTTCTTTTTAACAGGCTAGTAACTTAGCTTTTTTTTATTTTGATTAAAATAATATTTTTAAACGTTTGTTTAATATTGTTTTATTATTTTAACCGTTTGTTTAATGTTATCTTATTATTTTAACCGTTTGTTTAATGTTATCTTATTATTTTAACCGTTTGTTTTAATATTGGGGACACGACAAGCAACCGGAGAAGGGTCGATTTCAAGAGTTCGTCAAGATTTTCGTATCAAACTTTCCAGAGAAATGCAGCGGCAAAGACTTGGATGACTTGGTGAAGGGTTATGAAGAAGTGGCAAAGATCTACATAGCCCGGAAAAGAGACAAGATGGGTAGAAGATTCGGTTTTTTGACGTTTAAAGACGTTAGGGATACTGAAGTATTGGTTGATTCTCTATCCACATTGTGGATGGGAAGTTACAAGTTAAGGTTTAACGTTGCTAGATTCACTGAGATGCAAGAGGACAATTACAAGCCCAATGTTGATGCTAACAAGGAGGAACCGGTGAAACCTAAGGAGAACTTCCCAGGTAAGGGAGGCACTAGTGGAGAAGTGAGATCTAATTCTTCATATAGGGACGCTTTTGTAGGAGCTTCCCAGTCGTTTTCAAAGGAAGAGGTGGTGAATATCCCGGACTCAATAAATGAGTTTTCGGATCGTCTTGGGAAGGCTTTGGTCGCTACGGTGGCAGATATGGATAAACTTAAAACAGTGGGAGCTCTTATGAGGGTGTTTCATCCTCCAGGGGGTCTCATACAGTACATTGGAGGTCTCTCGTTATCATTACCTTTGAAGATGAAAAGGTGGCTGATAAAGTTCGAACAAAGGCTATGGAAAGGGGCGACATATTCAATTATGTCGATTTATGGGAAGGCCAAGTGCTTCCTTTTGAAAGACTTGCGTGGCTAAAGGTCCAAGGTATACCACTTAACGTACTTTCTAATGATACAGTGAACGCCGTAGGGGATAAGTTTGGCAAGGTTATACATCGAGCAAAAGTTAATCATAATGATGGTGATTTATCTTTCGAGTACGTTGGCGTTCTTGTTGGCGACAACAGGAGGATTGAAAGAGAGTTAGTGCTTCAATGGAGGAAAAAGAGATTTCGTGTTTGGGTTTCGGAAGAGATCGGAGACTGGATACCGGATTTTTTGTTCGGAGATAACAAACATCAAGATGAGCCGATTAATAAGGATCCACCGGAAAATGGTCACTCGTCGGACAAGTCATATTCTCCGGCAACGTTTAATTCTGAATTGAATGAGGGGGAGAGAAAGATGGTAACTCCCACTGTTTCGGGAGATAATTTTGGTAGGGAATCAATGGTCAATGATGGTGGGTCAAAGGTATCTCCTAAATTGCCGCAGAGTAGTTATGAGGAGGTATCTCAAGGGGTATATAATAAAGTGGCAAAAAAGACTAAGGGTGGTTTGGGTTTTCTAACTAAAAAGAGAAAGAAGATTAATTTTAAAAGAAGTGGGTCTAAATCCAAAAGTAATTCAGGGCCTACAAAAAAGAAAAACAGGCCCAAGTCTAAAGAGGATGACCCTTTTGAGATAGACCACCTTATTGGGCCACTAAACATTGAGGAAGTTTTAATTGAGCATACCAAAGGCCCTGATGCAAGTGTACAAGCAGCCGCAGACTCTGTTGGTACCTCTCCTGGTTCGTCTGGTTTCACTGATAGAAGGGAGGTGCGTGAGACGATTCTTTTTGAGAACCTCATGGAAGAAGGAGAGGCGTATAAGGATAAGGAGGAGGCAGAGGTTCACTTGCCGAATGAAGGTATTGGTTTTGACCCGTCTAAGAGTAATGTTGAGGGTAGTGGTGATGAAGGGGCAGCAGAGAACGATCCAAACACGGGGAGGTGGTCAGTTGAGAACATTACCAACGAAGCCCAAGCTACCATTGGCCTTGGTGTTAAGTTGGGTGTTCAATTACAGCAATTCGAAAAGATGGTGCGAGAAGCTATAGTAGAAGAAGGTCAACAGGGAGGTAAATTATGAATTTCCTTTCAATTAATATAAGGGGTGCTGGGATTTCAGGTAAACATTCTTGGGTTCGAGGTTTAAGAATTGTTAACAAAGTGTTGATTTTGGCTTTAAAAGAGACACAACTTAATAGCGTTGAGGGGGTTGATTTTTCTACGTTTTGGGGGCATACGGATAGCAACGTTGAGGCTACTGAAGCAGCGGGTAGATCTGGAGGTTTAGTCACTATTTGGGATCCGAAGGTGTTCGAAAAAGTGTCCTGTGTGAAAAATCATAATTTTTTGCTCATTTCGGGTTTTCTAAAGGAGGACGGAACGAAACTAAATGTTATTAATCTGTATGCGCCCCATAGGACAGCTGCGAAAAGATCGTTATGGGCTGTCTTGCGTGATTTAATAGATAGTGGTCAAGGTTTGTGGTGTATTTTGGGAGATTTCAATGCCGTTCGTTTCAAAGAGGAGCGTAAAAACTCCTTTTTTGACCGCAAGGTGGCTGACGACTTAAATGAATTCATAGAGGCTGCTTGTCTTCAAGAGTATGCGATGAAGGGGAAGCAATTCACGTGTCTTACGATAAAAGGTTCAAAGTATAGTCTTAGTAAGATAGACCGGGTGTTGGTCTGTCAAGGTTTCTTTAATAGATGGTCAGCCGCATGTCTTCGTGCCCTCCCGAGAAACTTGTCTGATCATTGTCCGCTCCTCTTGACGCTCAAAGAAAAAAATTTTGGTCCAAAACCATTTAGGTGGTTTAATTCTTGGACTCATCGTGAAGGGTGTGAGGAATTGGTTTGCCAAACACTTAAAGATTTCAAGATGACTGGGGCTCCGGATTTGGTGCTAACACATAAACTGAAACGTCTTAGAACAGTGCTCATTGGCTGGAAAAAGAACCTCGATGACAAGGAGGCAGCCGACTTAACTGTTTTAAGGAAGGATATGGAAGACGTAGAAGCCATAATGGAGGCGCGGGAATTATCGGAAGAAGAGGAGTGGATATGGAATGAATGCAGCAAGAGTATAAAACAGTTGGAGTTTTTTCGTGCCAAAGATTTGTGTCAAAAGTCACGAATTCGGTGGGCTATGAATGGAGACGACAACACCTCTTTTTTTCACGGCATTATTAATGGCAGGCGAGCGTCAAACAGCATTCAAGGTCTTTTGATTAATGAAGCGTGGATATCGAAGCCGAGTGAAGTCAAAAGGGAGGCGTTAAAACATTTCAGGAATTTATTCACTGAAAGACATATACATCGACCCCGGTTTTCTTTGTGAAGGCTTAAAAACTATCTCTGACGTTGATGCGGATTCTCTAGTACTTCCTTTTTCCAAAGCCGAGATTAAAGAAGCGGTTTTTGGTTGTGGCGTTGATAAGGCACCCGGTCCCGATGGGTTCAACTTCCGTTTTTTACGAAATTTTTGGAATTTGCTTGAAGAAGACTTTGGCAATATTCTAAGTAATTTTTATGAAACGGGTCGTATCAGTCAAGGGTGTGGCTCCTCCTTTATCACTCTGGTTCCAAAGATAAAAAATCCATTAGGTCTAAAAGATTTTAGGCCAATAACCTTGGTGGGCGTAATTAGTAAAGTGATTTCAAAGGTTTTGGCTTCTCGTCTCAAGAAGGTAATTAACTCTATTATTTCGGAATCCCAATCGGGGTTTCTAAGTGATAGGTATATTCTTGACGGCCCACTAATGGTGAATGAAATATTGTCCTGGTGTAAACGGCGAGGAAAAAAGTCTTTTTTCTTAAAAATAGACTTTGAGAAGGCCTACGACAATGTTAATTGGGAGTTTTTATTATCTATGTTGGAGCAATTGGGTTTTCCGGATAGATGGAGATTATGGATTAAAGGTATTCTAGAATCCGCTAGATCCGCTATTTTTGTTAACGGCTCGCCGACATTTGAGTTTCAATGTGGAAAAGGTTTACGCCAAGGTGATCCTCTTTCTCCGTTTCTATTTCTTATTGTTATGGAAGCCTTGTCCTGTTTATTAAATAAAGCGGTGAAAGAAGGGGTTTTCAAGGGTATAGAGTTATCTAAAGACGGACCTGTGGTATCTCATCTCTTATGTGCGGATGACGCGCTTATTATGGGTGATTGGTCGAACGACAATATAAATATTACGGCTAGAATTCTGAGATGTTTTTATTTGTGCTCGGGTCTTAAAATAAATATAAATAAATCTAGCCTCTTTGGTATTGGTTCAAAAAAAGAGGAAGTTGAGAGGATGTCGGCGATAGTGGGGTGCCAAGTTGGTTTCACTCCTTTTGAGTACCTTGGTATCTTGGTGGGTGCAAACATGAATAAAATCAATAATTGGAGGAAGATTGTGGATGTCTTTGGTTCTAGATTATCCAAGTGGAAAGCTAAAACTCTTTCGATAGGTGGTCGGGTGACACTTGTTAAGTCCGTGCTTGAGAGCCTTCCGGTTTACTACTTTTCTTTATACAAGGCCCCGGTGGGAGTTATTGATAAGTTGGAAAGTCTTATGAAACGGTTCCTTTGGTCGGGATCGAACGATATAAAAAAGATACATTGGGTATCTTGGGACCGTATTACTTGTTCTAAAAAAGATGGTGGCTTGGGTATCTCTAGATTAAAAGAAGTCAATGATGCTTTACTATCTAAATGGATGTGGCGTCTCCGTGTAGAGCAAAAAACGCTTTGGAAAAGGGTGGTTATCACTTGCCATAAAGGTAGGAGAAGATGGTCCGGGTTACCGCTATGCTCGGGAGCTTCAGGTTGTTGGTCCGCGATAGTTAAAAACAACGAGAGGTTCAGTGTGGCGAGAAACTTTTCTGCGAGCTGTTTAAAGGGAGACTTGGTGATGGTAGCTTGATCCGTTTTTGGCTGGATAATTGGCTTATGAATTCTCCTCTATCAGTTCTATTTCCAAGGTTGTTTGCGAAGGCTGTTGATAAAAACTCATTAATTATGGACTGTTGGAAGGAGGAAGGTTGGTGTCCACTTGATTTCTCTACTCAATTTACTGCCTTGGAAGTGCAAGAATGGTGTACTTTGTCTGACGCCTTGGCCCAAGTTCAGCCTTCTAGTGCCGAAGACAAATGGGAATGGGATGACGACTTGGATTTCACGGTTGCTAAGGTTAAAAAGAAGCTGTTGGCATACCGGTACTCACACGTTAATTTCAAGTTTAAATGGGTAGCTTGGGTTCCACTAAAATGCAATGTTTTTGCTTGGCGAGCGGAAATGGATAGAATCCCGTCGTTGGAGGCTCTTGCTAGAAGGAACATAGTCTTTGATTACAATAGTTGCAGATTATGTGAAACGAGGCTTGAAACTTCAAACCACATACTCGTGGCTTGTGGTTTTTCCGCGGGAGTGTGGGAAGCTATAGGAAGATGGTGTGGTTTATTCTTGCATTCGGCTATTATTACAAGGGATTTCCTCCTCATGTATAAACAAGTGAATAAAGGGAAATGGGGAAAAAATATTGTGCAAGGTATTTTGGTGGTTTCTTTTTGGGCAATCTGGAAAGCTAGGAATGGGAAGACGTTTAAAGGTGCGGAAGCTAACGTTTCGAAAGTGGTGGGAGATATCAAAGCGTTGTCTTTTTTGTGGCTCAAATATAGATCTAAGTTTATAGACCTTAGTTGGGAGAAGTGGTGTACATATCCTTTGTATATGTTATAGTCGGTTTAGCGGCCTTTGCTTTGAAGGCTAGCCCCCGGCGGTGTTTTTAATGAAGTTCATTTTTCAAAAAAAAATTAAAGCATAAAAATAAATTAAAACCTAATTAAATAAAAAAACATAAAGAAGAACATAAAAACATAAATTCATTAATATTTAAACATAAAATTAAAATACATTGAAACAAAGAAAAGTAAACTTAAGATTGGCGCAACAATTGTCATGCCTTGACATGGTCGAAAATGTTGCCGTATCGAGCCAACTTGTGATTGGTCCGGATCCTCTCTCATTGTGCGCTCGTAGAGAGTGGTCCACCGATCACACTTAATGTTGAGATCGGCCCACTTCAGCTGGAGGCTCTCGATGGTCTGGTCGTTGGTGCCGACATGTTGATTGAAGTCGACCAACACGCGGGCCCAGAACCGCTCCGGGTGGGAGCCCGAGCCCGAGGCCCTCGAGAGTTGTCGTTTTGTAGAGCTGGGTCGCTTGTGGCATCTTTGTAGCACACCACCAACGTCATCTCTTGTTCCTCGGTCCAACGAGTCATCTTTGTGTAGAGTGTGGGTGTTTGTTTGTTTGTTTAAATCGTGGTAAAGTGTGAGTTTTAACCCCACGGTTTGATGTGTTTATATATAAAAGTTTGGAACGGTTTCATTGTTAATATTTAATTTTACTGATTGTTTATGTGAATTCAATTCGATTGACGGTTTCCAACAATTCACAATTCAATTTTACTAACTGTTTGGTTGGACGGTTGTAATAGTGTGAAATTAAATTATTATTAACCGGTTTAATAATTTAAACCATGTGAAATTTTAAAAAAACAAGTTTAGATATTTAAATGAAAATAAATAAAAAGAATTAGTGGAGCGCTGCCTAAAAAAAGTGTTTCAGTGAAGTAAATCGGTGAACTGATGTGGCAATGTAGGATTGGTTAAAATTAATGAAGGAAGAAAAAAGTTTAGATATTTAAATGAATACCTTTAGGTTATTCAATAAAATCCCAAACGTTATTCTAATGAAGATTGATTGATACTAATGATTTAATTAGAAGAGGTAGGATCGGTAAACTTTTCAAACATTCATTTTGTGTTAGTCAGACAAGTTACATAATCATCAAATTTAATGGGCTTTAGACCCAGATGACCTTCTAAGTTGAACATTGTGTTTATTATGATACAAACTTAACTTTAGTTAGGTTTTTTTATTTTCAGGTATATAAGGAGCAATATTAGTTTCTAATTGTGTAAGAGTTGGTGCAGTAAGGTGTACAAGAGGAATAATCGAAGTTAAATTCGTAGTTAAACTTAATGAGTCTTTCCCCGCATCTTGTACTTCCGAAAAAAGTCATAATAAGGACTTTTACTACTCCCGCTTACCTTAGAAATCTTAATGAATTCTGTTGGGAATCATAGTATCGTATACACAGCGGAAGCGGTTAATATTTTTATAAAAATCGATTATATACAATATATAATTGTGGCCGATTAATATATATATATATATATATTGTTAGTTAATTTTATTAATCCGATTAATAAAATATTCCCAATCAGGATCTCAGTTAAACACGTATAAACAAATAAATAATAAAACAACCATAGGGAGTTTAGTAATCAACCTTTGACGACTACACCGGAATTGTAACACGTGGGTTACAACGAATCCTCGCTAGTAGGAAGTTCACACCGTCCACGAACCAACCAGGAAGCAACACTTGCAAGAAGAAGGTGGTGGCTTGTGGTGGTTGATGGTCGAACAAAAGAAGAAGAAGGCGGCGGCCCTCTTTCCTTGGGTGGCGGCCGCAACTTCTTGGGGAGGAGGCAAGAGGTGTTTTGTTTTGATAAAAGTGTGATTAGGGTTTACCCCTTAACCCTCCTTTTATAAGACAACAACTTGCAATAAACCCCCTTGCTAAATATCTTAATACTCCTTAATATTAATCTTATTAATATTAAGTCCCTCAAGACTAAAACAATTATTATTTCATAAATAATAATCCACCAACATGTGAACTTATCTGATTCGTGTACCAACATGTAACTCTTCGGATCGTACCGGGTCGGGTTACGTTGATCTCGACTTTTAATTACATCGGACTTACTATATATCCAACAATCTCCCACTTGGACGATTTTAATTAAATGAGTCAACGTGCGCAAAGTTGTACGCCTAGCTGCATCGCATTGCACCCAAACCAGTATGACACTTTACAGTCGTCAACTAGTTCTTTGAGTTCAAGTAACGCTTTACTTAACCAAATACTATAGCCCTGATAATTATATCAATAAGTCCCTTCTGTATAGACATCCGTTGATCATAAGACATGGATCATTCATTCTTATATAGTGATCAACTATTCTCTATTCTCGTCTCTAATTCAAAATGGTCTAACGAACTACCTTAGTCCGAGCATGACCACGCGTTTATACCAGTTTGAATTTTACGAGGGCGCCAGAATGTCTAGACTTCTAATCATATAGAAGTACAGAATTCTATCAGCGTCATACAACTCCCACTTAATCGCGGATTTCTCCCAACGCTACCCTTATTCCTACCCATGTTTCAGGATAGTGTAAGATAACATCAAAGATAGTCCTTGATCAATGTAGTTTAATATGTGCCTTAGGAAAAAGGACAGATTGAACATATCAATATCAAAACATCTTATGACATAGATCCATGGAGATCGTTTTGAAGCGAGTTACATCCAATATTATTCCCTAATAATATCTGTGAATTATGATTCTCAAACCCTTGAGCTATTCATCTCATGAATACAACCATCTCAATTCACAATAGTCTTACATTCAAATTCATTCCCATGTAATTTGATCAATTACGGACATTTAGAATACTATTATTCAAGGATTTAAACATACAAATAATGAACACAGTTAATAAATATTTAAATTTGCATTTAACCCATTAAATCAAATAAATATTCAATATAACTGTCATAGTTCAAAATAAAACACCAATACTAATAACAGATCATGCCCATTGTCTAACAACTCTAAGCCCTATATTTCCAGCATGCTCCTCATGTCTAGTTTGAGGTAAAGGCTTAGTAAAGGGGTCAGCCAAATTTAGATCTGTATGAACTTTGTTCATCACGACGTCTCCACATTCTACTATTTCTCTAATATAGTGGAACTTCCTGAGTATATGCCTTGCGGTCTGATGTGACCTTGGTTCCTTTGCAAGAGCAATGGCACCAGTGTTGTCACACAGTATCTCGATTGGTTTCTTTATGCTAGGCACAACATCGAGATCAGTAATGAACTTCTTCATCCAGGCAGCCTCCTTTGCAGCATCCGATGCAGCAATGTATTCTGATTCACAAGTGGATTGAGCAACCACACTTTGCTTAGAGCTCTTCCAAGTAATAGCCCCACCATTCAGAATGAAAACATATCCCGTTTGTGATCTTGAGTCATCACGATCAGTCTGGAAGCTTGCATCAGTATAACACTTAACTGACAGCTCCTCATCTAGTCCTCCATATATTAAGAACATGTCCTTAGTCCTTCTCAAGTACTTAAGAATATTCTTCACTGCAGCCCAGTGACTCTCTCCTGGATTCTGTTGATATCTACTCGTCATGCTAAGAGCATACGAGACATCAGGTCTAGTACATAACATGGCATACATGATGGAATCAATCGCAGAAGCATGTGGAACACCTTCCATTTTCTTCCTTTCCTCTTCAGTATTTGCACACTGGGGTGGTAGAACAGGTAACCGATCTTCTTACCGTATCCGACGAAAACCACTTTTTCGCCTCTAGGATCTAGTTTATCCGAAGATTCTAGAGTAACATAAGCATTACATTCCCAGACTTTAAGGTAGGATACATGAGGTTTCTTTCCATGCCATATCTCATAGGGCGTTTTATCAACCTTTTTCGTTGGAGCTATATTCACAAGTCTTGCGGCAGTTTCCAAAGCATAACTCCAAAAGGATTTTGGAAGGTTTGTTCGACACATCATTGATCGAATCATATCTAATAGAGTTCGATTTCTCCGCTCAGACACACCATTATGTTGTGGTGTTCGAGGTGGAGTGAGTTGTGAAACTATTCCACAATCCTTTAGATGGTCAATGAATTCCTGACTAAGATATTCACCGCCTCGATCTGATCGAAGCATTTTAATAGTTGTATTTAGCTGATTTTCTACTTCGTTTTGGTACTCCTTGAACTTTTCAAGAGTTTCATGTTTATGCTTCATAAGATAAACATAACCATATCTACTGAAATCATCAGTAAATGTAACAAAGTATCTTTCTCCATGTCTTGACATTATTCTGAATGGACCACATACATCTGTATCTACAAGTCCTAACAGATCATTGGCTCTTTCTCCAACATTTGAAAAAGGTACTTTTGTTAACTTTCCACTTAAGCATGATTCGCATTTTCCAAACGACTCCGAACCTTTGGAATCCAGGATTCCTGCGGTTTTGAGTTGTTTAACACGATTCTCACTTATGTGACCAAGTCTACAATGCCACATATACGTATCATTTAAAGTCCAACTTATTACGTTTACGGGAGATATTGCATAATATGTTATCGTTTTGGATTTCTATCTCATAGATCCCATTGTTAGGTTTTGCATCAAAGTAAAATACATCGTTAAAATAAGCAGAAATAAATTCACCATTAAAACGATAATCAAAACCTTGTCTACGCAAAGCATGAAACGAAACAATATTTCTAGTCACACTAGGAATGTAATAAACATTGTTCAAAACAAGTTCTAAACCAGAAGGTAGTAAAAGAACATATTCTCCTATTGCCTTCACTGCAACTCTTTGTCCATTGCCAACATGGACCTCCAAGTCACCTTGTTTCAGCTTTCTAATCTTTCTTAGTCCCTGCAAAACATTACAAATGTGGAAACCACATCCTGTGTCAAACACCCATGTTTTGCTAGAAAAAACAAAGATTTCAATAACATATATACCTGGGGACTCTCCTCCAAAAGCCTTGGCTTGCTTCAGTTCAGCTAAATACTTAGCACAGTTCCTTTTCCAGTGCCCAGTTTCATCACAATGAAAACATTTGGCATCTTTCAAAGGTTTCTTGTTGGCAACAACTTTGCCCTTTCCCTTCCCTTTGCCTTGATAGCCCCTCTTCTTGGTTTTAGGTTTCTTAATCTGACCCTCCTTGATCATCAGCACTGGTGCAGTTTTGCCAGGTATGTTTACCTCAGCAGTTTTGAGCATCTGATGCAGTTCTGCAAGTGTCTTCTCCATCCCATTCATATTATAGTTCATAATGAACTGGTCATATGACTTGGGCAATGAGTTCAGGATGATATCCCCAGCTAACTCATCGCTCAAGGGGGATTCCAGACGAGCCAAGTGATCAACATATGCCTTCATTTTTAGCACATGAGTGCCAACTGGTGAACCCTCTTGCATACGAGTGGTTATAAGTGATCGCATCACATCAAACCTCTCATGGCGAGCATTTTGTTGGAACATTTCCATCAGATGCTGATTCATGTCGTATGCATCCATGTCCTCCATGGTCCTTTGAAGTTCAGGGATCATGGAGGCCAGCATCAGACATGAGACTTTCAAAGAGTCATCAAAATGCTTAGCCCAGGTTTTATAAAGCTCACTCTTGGGATTTATGGGTTCATCAGGGACTGGTTCTTCAAGAACATACAATTTGTTCTCCGCTTTGAGAACAATTTTCAAGTTGCGGTGCCAGTCCATGAAGTTGGAGTGGTTCAGTTTGTCCTTCTCTAAGATGGACTTGAGAGAGAAATGGGAGGTGGAATTGTTTTCAGTTGACATCTACAAAGTTCAAAATTTAATGTATTAGTATTTCATGTTTTAAGTATCCTAATTATTTTTTATGACCCAAAAAGCAAAATTAATTAGAATGAGATCCCGATTCATCAATACACAATGAACTGGCTTAGCACTGTCCACTGGCACGATTAGGTAGGTAAACAACGATTGTTAATTGTGTCCACTACACAACTCTCCTTTTGGGGTTATCGCTAAAAGTGATGTATGTTTAACCCCAACTATGTCCACTTGTCAAACAAGCGATGTTTGGTCCTTTACTGTTAACTGTAACACCGGCCTATGTTACACAGGAACCGTGATGTTTACCTTCACTCATGATCAACGCCCAGATGCATGGTCAGCACTAACATTTGGGTCCGATATAGAATGGAGTGTTAACTCGTTAAGGGTGGCATGAAACATCAATTTAAAATTGGGATTTAATTTTAATATTTACCATAAATATATTGAATTATTTGAGTCACACAATAGTTTATAAAATCCAATTTTATATTGTTCGTGATAATTGAAACTCCTTTCAACACTCGACACGGTATAGTTTTAAATACCATATTTAAACTACGTTGGTCATATTATCGCGAATGGACTTGTTTTAATATTAATAAAACTCCTTTTATTAAATATGCTTTTCGGTTTTTATAAAACTTGTTTTAATAAAACCGTTGCCATGATTGTGAAAATTTTATTTATTTTGGGTTATCTAAATTATTTACAATAAATAAACCACAACCACAAAACGTAATAATAAAATTGAACGAATCGAGCCCCTAATAGGTCGTCCGTTTCGTTTTAGCCAGAAACGAAACGAACTAGTCAAAAGGGTTTCAAAACTATTTTGATATAGCTCTCACTTGACCCGAGATCTCTATCTTCATGGAACCTGTTCGCCTTTTTATCTTTGTCTTGATCTTGTACTTGTAGGATTACAAATAAATTTGAAATACAAATAAAACAAATCTATTCTAATCCTATCTATTACATCGGATCCAATATCCGTAATAAAAAAATACAAATCAATAAAAAAAATAAAACATCACAAACACAACCATGACAAGGGTCAAAATACATAGGGTTCGATTCACATCACAATCCATGAACAACAAAAAGCTTTTGATCTTTTGTCAAAAAAAAAAAAATTGACAAATAAAACATAGATCAAAATTATAACTTTACCATCTATACGCACGTAACCGTGGCTCTGATACCACTGTTGGGAATCACAGTATCGTATACACAGCGGAAGCGGTTAATATTTTTACAAAAATCGATTATATACAATATATAATTGTGGCCGATTAATATATATATATATATATATATATATATATATATATATATATATTGTTAGTTAATTTTATTAATACGATTAATAAAATATTCCCAATCAGGATCTCAGTTAAACGCGTATAAACAAATAAATAATAAAACAACCATAGGGAGTTTAGCAATCAACCTTTGACGACTACACCGGAATTGTAACACGCGGGTTACAACGAATCCTCGCTAGTAGGAAGTTCACACCATCCACGAACCAACCAGGAAGCAACACTTGCAAGAAGAAGGTGGTGGCTTGTGGTGGTTGATGGCCGAACAAAAGAAGAAGGTGGCGGCGGCCCTCTTTCCTTGGGTGGCGGCCGCAACTTCTTGGGGAGGGGGCAAGAGGTGTTTTGTTTTGATAAAAGTGTGATTAGGGTTTACCCCTTAACCCTCCTTTTATAAGACAACAACTTGCAATAAACCCCTTGCTAAATATCTTAATACTCCTTAATATTAATCTTATTAATATTAAGTCCCTCAAGACTAAAACAATTATTATTTCATAAATAATAATCCACCAACGTGTGAACTTATCTGATTCGTGTACCAACATGCAACTCTTCGGATCGTACCGGGTCGGGTTACGTTGATCTCGACTTTTAATTACATCGGACATACTATATATCCAACAAATTCAACATGTTTAAGGTCTAACATTTGGAAGATCCATAGATTTTAATAGAGAAAACAACCTAATGATGTTTATTGTCGTTTCTCTTGATGAGGATTACATTAGTAAGAAATCTAAGTTCGCCCATATTTAGGCATCCACAAAACTTTGTTAGGAGTATGTCAAATGCTAAGGAGACAAGTGTGATAAAGCGTTGTCCAGTGCAAGAGGAAGTGCTTAGCCTATATGTATGTATTGTTAATACTTTGGTCTGTAGGAAACGTAATAGATATAATTAGATATTAATCTAAGCTCCACTAATGTTAACTAGTTATTACTTATGATGGAAACCCATTTATTCATTTCGCCATTTAATGTTTAGGGCGTTTAACACATGCTTTAAAGTCACTGAGAATGAGATTTGATAGCCAAGCATCCTTTAGTGACCTGCTCATGATTTCTCATGAAATTTTGGTCTTAGTGGATGAATTGCATGGGTCTCATTTTTCAGCCAACCGGCTTTGGTTTTAATAGCGTTCATATTTCCAAGAATATATCTGGAACAGAAAGGAGTCGGTTGCGAGTAATGTAACATCGCGAATTTTTCCCCCAAATTTTGAGTTAATAAAATCACCATTTTACCCATCGTATACTCTTTTTGGTACCATTCTTATATGATTTCAAAACAATATATAAACATTTTAACCACTTTATACTTCTAATAATAATGATAATAATAAAACAGATTTTTTTAGGATGTTAAAAAAAAAGAATATACATAAATAAAAAGAAAATAAAACTAAACTAAAAACTTGTCCCTTGTCTATTATCGGATCCCACAACCACAACCATTTGAGCCTATAACAGACCCAGTTAAGACCCAAAACCTTTAGGAAATTCTGAGCCCATAACCTCCAGCCCAAGACCAGGCCCATCTACTCCCCTCTTTCTCTGCTGTATTAAAAAAAAAATTGTTTGTGACCAGACTCGAACTCGAGTCTGGACCCGGTTTGATCTCAATAACCAACAACACCACCACTAGGCCACGTTTGTTTTTTGGTAATATATCCCTACACAATTACATAAAGCACTTTCTTAACTTAGGTCAGTCAACAAAATAAGTCAAACCTGCGAAGTCAAAGCCAACTCAATCAACAATTAGACCTTCAATCCAACCTGTATTTCCAAATTAAACCATCATAAATGGGTCGAAATCCACGCTACTTTATTTCTATACTGGCAATCTCGTGTATTAGAGCCGATAATCAGGGCTAATTAGTGATAAATACGTTTTTATAACCTTCCATACACTAAAGATCAAATTCGTTATAATAACAATGTTTATTGCAATCAAACCTGCAGAAACATTCATATAGGGCCGATTAACAAAAACCCCAATACACATTCCATTTAAAAACTCTCAAACTATTGGATTTTGAAGCTTTGTGTTTTGATACTTACCTAGGCCGATTCAATCTTTTGCTGTTACTGTAAGTTTAGTTATATCACATGGTTTTGTTCGGATTTTTATGTAGATTATTAGCCCTAAAGTTAATCTTGTTATTGGAATCATTTTCTGGGTCAACTGATGGGCATTGAATCTAGGGTTTATAGGGAAGGTTGGGGATAATCGTGCTGACTGTTAAAGAATATAATTTACTGGAATCTAAAACAAAACGAAGCCTAGAGCAGTTGGTTGGGGTGTTTGGTTAAAAACAGTGAACCGGTCACAAGGCCAGGTTCGATCCCTATACCATACTTTAATTTTTTTAAAAACGATTTTTTATACATTATGTACATATATTTTGCATATTATATCTCAAATATGTTTAAAAATATCAAACATGATTTAAAAATTTTATAAAATATATTTTATGCTATTCAAATGTAAACTTTATTATAAAATTTTTAGTTTTTCAAAAATCATTTATTTACTATATATTATAAATATTACAAGTTTATTCAATTATAATTTTAAAATTCTATAAAAATATCTAAACGACTTTATAAAATCCCACAAAAATTATTTTAAACTTGTAGATCAAAATGTATTTCAGAAATAATTTTTATTCCAGAAAAACCGGTTTAATATTTTTAATTGATTTTTGCTATTTTAAATCATAAATAAATCATAATAAATTCATTTTTCAATATTTTTATGCCAAAATTTTACATAAATTATTCTTGATCATTTAGAACAGAAATATGAATTTTAATTAGGAAATTCTTTGATTTTAATATTTTTAGACATTAAAATCATATTTTGACAAATAGGAATAAATATACTAAATATTCAATTTTTGAGAAAATAATGAAGGGTGTCTACAAAAACCCCTCCATCAAAAAATAAATATAGGATTTGGATCATTTGAGAACCACCATTTAGGGAGAGAACTAAAGAACCAGTGTGAACAGGTGGCATTTTTATAAATATGAAGGGTGTCTACAAAAACCCCTCCATCAAAAAATTAAAAAAAATTAAAAAAAATTATATAACCTAAATAAATAAAAAAATAAAAAAGTAAAAACACCAAAATGATTATTTTTTATTATTAATTAAAAAAAACGGCTGTTGTGACGTCATATCACGTCATCCCTGATGCACATGTGCATTTCGCTGTTATATATACAAAAATACACCGTATGCACATGTGCATTTTACTATTAAATCACACTTTTGAATGAATTGTCAATTACGATACTTAAATGATTATAAAATGGACTCGATACAGATATATAAGGGGTCACAAATTCTATTCAATGGTCATTAAATGAACGCAAAGTGAGATATAAAATACACTCGAACTCGTCAAGTGTTTAGTCATGCAAATTATAACATAAATTGAAAATAAAACACGTGTATGACTACAAACATGAATAAACTTAAAACACCTCTATATAATACCTATAAAATAAGAAACGTGTACTGCATGCACATGTGCATTTCACTAATATTGTTAGATTTTTTTTAGTGGTTTAACTTTCCTGTATACATATATGCATGCATTATCCTTCAAATAACAAAGTTTTTATACCAACTTGTTTTTATCATACAACTACATGTAGTGTCTACCAAACATATTAACTCAATAAAACAAACGATAACAAAAAAAAAGATCCATATTACAAACCACCTATGTTAACCACCTACTGACCTACATACATAATTCTAATTATCTCACAACCTCACGTTCACCAACATAACAAAATGTTAAACCCTAACATACATTACACAAAATGTTATACAAATTCTTTGTTTGTTTGACAATTTCCTTATCCCCAACCAATGTTGATGTGGTGTAACGCGTGTTTGTTTCAAAACCTTCTTTTGAGTTGACTTCATTACCACCGTTTTAATACGCTTTGATGTTTTTTTTCTTTATTTTACTTGCATCTGCACACACATTTGTCATAAAACACAATATATCACGTTCATCCATAATTATGCACATGTGCATAATCAACAATATATGTTAAATATTGAGCAAATCAACATACAATCACTATTCGTCGTTTCAAAATGTTTCCGCTTGTTTGACCTCGTTTGAACCTTCCTTTTTAATTCCAAATCTGCACATAGGATATTTTGTGTGATTAAACATCAAACATTTAATATTTCAAAAGATAAAACTACACATATACGCATGTGCATTTCTATATAAATGTGCTTAATATATAATAACAACCTAATTCAACTTCTTGATAAACATCCATTACATTATCAGTTTCCGATTCTGGGAGATCAAATGGAGTTCAATTAGTTTCTGCTATACAATAAATAAAGAACATAACTAATAAACGGAATAAAGTAACTACCAAGTACATACGGACTAAACAAATAATACCAACCTGATTCAAATTTCTAATAAACAATTGTGTCACTATCTTCAATTGCATCCGGTAACCTTTTTGTTCCTTTATCCCTCGATTGTAATACAAATGTTACTTTTTTTATTTTTTACCATCTATTAGCTACAATCAATAAAACAACGCATAAGAAAACCGATATTTCGACTTGAATGCACATGTGCAACACCATTACTTTGTTAATTACAACAAAGCACATGCAATTGTTCATTATTGTTACTAACTTATTTATACCAATATGTGATATAACATTAATTTAAAAATTATAAACTACGTTTTACACATGTGAATTAACAATCTTAATGCACATGTTTCGACATTCAATTAACACTTAACCTATTTTGACCCTCAACACATAAGCTAACAGACCCTTTTCTCACCAAAACCTATCAACAACTATTAGCGTGTAGGACGAGCCCGACGCAACCTGTTTCAACATTCAACTAACGCTTAACCTATTTTGACCCTCAACCCATTTTGATCCGTATACTCAACCCGCCTAATCGGCCCATTTTGCCAAGACTAGTTCTAAGCCATCATCAAATATCACATTCAACTAACACTTAACGATTATGTCATCATCCTCAATCACATACTATAGTTTTTTTTAACCTTTTATCTCTCGATTATAACACAAAAGGTACCTTCTTCGACTTTTATCTCATCTTTAACTCCAAATAGTAAACAACACATAAGAAAAACACAATTTCAATCTTAATGCACGTGTGCATTAACGTTACTTTTTCATTACCACATAACATATGCACATGTCGTTAGAGCGAAACACCTTAATGATAAGAATAATTAAACCTTAATGCACATGTGCATTAACATTAATTTGAACAAATACCCCCATAGAAAACAAAAATTATAGCCAAACTTAAAGATAAAGCTCGAAAAGAGTTGAGCTCAAACTTAAACAAGCACAGACTCGGCTCAGCTCGTTTACCACCCTAGTTAAAATAAAAGTATACTGATTACATAGATCAACTAACATCAACTAACCTTTCAAGAGGAGAATGATCAGCAGAAAGCACAACTCCGTGACCAAAACCATCATTCTTCATAATATCATCAAATCGAAATCCATGAAATCTTAAATGGTGATTGCGTGGATAATAGGGTTACATAGGCATCTATTGCCATGGATACCTACAAAAGTAAAGTATACTAGTTGCACATAAATACATAAAGTATTATATGAATCAATATAATCACAATGCATTCTAACACTGACAAATATATTTTTCTTTTTCTTAGTGTCTGTTGTCACTTAAACCATCTAACTTTTTTAATAAAATGTCGAATAACAATTTATTTTGGGTATATGTTATTGTCTATGGGAAACTAAACATTATACGAAAATTAGAATAAAACTCCTAAAACCAATAAATTTAGAAATAAGGTTATTGAAATATAAGTCCACGAAAAACAATTTAAGAGTTTACATATTTAAATTTAATGCACTATCATTAGTTAGCGATCTATTACAACAGTCAGATCCAAATCACAAACATTGTTAACGACTTGTACCTTGCGTTAAAGCAGTCGTACACTCCATAAATCCTTAAACGTGACAGGATGAACATGATTATACTCCTTTTGATTGATAATTTGGTGGTTAAATGCGGTGGTTATAGAGTTGATTGATGGTTAAGATGAAGAGATCTAGGGTTTTGATGATATAGAGGAAGATGAGTTTGTATGATAAAGAGGAAGATGATGTGTTTTTATGTTCAGGTTTTTTTTTATTTATTTATTATCATATTTATAAAAATACCCCCTTTTTATATTGGTTCTTTGGTTCTCTCCCTAAAATTGGTTCTCGTATGATCCCTACCCTATATATATATATATTGTAAACGAATAAACTTAAATTCTAAGTTGAATATAAACATATAGTTAACCACCATAAATTGTGAATAATAAAAAGAAGCTGAAGCCCCCCCTTGATTTCGCTGCAATGCGTGTAGAAAGATATAGTTGCTATTATTAGTCTAAAGACGATGTATAATCAAAGGTAAGTTCCAGGAGAAAAAAAATCAAGATTGAAGAATCAGAATCAAATATAAAGAGATAATCAATTAATAGTTAACAAATCCTCAAACGGTCGTTTTACCCAATACAAATGAATTTCAAGTTCAATGGTTCTGAGTTCTGACTTTCAACTTACCTTGAAGATGTGAAACATCCCTGAAGCGGAATCGACTTGAGCGGATCAATTAATGTTGAAGCCTCCACAATATAAAAATTGATATCTATACCTGCACAGTTTCTGATTCGTTAATCAAAAGCATAAACCTTAACAATCTACAAATCTTGAAACCCTTCCAGAATAGGTTTCAAAGAGAAACAAAGACACGAACACCATATGAAATTTTTATTCATATCTTTTACTTAGAGAGGGGTGTGTGACGGTATGAAAATTGTTACCCAACGATGAGCCATTTCATATATATTATTTTCTCTTCCATGCTATTCTGGTTACGGTGACAACGTAGAAATGCTTAAGTTGGCAAACCATAAGAATTAGCAAACATTATTGCACAAACCAACTTTGGTAGTTGCCTTATGTTAAAAACTTTTCATTCTTGATAGGAAACATATAAATAAATAAATAAATAAATAAATAAATAAATAAATAACCTACCAATCTTCCACCGATTTATCACACAGGCATAGAAAGCAGAGACAATAAAATAAGCACTGGCCTTTGATAGATAGCAATATTCAAACTAAAAGAACATTCCACATTGACTACCTAAATCTGCACAGATGAAAGCATCTTAAAAATGGTTATCTATAAATTTAAAAGAAAGTAAAAATCATATTTATATGATTTTAGGAGCATAAATACATGTATTGTTTGTTCTCCTGCTACTTTCATTTGTACCTTTTTGACCCAGTTGCTTTGGCGTTGTTTACCTAACCTCACTGTCGCGTGGCGCTGACACGTTGGTGTTATACGGGTCGCGCGCTGCGCGTCTGTAACCTATTTTGTTATGGTATTGCAAGTGCAGTTTATGGCCTAGTAGAAGTGTTGCGCAGGATGTACATTATATTGCAAGTATTCAAAGTTACGTGAGATCACCAAACTTAGAATCAGTTAGCATCAACTTAGTTAATTACAAAAGCTTCCACCTCTAGTGCTTTATACAATGACACATATAGTGATTGTTGGCATTTTGACTTATGCAGCGCGAAGACACACCAGAGCGACTTTACAACCCTATGCACGGGTAGTCACAACACTATACAGACCTGCCTAAAAGCGCTATATACAATTTAAAACCAATGCATAACAGTCCTGTCCTCAACCATGTATGTTTTACTTTCCATCTTTTAAACACTACCTAAGGATCCCATCTTACAGCCTTCTATTGTGTACTTTCCATGTTTAAATGCTATCTAACAACCCCATTTTACATCAGTAAAAAACTTGCAACAGTGTAAAGAAGGGAAAAAGGTATAAAAAGATTCGAAGTCGGGTGAACTGTAATGGCAACAAACCAACCAACCACTGGACCAAACACACAGATGCAAATTATGGTGAGAATAAATATAAATAAAAACAAACTATCGATGGGAAAAGGCAAAAAAACACTGTTCAAATAGCTCCCCTAAAAATATATATATAATATGTAATAGTATATAGGCTAAGTATCCTATGAAAACCTTATTGAGTTGTGAAAACTCTAGAAACTCATCCAATGGCTATCATGCTTCCACATCTCCCACTCCTCATTAAGCACAAGGACAAGATGGTAATTTAACCTCACCACACCTTCTCTCTTTATTTTATATTCCTGACAACTTTTTGTCTTCCACACTCACCCATCTCTTCTCTCTATCTAATAAATCAAACCCACCCATCCTCCTCCTCCCTCTCTCACATACACACACATACTCTCCCTCCCCCTCTCTCTCTCTCTCTCTCTCTCTCTCGATTGAAACAAGATCTGATACAGATCTCGACATGGAGATTGTTATTATTATTATTATTGTTACAGATCTCGATTGATACAGATCTGATACAGAACTCGATTTGTTATTATTATTATTGTTATTATTTGATACAGATCTGGACATGGAGATCTTGGTTCTTGGAGATCTTGGATCGGCTATTATTTTTGGGGGTTCTAGATGGTGGTGGTTTCGTGGCTTCGGTGGAGACAGTATGAGCAGATCCAGATTTACAAAGGCTTCATTGATGGGTTCGGCCCGGTTCACAAAGGCTTCATTGATGATAAACTTAGGCCTGGTTTGATCAAGGCTCAGCCTGTGGCTGTCAAGCTCCTTGACTTGGAAGCTCCTTCGAGAATGGCTCGTAAGTATTATATTTATTATAATAAGATGATGAATCAATACTTGTACGTTTTCTAATTATATTATTAACGTATATAGAAAGAGGTGATATTTCTAATAAGATTGACTGATTAGGGGTATGTGATATTATTATTATTATTAGTTTTTTTATAGATCTGGTTTGGTTGTTTTATTTTTTAAATTTTAATAAACGAAGAAGTTTTTTTTTTTTTTTTAAATCTGGTTTGTTTGTTTTTTTAAGATTGTTTAACTAATGTTTAATTTTTTTCAAGTGAAGGTAGATGGTTTGATGAAGATGAGAAAAAGTGATTGGTTTGGATTTTTTTTCCTTGTAACATTAGGTTGTGAATCATATGGCAGTACCTGGTGGGTTTGTCGATTTTGGTGAAGACAGATGAGTTCATGAAGATTAGAAAAAAAGGGCTTGATTTTGGACGTTTTTATTTTCTTGTAAACATTTTTAAGTTGTAGATGTTACATAAATCTAACATGGGGATTATAAGTTGTAACATGGTAACAAAAATCATAATATACTATAAGTAAAAGATGTAACACGTAACAAAAAGTTGTTACATGATGAACATTTGTTATTTGAGACATGTTATCATTTTTTTTTTTTGTTACAAGTGTACATTTTAATCATCAATAGATTGTAATTATGTTTTTTTTATTTCTCTTTTATATTTTCTTTGTATCGAGATCATGTTACATAAATCTAACATCAGGAGTATAAGTTGTAACATAGTAACAAAAATCGTAACATACTAGATGTATAAGATGTAACATGGTAACATCAGTTAGCTACATAATAACATAAACTGTAACATGCTAAAGTACATATTATCACAGAACAATAAAAAATGTAACTTACGAACAAAAGTTGTAACACAATTAAAGCACTTGGAAGTCAGCTTACTTGTCAATATTAAATATAAATCCAGCCATACCACCACTTTTCGTTTACAATCAGCATGATAAAGATGCTAAAGACAAAAGTAGGAGATGAGTAAGAGAGATATAGAGTAAAAAATAAAAAGATAGAAAAGGAAAGTTCTAAAAGGTGGTGAGAGAATGTCATAAATGTCTTGTCCATTGATTCCCCCAATTTTTTGATTCCAACTTTACCCTTTTGGTATCTTTTCCACTTAAAATAATTCATTTAATATTAAAAAAGGTTCCAAGTTGATCTTAACCATTCATTTCATCCATCCAATGGTTGGGATGAGGTTTTCAGAGTTTTCACAACTCAGGAGGGTTTTTATTTTAGCCCAACCCATAGTATATATGCAACTTGCAAGTCGCAGAAAAGGATAAAAAATTAGTTGTCAATAAAAATACACGTAAAATGGAAAATACATTATTTGTTACATATCTAGCTTCTAGAAATTGATGACTTTCTAATTGTGTAGGTCTATAATAACGAATTATTTATAACGGGAACTGTAACATCACACAAATTTTCTTTATATATATATATAGAACTCCCTCGTTTATTCATCCGATTCATATTTACAGTATCTTTACCATCCATTTTGTTAAAAAAAAAATTGTTTAAATAATGACGTATAATCAATATTAAATTGGATTGTATTAAAAATTCTGATTTAAAAACGTTAAAAAAATGTTTGCTTGTGCCACGATTCGAACCCGAGTCCCTGGCGGGCTAAACCTTTATCACACCACACAAACCACTACACCATTTGGTGTTTTGTGATGTTAATTAAAACCAATTAAACTTAAACCCTTTCAAAGTCCTAGTCAAAGTCCTAGTCAAAGTCTTAGTCAAACAGTCAAAATCTTAGTCAAATAGTCAATTCATCATAAAACCTTACTTTATGGTGTTGACCAATTTTAATGGCTAATTGAATCCAAAACTAGTATAAAAACCCACCTATGACCCATTATACTTTGCACCTCTAAATCGATTGTTTCAATTCGATTAAACTTTCCCCCATACCTTTCTTCTATAGTCTATTACTTCTACAATTGAAGCTTTGATTATAAGCTCTTGTAATTGGCGAATTGGAAGCTTGATATTCTTTCTTTTTCGTTTTTTTTATTTCTTCAATTTGGACTAGCTACGTTGTTGAGTCTTTGGGATTCGCCTCGCATACATTCACAACACTTAGAGGATAATTCACCTTAGCCAATGTGAGTTTACGTAACCATGTTTATGCAATTCCTTATACTTGCAACATTATACTTAAGCAATTCTACATACATGTCTAGTTGTAAACTTTAATGCCTCATGATTTAGACAACAACAATAGTTAGACTTACGCTTCAACATACATAATCATTAGCTATGGCCAAGCCGGCGATACTCAATAATAGATCTATTGGATTGACAATCCCACCTAGATTCGTTGACCATCTTTTATGGGGAGCGCGGGTGATTGTTATCGTTCCAACATGATATTAAGGTGAACCGTGGATGACGGGATGGACCTAAACTAGTCGGAGGTTTGATTATGTGGATTCAACACTTCATGTTTATTCATGTAGACTTAAACTTACGATAGACACATGAATTGCTAAACTTTTATTCTTAAACTTAATTGCTTGACATGGCTTATGTATTCTCACCAACTTCTAGTTGACCCCCCCCCCCCCACATTTTTCCAAACTCAACAGGAAATACTGATGCTTGAAGTCTAGAGCTAGCATGAGGAGATATTTGAAGCTTTGCTTGATTATTTGATGTAGACTTTAATGTAATTCAATATTGTAATGAAATAAAGGATTATTTAAACTTGTGTACTACCATGAGCTACTAAACAATCATTCATACGTGGCACCTCGATGTTTCCGCCATCGGTTGGGGTGTTACAGGAACGGGACACCATCAAAACTGGTCACAGGTACCTTACTATCAGCACGGTAATACTGCCGTTACCCATGCTGGTAGCGGTCCCGTGAACCGTTTTCTGGTTCTTTTTAACAGGCTAGTAACTTAGCTTTTTTTTTATTTTGATTAAAATAATATTTTTAACCGTCTGTTTAATATTGTTTTATTATTTTAACTGTTTGTTTTAGTATTGTTTAATATAATTAAAGCATAAAAATAAATTAAAACCTAATTAAATAAAAAAACATAAAGAACATAAAAACATAAATTCATTAATATTTAAGAATAAAATTAAATACATTGAAACAAAGGAAAGTAAACTTAAGATTGGCGCAACAATTGTCATGTCTCGACATGGTCGAAAATGTTGCCGTATCGAGCCAACTTGTGACTGGTCCGGATCCTCCCTCGTTGTGCGCTCGTAGAGAGTGGTCCACCGATCACACTTAATGTTGAGATCGGCCCACTTCAGTCGGAGGCTCTCGATGGTCCGGTCGTTGGTGCCGACATGTTGGTTGAAGTCGCCCAACAAGCGGGCCCAGAACCCCTCCGGGTGGGAGCCCGAGCCCGAGGCCCTCTAGAGTTATCGTTTTGTAGAGCTGGGTCGTTTGTGGTGTCTTTGTAGCACACCACCAACGCCATCTCTTGTTCCTCGGTCCAGCGAGTCATCTTTGTGCAGAGTGTGGGTGTTTGTTTGTTTAAATCGTGGTAAAGTGTGAGTTTTAACCCCTACGGTTTGATGTGTTTATATATAAAAGTTTGGAACGGTTTCATTGTTAATATTCAATTTTACTGATTGTTTAGGTGAATTCAATTCGATTGACGGTTTCCAACAATTCACAATTCAATTTTACTAACCGTTTGGTTGGACGGTTGTAATAGTGTGAAATTAAATTATTATTAACCGGTTTAATAATTTAAACCATGTGAAATTTAAAAAAAAGTTTAGATATTTAAATGAAAATAAATAAAAGAATCAGTGGAGCGCTGCCTAAAAAAGTTTTTCAGTGAAGTAAATCGGTGAACTGAAGTGGCAATGTAGGATTGGTTAAAATTAATAAAGGAAGAAAACTTAACTAGGAGTGCCTCCCCCCCCCCCCCCAAGCATAAGATTATAAATAGTGGGCTATCTTCATTCAATTTTCAACACACATACATATACAAATATATAAAGGGAAAACCACCGAATTGGTCATTGACCGAGAGAAATCACTAAAATGGCCACCTCCCACGACTTTGGATAGTTCGTAGTCGTTTCCCGGATTTCGAGGCTCTGGAGTCGACTCCGGAGACGCTACCCCTAATGTCCAATGGAAAGAATCCACTTGTCTTGAGACTCTACAATGCGTTTCTACAACGTCTACGTGCCGCCGAGACGTCTTCGGGGAGGTGGGAGACGACACCAAGTCTTCTCGGCTCATGGCTCAAGTGGTTTCGGATCCCCTCAGTTGGCTCAAACGGACACGTCTCCTTGATGTCTCTCTACCTGCCAAAGCCGCTTCCGGATGCGTCTCGGTGACGTGTCTGGTGTGAAACCTCGTATTAGAGACGGTTCTGGCTGGTCATGTCTCATCCGTACTACAACACTACGGAGGTGTCTTTTGCAGCCGGTAACGTCGCCAGTGACGTCTCAGGCGTACAAAAGACGGCTCCGGAGATGTCTTTTGCAGCCGGAACCGTCGTCGGAGACTCCATCTCCGATTTGACAAGTTCAGTCCGTACATAATGGAGACTTTATATCTTAACTCGAGCAAGTATGTTTGTGATATTTGTTTTGTTTGTTTTGAATTATTTTGTTCTACTTTTCTTGGATAAAAAATATAAAAATGGTTAGATTTGTCGTATACCTTGGTGGGAAGTGGGATGTTGTTAACGAGATGCTCAAATATGTCCTTGAGTCAAGCTATAGAAGGTGTGGTCTGGAAATTGAATCAAACATGTGTTATCTTTGTATATTAAGTTATCTTTCGGACATGTTTGAGATTCCGCCAATTACACGTTAATCTTATAAAATGTCTATGTTTGATGATACGATCGATATATTTAATGATCGTGATGTATCATTTCTTTTCAGGTACTTCTTCACTTGTACTTTCATTGTCAAAAGATGATTCACTTCAGGTTCTTCTGACTCAGGTACATCTTCTCAGTGGGGTGATTCATGCTTGTCAGCAACTGGAACTCTTTCATTCTTCATCAACCCCTGTTTCTTGATTTGTATAAATTCTGCAAATTCTCAGAATTTTGTGAGCAAACAATTTTATGCAATAGGGGGTTCAGTATATACATGAATACCAAGAACATCAGTGTACTTCAATTTTAAAACCTCAAAAACCTGAATTTTGTTCGAGAACCGGTCAAATCCTCAAGAACGGTCAATTTTTCATAACAGACAAACAAATTAAAATAAAAATTCAAACTAATTACAATGGATCTTTTTGTGAGAATCATGTGCAAGAAGATCATATCAGCTTTGTCAAAATGCAACACACCGTTAGTATATTTGTTTTGGTATACTTATTAAAGTGCTAGAAAGCAGTCCAAGACGATTACTAGCATCGTTTATCCACTTAAACAAACATACACACACGTCCTCAAGTCCTATTAATTTCTTATTTCCATAACGTGTGTTAGACCGAAATAACTGTGTGTCCCACATCATGACATACCCCCGCGATCAAGGTATGCACAAAGCTTCTTCATAACAGGTGAGTAAATTGCTGACATCTGTAATTTTTACAAGGTCAAGATCATCGGTGATCAGGTCTGCATATATTTGGATGCAACAGAGAGACCAATGGATTCTCGATTAGGGTTAGGACAAATACCAAATGTTCCGGTATGATCATTGCTTTAGGCTTTTGATTTGTGCCTTTAGCTTAAATTCTCTTTGAGAATTTTGGGTTTTGGCATTTCCTTATTGCTCTTTTAAGACGTCCTGACTGTGCCTAGGTCAGCATATATCTGGATGCAGCAGAAGGGTAGCCAGCACATCCCCAGATGTATCAACAATTTAAAGACCTGAAATCTCAGATTTTGGAAATCTATCAACGCAGGATTTAAGACCATAAAATCATACGCCGATGATGTGTTACCCACAAGTTACACAGTCCTTTATCTTTAGCATTAATTTTGAACTGAGTTCGTTGTGCAGCTTGCTTGCCAGTACATCGTATAATGGAGCTGCAATCACACTTGATTTAATTTTCTTTTCGATGTACTATCATTTCTTCTTTTTCGCACCATGAAATTCTCATTTTCGGAATTTTCTATTGTTTTCTATTGATACCAAACTGAGCCTTCAAAAGACTTCTTAGGCTCTGATACCAATTGTAAGTCCAGAATCTTCTCTACCGGGTATCAAACAAAAAAACGAGTGCGGAAAACAAGATTAAATGTAAAGAACAAAAGATTAAAACACACTGAAATCCCTTGTATTACTGCTTCACCTTGCACACAATCTCTAGGATTGTATGGTACAAGGTGGTGGCCAAAGAACTACAAATGAAAGGTCTAACCCTAAAATGAGCTTAAACAAAACATTATATAGGGTCCACTAAAGCCTTGGCCCACATGGCCTAACCCAAGTCCAATAACTAAACTAAGCCCAATAATAATAAACTGACTTAATAAAGACAAGCGTAAACCTTTAAATCTAGCCCAACAGTAATTGAGTTGGTTCCAAAAACCGTGTAAACACTAGTTCATCGCATGTTAAGGGTAGCTAACCCATTCATGATAACTAACACCGATATACCGAACTGCTGATGTATGTGTAGTCACAAATGTGAGCTGCATGCCTTACATCATTGCCTATCAACAATGATAAAATCTGTTAAGTTATAGTTCACTCCCGCACTCCTCCGAGCCGGTGTGAGGTTTGTCAGACCTAATAGCGCTATCAACTAATAACCCGCTTGCCATAACTCGGCAACTCATTCGGTATGTGAAGGACTTACAGATGATAGAGTTGGTTTAGTTCATCAAGGACACAGTTTGCGAACTAGCAAAACCCGACCCACACAAGGAGTCAAAACCCAACCCACACAAGGAGTCATAGCATCCCAACCCGGGATGTGTAAGTAGTCCCAAACCGGACTAGAAAAGTTAAGTACGTTGTCTCAAACCCGAGACGCATGCTTTTGAGAAAAAGTAGTGAAACTCACTTTAGTATGCAAGCACTAAATTCCAAACTTCAAAGTAGGGTGCACTACCGACTCCCTAGTACAAGTGTCACCAAGTAAGTATATGTGTAATACCATTACACCATATAACCCGTTTGTCCAAGATGTTTAAATGTTCAAAAGCGTGTAAGTGACACCTAGTGATTCTACATGCATAAGTAAACCCTACGGACCCGTTGCTGAATATGTTGGTTACAATTAGTTTTACACTCCATATGCATCTCATACAAGTGCCCATTCAAGTACATATCAAATACATACCACCTAGGACTTCAATTAGTCACGTAAACACATAATACACAATCTGAGTTTTTAAGACAGATTGTGAGCCACCAAAACTAATTTATTTAAAATACTTAATCAATGAATTAAACTCCCAGATATTTAATTAATATTATTTGGGATTCATTTAATAACCCATATTTTTTTTGTCTCAAAACCAAACACAAAAATTATTAAAATTCGTTCAACATAGCTATGTCCAGAAAATCTCCCCAACAGGTCAGTTTAGTAGAAAAATTCCCAATACTTGTATATTCATCCAAACGGGATGAATCTACTTGGAAAAGTCAAATAATTGCAATTTTAATCTACTGTAAAAATTTCATAACTTAATTCTTTATAAAACTCTAGTTATAACGATTTAAAGTTGACTCAGTTTGTTAATCTGAAAATCTGATATGACCTTTATTCAAAGAAAAATCCAAAAACATATCAAACGACATCCAAATCAGATGGTTTTACCCATTCTAAAAATCTAAGACCATTTACAATCCATTCATGCAAAGAATCGATCAAAACAATTACTTTCAAGCTACGTAACAGACCCTACAAGTTGACATTCAGATTCTGTCCAGATTCTGATCATGCAATATTATCAATTATATCAAACCCTAGTTGCATATTATCAATCAATAACACCTAATAATCATCACACAACATCAATAAAAGTCACATCTGATCAAAACCCTAATGATACATCATATACATCATCATTCATAAACCCCAGGAGTCTAAAACATCAAGAACATGCATAGTCATCCAACCTATCAATTTCTAATCGCATAGGATCATCTTTAACCCAATCAATCTTTATAAACTTCAAGTTTTAATCTTTATGAAAAGGTTTCAGACCTGTAAAAACTTAGTTATGAGGTTTTATAACATATTTAAGAAGATTAAAATACAAAAGATTGAAGATTATACCGCAAGCCTTTCAAAACAATCAACCGAATGCTCTCCAAGCTTCCCGATCGATGTTCTTGAGCCTTAGCAGGTGTTTAGGGGTTAATATTTCATAAATAGTGCAGTGGGGGCGATTAGGGTTTCAGTTTAGGAGATACAAGAGGCTTAAGGTTGCTTAAATAGTAGTTTAAGGCGGTTTGGTGAAGTCTGGTGCCCGCGCCGGGTTACCTGCTTCGTTGTACAACTTGTTTTCATCGATGTTTTCGCTATTTTGGACCATAATAAGTGTAACCCCATGTGTTAAGACCCCAACCATCCTACCGGTCCAACCATTACGACTTTTATTAACGTATTCGGTTTAAGTTCATGTAATCACATACAGTTTGCACATAGTTTCACAGAGTATCATCGTAGCACGTAATTGCAATCATTCTCAATCAATTAATTCACAATTATTTAACTTCATTGTTCACCAACGTCCGAGGTTCACTAATCATGTATACAATCTGGTAATTCCCCGAATTACCACTTCATGCAGTTATTAACCTATAACTGTGCAACGTGTGTCCTATCTAGCTAACCCTAGTTATGTAGAATGCAAGGAATGTAACTAGAGTTTAGTCAAAGTGAGAACCTGAAATTGCGGGGTATCACAGAAACCCCATAGGTTGATACATATAAACTGTTTCAGTGAGGTTACCATGAAGAAAGGCATTGGTAACGTCCAGTTGATGAATGGGCCATGACTGTGAAAGTGCCATAGTCAACACAGTCCGTATAGTAGCAGGTTTAACCACAGAGCTAAACGTCTCCCCACAATCAACACTAATTTCCTGATTACGACCGTCACACACCAAACGAGCCTTATATCTTTCAAGAGAGCCATCAGACCTGTATTTATGACGAAAAAGCCACATGCTACGAATAATATGCATATTAGAATGTCTCGGGACAAGTTCCCAAGTCTTGTTTTTAATTAAAGCATTAAATTCGTTTTTCATGGCGTTATGCCATTCCGGATTAGACAAGGCGTCTTTTGGGGTCTTGGGTATGGGTGCGATATGTGAAGTGGATAGGTTAAAAATGTGTTTTGGTTTTGAAATGCCGGACATGGCACGGGTCTGGATGGTTCGGGCTGGGGGAGGAGGTGGTGGAGCGGGTACTAGGCTAGGCGGTTGTGGTGAGGATGGGTGAGGAGGTGGGCCGGCTGTGTGGGTTACAGGTGAGGGGGTATTGTGCGGGTGTTGGGTTTAAGTTGTGGTTTGGGTGGGCTGCGAGTTTGGGCCAGTAGGAGGAGGGTTGGTTTGGGCCAGTAAGGTTTGGTTTGGTGGGGTAGGGCTGGGCTGGGCGAGTGTTGTCTGGGCGATGGTGGGCGGGAATCAGAGGTGGGGTTGGGATGTATTGTGGGTGGTACTTGGTATAGGGGATGTATATTGTCATCCAGAAATGTGTAGGTGGTTAGGGTTATTTTGTGGGTCTTTGCAAATGGAAATATGGTCTCATCAAATAGTACATGACGATTGATGGTAATGGTGCGAGTTTTAAGGTCAAGACATTTATAGCCACGGTGGTTGGAGGGATATCCAAGAAAGACACATGGGTACGAGCGATATGCTAATTTGTGGATGGTGGTATGTGGAATTAATGGGTAACATATGAAACCAAACACTCGAAGGTGTTCGTATGACGGCATGCATTGGTATAGACGTTGGGTGGGTGTTTGGAAGTTGTGGATTTTAGATGGAATTATGTTTAAAAGGTAGGTTGCGGTTTCAAGGGCATGGGGCCAATAAGTGGTAAGCATGGATGAATGAGCTAAAATGGTACGCATGAGGTTGTTAATGGTTCGGATTTTACGTTCAGCTTTGCCATTTTGGGATGAAGTGTGTGGGCACGAAAAACGAAAATGCATGCCGCGTGTGTTGCAAAAATTGTGGAATTGATTGTTAGCATATTCTCGACCATTGTCACTTTGAAATTGTTTTATTTTAGAGTTGAATTGGGTGTGGACAAAATTGGTAAATTTGGTAAACATGGCAAAAACGTCTGATTTGTTTGAAATGGGATAGGTCCATAGAAAATTGGTAAAGTCATCTAAAAATAGCACATAATATCGATGACCCCCATTGGATACAATGGGTGAGGTCCAAACATCACTGTGTACAAGATCAAATGTTATACGAGTACTTGTATTAGAATCTAGAAAAGGAAGTCTAGTATGTTTACCATAAATACAAGCACTGCAAACTTTATTATTCAAAATACCACAAGAAATTGAACTAGAAGTTTTTAATTTATTTAAAATGGCTGGGCCTGGGTGACCGAGCCGTTGATGCCAGATGTCTTGAGATATGGCTGCATAGGTGGAAGCAGAGGTGAGGTTGGTGATGTTGGACGAGCTGAGAGTGTAGAGATCCCCCGAGCTATTGCTGCGCAGGATAGGTTTCTTGGTCTGGAAGTCCTTGACAGTAAAACCATAGGGGTCAAATTCAACAGATAAATGGTTATCAGTGGTAAAACGACGGACAGATATAAGGTTTTTAACAAGGTTAGGTGCATAAAGGACATTGTTAAGTTTAAAGGGTGGGAATGGTGGTGGTAAGGTTATGTTTCCTTGGCCTAAAACCGGGATGGTTTTACCATTCCCAACAATAATGTTGCGAACAATGCTAGAATTAAAAATAGACTTAAACTTATCAAATTGAGGAGACATTGTACCTGTAGCACCAGTGTCCATGGTCCAAGACGAGTCATTGTTCTGAAGGGCCAGATTGTAGAGGGCCTGTGCGATGTTAGTGGGCGAGTAATTGGCAGTATATGATTGGGCCGAAGAGTTGGCTGCTGGTTTTGGGCATAGAATTCCAGCCGAGTGTTGCTGGGCCGTAGAGTTGGTTGAAGGATTCTATGAGTTTTGTTGCTGTTGGGGCCCCGAAGAATAAGACTGTTGGGCCGAGGGGTAATGGGGCATGGGGTAGGTAGGATATGGGCAAGGAGGGATGGTCCATGGGTTCCATGGAGGTGGGGCAGGCTGTTGCGAGGGGACCGAAGCCCAGGGAGGTGGTTGCCAATAGTGTTGTGTGTATGTGTGGGTTTGTTGAAACCGGCCTCTGCCGTTGGAAAAGCGGCCGCGTCCACGGCATTGGCCTTGGCCTCAGCCACGACCACGGTCACTTGCCTCCGACATGGACGGGTTCCGGGTTTCATTTGGGTTGGGCGATGGGGTGGTGGAGGTATGGAGAGTGATCCCCGCGGCTTGTGTAGAAATTTTGGCTTGGTTGATTCGTTGATCCTCAACCTGGCACAAGTGAGACCGGGTGCTATAAAAATCGGGTAAGGGTTGGGTGTTTTGTAGGATGAGAGAGATGCTTTTATTGTTCGGTCAACCTGACAAGGATTTGCATGACGAGTTGACTTTTGGATATGTTGGCATTTAGGCTTGTGAGTTGGTCATATAACATTTTCATGTGTTGGCAATAGGAAGATATATTGGAAAAACGGTCAAAGCGGGTATTGAAAAATTTGTTTTGAAGGGTAATGATGCGGGCGGCTTGGTTGTCAAGAAAAAGGTTTTTGAGGCGACACCAAGCATCATAGGCGGTGGTGTTGTTGATCATAATTGTGTGTACAAGGTCTTGAGTAATGGTGCCATAGGTCCATTGTAAAACAATGGCGTCTATGCGCTCCCATGACTCGGTGTGGGTAGATTTGGCAGCCGGGTCAGTGGTGGTTGACGTGGAGGAAGAGGAGGTGGCCGCACAAGGTTGAAGATGGTCAAAGACCTCGTACGCCTTGCAGTGAATGGTGAAGAGTTCGGCCTATGTGTTGTAGTGTTCGGTTTGACTATCTAGGATGAGGGGAATGAAGTTTTTAATGTTTGTGATGGTGACTGCGGGATGAATGGATGACATGTTCGACAATCGGTAAAGAAAAGGATTGTTGTCGAGGTGGGAATGGACGGCAGAAAGTTGCTGCTGTCGTGGGAAAGAAGGCGGCAGAAAAAAGTTAGAGGAAAGGAGGTAGGGTTAGGCTTGATACCATGTAGAAGATTATGGTTCAATGCTTACCTTTGTATTTCATTATCTCATACATATATACAAATGGTCTTCCCTTATATTTGGGGAGTGATAAACATCTATATCTATACTATATATAATGCATGATCCAATGGTATTTTAATATACCCAAAAGTTAAGAACTTTATTTTCATTAACCACCTTAAAATGGGGGTAAAATAGTCATTCAAACACTTTTACATTTTAATACCTCATTTAATTACACTTTAATACCCTCAACTTTAACCAAATTTTGTTTATTTAAATAATAGTTGTATTTTTTTCCTTGTTTTAAGGCAACACCCTTCAGGATTTTTAAACGACCATAATTTTGTTGTAAATTAAAATTTTTATCAAAAAAATTACATCATAAAAACGAGAATTTAATTCTCTTTAATTTGAATATAGTATTTTTAATGTTTTTTCATTTTAAAAAGTTGATGTGTTACGTGATTAAACAGGGTCGGCTCAAACATTTTGAGGGCCTAAAACGAATTTTGAATTTGAGGCTCTTTTAGCTAAAAAAAAAATGTTCGTCAGTTTGCTTTCAAACCCGATAAGTTTACTAGATTTGAATTTTACAAATCACTTTTCGAATTTGAGCATAAGAGAGACCATAGTTGAAAATCATAAAATCACCTATGCTGGTGCGAGAAAAAGAATGAACTAAAGACACAAAAGAATGCTTTACCCAATCGGCTTCTATGGTATATTGATTTCCTTATTTCATCAATAGGACATTTTGACAAATCTGATGCTTGGGTGTTGAGTGACTGCCAAAGCACTAGGATGCTACACAAAGTTACAGACTGCAATGGATAATTTACGTAACTGTTAATGGATCGTGAATTGTGATTGTAAAAAAGAATCGGTTAAAAGTATAATCATAACAGTTAATTTAATAAATGTTAAAGATAGATGATACAAAATAAAACCAAAAGTACTGGAGATAAAAAAAAATAGCCTAAAGTTAAAAGCAGAATATGAATTTCAAAATCTAGGTACCAACTATGATTAATTGATTTTGATAATAAAAACATAATGACATTTTAATCATAATTTTTATTTTCGAAGTCAATTTTAATCACACATGAATATCAACAAAGACCTAGCATTTTATTGTAAAACATGAAGTTATCATTCAAATTATGTCATATTTTATCTGTCGTAAGCTGCAAAAAATCAACTACTGAGTGGCAAAATTAATAGATTATCAATTTACCTTCAAGGGATGTGTGGTAAATCAACAATTTATGATCATAAAAGGAATCAAAGCAATAACGCAACAAAAGATGGTTGGACTATGAAGGTCGTGATTTTAGGATTCAGATATACGACCTTTCACTATCACTACACGATTTGATTTCCAGTCTTCACTTTCTCGGTAACATTTTTTAACCTAAGCGCCTTTTTTTTATCAAGCTACAGTTCAATATTACACAACAAATGCCGAAAAAAATATAAAATAACCTTTTAGAATAGGCCCTAAGCCCATGCTGTAGTAGAATTATACTTTAACCAAAGTTTGGTTTTAGTTATTAACAAAATTAAATTAACCGGAATGAAAACCGACAATTTAATCACATCAACCGAACTAATTGACCAATTGGTTAATAAAATTATTTAACTCTGATTTTGGTTTTGATTAAAGCTAATAACTAAATTGGACCGAACTATACATACTCGTAAAATTGGTTGTGTTCCCCGCCGCATCGCGCGAGAACCCTACTAGTAACATTAAATGTAAATCCTTTCTATAATTACAATTCAAATATGTAGCAGCTTGTTGCCCGTTTACCTGTTATTATGATGTAACTTCCGTATTTTGTTTTAATAAAATTAACCTGTTCTGTAAAAAAAAAAAAAAAAAAAAAAAAAAAAAAAAAAAATATGTAGCCTATTAATAATGGTTAATATTAAAAAACCAACATACATTCTTATATTGAATGAAAAGGTCCTTCAACCTTGGCATACGTAAGTCTGTGAAGTTGTTATTAAGACATGTGCTTGTGAAAAAAGAAACCGCATAAGCGAGACTTGTTACCCTTCAAACCGGTCAAAATTGATGAGATGATGTTCAAAGTGTGCAAAACTGCTTGTCGCTGATACATTTTTTTAACACATCATAATTGAATTTGTATTAATCAGGACACCCGTCGCAACGCGCAGACATTCCCACTAGTATACATATATAAAATTTTTGTCGTGCAAAGAAAAATTATCTATATCTATATCTATATCTATACATATAATAAAACAAAGCCATTTTAATGACATGACACTCAAACAGGCATTCTCTTTCTTGAGTTGTGTCATGTGTCATCCCATGTGGCATTAAGATATTTTAGGAAAAAAAGAATTTAAAAACAAAATTGGATTTTTCATCCTCATGTTTCCTCTCATAATTTTTAAACGTTAATATCTTTAATATATGAGATTTTTTAAAGAAAAAAATTACACCAAATTAACAAGCGTTTTATTATCTTTCCAACGAGTACCATAGTGCTATATAAATAACGGAGAAATTTTTTGTGGGGTTTTGTTCATACAGAAAAAAAAAACACAAAGTGTTCAGATAAATCATTAATCATGTATAGGCAAGTCACTAATTATGTTCAAATTAGTAAATATGAATTTTTTTAACCAGAGCCGAATAGGTTAATAAAGTTATACCTTGTTTTAAGTTAGGTATCAATATTAGTATGTTAGAGTTTTACATATGTTTAGTCCTTAGGATAGGTGTTAATATTAGAGTTACATTAAAGGTCTACATTCTTTTAGGTTAGGTGTTAGCATTGGAGTTGTACATTATTTTACGTTAGATATTAATATTAGAGTTATACATCAGTCTATTTCATATATAAAATTGATGTATCATATTAAATTTCTCAACCCGGGACGCTCTCGGGGTATAATCTATTATATAATAAACCAAAGCATTTTTAATGACATGTCATAATATTATGCAATCTCTCTTTTGAGAGATGCCACATAGGATGTGATGTGGCAACTCTAGATTAATTAAAAAAAAGAAATAAATATGGTTTAAATGTGATTTAACATAATCTATTAAATACCTAATCTACTAAATATAAATATTAAAACTTTATTATTTTCTCTCTCATGTTTTCTCTCATAACTTTTAAATGTTAATATCTTTTATATACGAGATTTTTTAAAGAAAAAATTTACACCAAATTAACGAGCATTTTATTATCTTTCCAACGAGTACCATAGTGTTATATAAAAAACGGAGAAAAAAAACGACTATTTTTTGTAACCCGACAGGTATTGTGTCAGGTTTAGAATTAGTTTAAAAAAAATTGTGGGTTTGGGTCGGGCCTGGGATTAGGTAATACCTGACCCAATTACCCTTTTTTTATATTAGAATATGATAACTTATGACAGGGATTTGTTTAAAATAATAATAATAATAATAATAATAATAATAATAATAATAATAATAATAATAATAATAATAATGGGTAGGGATCCTAAGAGAACCAACCCCTATTTGAGAACTGAGAGAACCATTCTGAGCCACACATTTCATATAAAGGCAAAAAAAAAAAAAAAAAAAAAAAATTTTTTTTTTTTTTTTTTTTTTTTTTTTTGCTTTAATCGCACATTTTTATGCAAGAAAATTTTTTTTTTTTTTTTTTTGAATTTTTTTTTCATTTATACATATGTGTATATGACAATTATACATATGTGTATATAGCAATTATACATATGTGTATATAGCATTTTTCAGCTATACATATGTGTATATTTCAGTTATACATATGTGTATATAGCATTATACATATGTGTATAATGCAATTATACACATGTGTATACTGAAAAAAAAAAAAAAAAAAAAAAAAAAATTTTGCCTTAGAGAAATGTGTGGCCCAGAATGGTTCTCTAGTTCTCAATTTGGGAAAAGGTTCTCATTTGAACCAAATCCTAATAATAATAATAATAATCATTAATCATATATTGGCAGATGCCATTTTTATTATTTAGATACTTCTAATTTTATTCACTTTATTTAGATTTCTCAACCCGGGATGCTTCCGGGGTATAAACTAGTAAATATATAACTGTATAGAAATAGGATAATCTCGCTCTATACTATGTAATTAACCAATACAAAGCACCTACATTACACCATTAGCCGGCTGGCATGCTTGCATAATTACCAATATATTATTAAATTTCTATAGACGTTGGCGTTGACTTAAAAAATTTGGATTGTATATAAATTATGAAATGCATGTTCAGATATGATCACAAAACTCAAGGCCTTCCACTAGTACACAAAAGACCAAAAGATGCGGTGATTTAAGCTAAAAGATGCGGTTTTAGACCCGCATCTTATAGCCAAGCATCAAAAGGCAACATTCAAAAGATGCGGGTTTAAGGGAACCGCACCTTTAGACCAAGCAACCGCATTTCTTATCTTTAGTTTTAACCTCATGTTTTGACAAAAGAACCGCATCTCTTGCTTTTAATTTTAGCAACCAAATGTTTAAAGATGCGGGTATCAACCGCATCTTTTGGTATTTTAAGCCAAAAAATGATTTCTTTTATTTTTTTCAGTTTCCAGGAAATTTTTTTAAAATTTCCCAATAAATTCCCAATATATACAAATATATATACCAAAAAAAATGAAAATCATATACAAAATCAAATTAAAACCAATATGAATAAACCAAATATATGAGTTACAAAAGTTTCAAGGTAACACAAATACATATATGTCTAAGGATGAAAGTCATATACAATAACTATCCGAACCGACATCTTCATACTTTCAACCTAAACCAACGTCTTCAATTAATACTTGCAACCGAAATTGTAGAAATTGCCTGAAAAAACATTATGTTACATTAATAAAAATGTAGATTAAAAAATATACACAAGTGCCTATATGTTTAAAATGCAATCTTTATATTCGGATGTTAAAATATTATCATACATGCATACACATTGGTTCGGTTGACCCATACACACACACACACACAAAAACAAAAACAAAAACACATAATTATACATATTTAGTTGACCCGTTACATATAAATAAACATTAAATGGTAGAATTTAAGCTAACCTTATGACGCCTTTACAAAGTTCATGACCGACTACCAAACACCTTCTTAATCCAAAGCGTCATTAATTCTACGACCATAAAATCAATTTCCTCATGCGATGTAATGTCTTCCGTATTCCATACCTGGAAAAAAAAAAAAGTACCTAAATGTATGAACGGCCAAAAAAAACGCCAATATTATTATCACCAAAAACACTAGCAAGTAGCTAGCAACATCCACCAAGCCAAAAACAAAAACAACCAGACAATGTACAAACAAGATATCCCACTCAAAAACGTGATCCGGTACGGTTAGGCTTCTGTCTTCCATTCTAGTGTTTCAATCCCCATAATTAAATCCCTTTTCCAAACCCCCCAAACCTCCTTGTACAATGGTCCCCAATGTATACAAATAAATAGAAAAGTTGATACTTGTATGCATTAAACACTTACTGTATTAATAAAATCATGTTGAATAATATCAACAAACTCCCGCATATGTTTAATAACCATAAACCCGCATTCCCAGCCGTCTGCTTGTTGGTAGCACTACATTTATTTCACAATTAATTATTTTAAATACATAAAAAAAACACAATTATATAAAAGTAGAAAACATACATTTGTCATTGTCCAGTTAAATTCTCTCTCGAAACCTCTAGCAATTAGAGAGGAAATGGCATAACTGCTCTTGCTCTTTTCCTTTTTCTGAGAATCAACAATATATGCGCTTGCGGTGCTCGGTTCAAATATTAGAAGAGTCCAGTGATCGCTAAACAATAAAAGTTATAGAACAATATTATGTATATATATGTGTATGTATATTGGAAAAGTATATATTACCTAGCATTATATGGTGCAAGAAAATATCTTTTGTTGTCATGATACTTGTGTATTTCCTTGATGTGTTTAATCACAGCCTCCGGTTCTCTTACGCATTTTGAACCATTAATGAGCTCCGGATGAAGGAATGCACATTTAGAGTTGGGCGACAGAAAAAAATACCTTATATATATACACATACATATGATAAAGTTAGTAAAATAAACTATATTTAAAAATATTATTATACCATATTAAAACAATAATAAAAACTTACATCGCAAACGTATGTAATACGCTGACATCAAGCCAGTCCCTTGAAAATAACCTTAACAACTCCGAATATGCGATTAGATTTGTAACCGATTTGGGATACATCCCTTGTGGTGAAGACGTACAAATCTGACGGCGTGTCCCAACGACTTCATGTAGTTGATCAAACATGACTCGAATGAGACCGGTTTTCTTCCGTACTTTCTCCAAGGCCAGATTCAATCCGGCATCATCCCATGTATCGTATTCGGAACCATTTATGAGTGTTATTTGTGGTTCGATGGGTTTGGGTACGTGTTTCTGGACAGGTACAGGTGCGGGTTTGGTTTTGGTTTTGGTTTTAGGTTTGGGTTTGGGTTTGGGTTTGCAAACGGGTAAGGGTTCGAGTTCAGGTTCTGGTACCCGTACAGGAGCATTTGTAGCAGTTTGTTGTTGCCCTATAGATAATAACTGAAAACAATTATAAAAACATTATTATACAAAAAATATACATGTATATATGGACTGTTATATAAACAGGTTTTAGAAGACTAGCCATATTAAGAAAACCGCCATCAAAATGTTCTTGATTTTCCATTTGAAGTGGAAGTTGGTAATTTTCTTCATCAACCTAAAATAACAAACAAATTTTTTTAACACTAACATCTCAAACTAAATTAACAAAATATAAGAGTAAATGGGTAGACTACCAATTGTGGAAAATAAGATGAAGCGATCGTTGTGTCATCATTGTGAATTTCTGGCGAATCATCTCTAAAACTCTGTGAACCACGACTCGAGTCCACTCTCGGGGCACTAGCTGGCTTGCTAGGCGTCCCTTGGTTCAAAAGCTACAATTTTACAAAAAGAATATATTGTAGTAAACATTGATCTAGTAAATATACTATAATATATAAATAAAAAGATATACCCTTATTGCATATCGTGGCCACTGAACAATCTGATGAACCAGATCTTCAACCACTGCAACTTCACTCGTTTTTGTGACATTATAGAGATCCAACTTCTTACGTGCGTCAACAATATCATCCTTTGTAACCTTGATACAACCCTCTGCTATTGGGCTACAATGTATGTCCGTTGACGTGCTCGGCCATGCCTCACCGTTAGCCACCTTCACTAGCTTATCAGCCACACTTATTAACATCTCACATTTGGTGTGACTCTGCAAAACCATTTAACATTCGTAATATGTGTAAATAACAGTTTTATTTAGAAAACTATATATATATATATATATAGGGGAAGGTTCAATAGAGAACTCATAGTTAGGGAGAGAACTCGAGAACTCCTTAAGTATGGGGGTATTTTCGTAAAGTTGCATAAAAACAATTATCTAAGATATTCTATCCATTCAATCTATAATCTCAACCCAAAGTCTTATCATAGATCTATAGATCTCCTTCCATATTCAAGATTATTTACAACAATTTATAACAGATTTCATTCCATATTCAAGCAGATGATGTTGTATTTCATCTTTCTCAATCGATCATCATGTCAATCGATGGTTTAGTCTTCATGATTTTAAATCTATAGCTTTAATTTCAATCGATTCAATATATGTGTTCTTTTTTGTGTTGATTTGTTAAGTTCTTATGTTGTGTTGTTATTAAATCGATTTGATACATAATCCTATTTGAGTTCAAACATTGTTGTGAAGTTCACAGATCTACATAAGATTTGACGTTAATTGAGGAAAAAAACATACATTGGTAGATGATTATGCAGATATAAGCTCGATTAATCTTGCTTCTTCGAGTTCTGTTAATCCTTCATCTGATAACTCGGAATTTTGTTGGAAAACCTTGAGGTATATAATTTGCTTAATATATTGCATATGTGCATTATAGTGTTGTTAAACATCAATATGTTCATAAGTATTACACGTATGTATTACGTTACATTATTATGTTGTATATGTGACACTGCAACAATAATGTTTGAACATGTTTATGATGTTATTATGTTGTATATTTACTGGTTGTTTTAAACAACATATAGGTTTGTGTTTTTTAGTTACGTACTGCACATGTGCAATACATCCGGATTGTTACTACTCTATATTTTCAAACATAGATATATTTGTTAAAAAAATTATGTATTGCGCATGTGCACTACATTCGTTCTGGAGTTCTTCATATTTCATACAGTACATGTTTTATATTTTGTGCACATGTTAACTTTATATAATAATAATATTAATAATATTAATGATACACACATTGTTTTTAAATGCAGGCCGTGTATCCCATCATGTTTATAAATATGGATTCTTCATCACATATAAAAGTTAAATGAGGAAAACAACTTATCTTGGGAGATGATAATGCAGAATCGACAACAAACCTTGTTTCTTCTTCGAGCCATGTTAAGTCCGCTTCAAATGATACAAAGCTTTGTGGCATTGAATATAGAGGTACTTATTCTAAAATTTCCGTACTGCACATACGCACTGAATTCAGTTTGTGTTTACAGAATGTTTTACATAACCTAGACGTATGAGTTTTTTTTTTAAATTTACGTATTGCACGTGCACTATATTCCAACTGTGTTTGCTGACTTGATGTATTTTTTACACAATATTTACGTGTTTTTAAATTTACGAATTGCACATGTGCAGTACATTCAGTTTGTTTTTGATGAATTTTTAGCACAGCATAGATGCTTGTTTTTGCATGTTCGTTGGATCTCTCTGGAAACAATGTGAGCATCGGTTATACAACTATATGATTTCATATGTTTTATATTATTATTTCAACATTTTCGATTACTGGATGGCTTTCACCTTTTAAATAGGGATCTCCCAGTCCGTTGATTCAGTTCGTTATGCTTCTTTTGGTTTCTTTGTTTTAAAATAAAGACCTCGTATGTATTTCTAGTGCAGGTAAGCATAAGTTTCCTACTATAAATATACATTGCTTTTTTTTTTTTTCAAAATTCTAAAATTTTAGTATTCTTTTGATAAGTTAGGTTAATGTTTATGATATTTCAGGGACATTGACACGCGTCATCATATACCTTCTTCACACTTACATGATCTCCACGCGTCATCATAAATCTTCTTCATCCTTTCCCTGATAACTTATCTTGGTAGACGATAATGCAGAATCGACATCAAACGTTGTTTCTTCTTCGAGCTGTGTTAAGTCCGCTTCAAATGATACAAAGCTTTGTGGTATTGAACATAGAAGTACTTATTCTAAAATTTTCATACTGCACATGTGCACTGAATTCAGTTTGTGTTTACAGAATGTTTTACACAACCTAGACGTATGAGTTTTTTTTTTAAATTTACGTATTGCACATGTGCACTATATTCCAACTGTGTTTCCTGACTTGCTGTATTTTTTACACAATATGTACGTGTTTTTAAATTTACGTATTGCAGATGTGTAGTACATTCAGTTTGTTTCTGCTGTATTTTTTTTTTAACACAACATAGATACATGTGTTCAAAATTTAAGTATCACACATGTGCACTACATTCATTTTGCGTTTACTGTAATTTTTACACTACATATTTTATAATTCGTGCACATGTTCACTGTATAATAATAATAATTTTTTTTAAACGCAGGTCGTGTATCCGGTTATGTCTATATAACTCCTGGTGGAACCACATATTGGGTAATGAAGTATTGGATTCGGATGATGTTATAACATGTGACAAGTGTGGTCATGGAGGCCACAATAGGAGAAATTGCAAGGGGCAGTCACGATAGAATGGGGTTAATCAATAATAATATGCTATGAACATGTCTTTTGGATGATTTATGTTATGAACATGTCTTTTGGGTCATGTTTGTTATGAACATGATTTTATTGTATTAGGTTAAGAACTTGTCTTTTTGGTATGTAATCAACTTGACGGTTTCATGTTATGGTATTTATCACTTATGTAATGTTGTTTGTTTTGGTATGTGTTAAAAACTACAACAACAAAAAAAGTGTCGAAACGTGTTAAAAGCTCCAACCAAGAAAGTGCCTAAATGTGTTAAAAACTGCAACAAAAATGTGTTATAAATTGCAGCCAATAAAGTGCCTAAATGTGTTAAAAACTGCAACAAAAACGTGTCATAAATTGCAGCCTAAATGGGTCATAAACTGCAACAAAAAACTGCAGAAAAAATGTGTCAAAATGGTTCAAAAGTTACGCCAAAAAACTGCAACAAAAATATGCCAAAATACATAAAAAATGCAGCCAATAAAGTGCCAAAATGTGACATTATGCAGTCAAAAAAGCCGCTCAAGTTTAAACAACCAAACTGATATTAACATGCCATTCATTCATCCGTTAAACTTGGTACATACACAAATTCAAAACACATATCCATTACTTTATACATCCAAACTTAGTACATGGGTTAATTCATTGTAAAACACATACATGATGAAAATGACCTAACTAAAAAAATCAATCTTTTATTCTTCAATGCCATAATTCTAGCTCGTTCCTTATGTCGCCTAATCCAAGATTTCCTTATCCTAGCTTGATAGTCATGGTTAATCGATCTCAATAGACCTGGCATCACTTCATCAGCTCCTCCACACAATAGAGTCTCAGCCAAACCCACAAACCCACAACTCATTCCCTGTAGCATTACACTATGTGAAATAATGTTCACATTTAACATTCGATATAAAAGTCGCATTACACATATGAAATACAGTTACATCAATAATATATGGCAGCACATGTCAAACAAAACATTATATCATTTTAACATTGACTATCACAAATTAAATTATCACACATGTGTAATACATTGCATACAAAGTCTATTCACACTAAACATCAACTAAAACAAGACTACCATACATGTGAAATACAATTACAGATATCTCATATGTGCAACATATGACAAGCGCATCAATCTAACTTAACACTAACTATCACAAATAATATTATCACACATGTGTAATACATTGAACAATTATCACACATGTGTAATAAATGTCATACAATGCCTGTTCACGGTTAACATAAGTTACACCAAGCATATTACACATGTGGACTACAGTTACATCTATAACATACGTGCAACACATGACAAAAAAAAACATATAATCTCAATAAACACTATCACAAATTATCACATGTGTAAAATACTAATATTCATAACACATGTGTGGAACATGACATACAAATAGTGTTCACAATTAACACTTGCTATAACAATCACATTACACATATGAATACATTTACTTCTATAATATATGGCAACACATGACAAACAAAACAACATATCATTTTAACATTAACTTATCACAAATTAAATTATCACATATGTAGTGCATTGCATACAAAACCTATTCACATTTAACATCAACTAAAACAACCATACTACACGTGTGAAATACAAAGCCTATCACAAATGATATTATCACACATGTGTAATACATGGCATAATTATCACACATGTGCAATACATGGCATACAACGCATGTTCAATGTTATTAGCTGAAACAATCATATTACACATGTGAACTATAGTTACATCTATCACAAATGCACAACAAATAACAAACAAAACCTAACCTCTTATAAATACTATCTATCACCAAACGTATTGACACACATGTGTAATATATTTTCACGATTATCACACGTGTGCAATACATCGCATACAAGGCCTACTCACGAATAACATTAGCTAGAAGAGGCATAGTATACATGTGGAATGCAGTTAAATCTGTCACACAGAAAGAAAATCTCATTTAACACCAACATTAACCATATCTCACATACATTCAACGAATAAAACATGTAATGTTACTCGACATTTTGCTATTTATACAAAACACTCAATAATCGATGCAATACGTACACCAAATAGGTGACGATTGTATGAGATTATAACTATTTACGACTACATATTCGTACCTGATGTTGATCCTTGATGATTTTACTGATCTTGCTGGTGGATTTGTAGAAGAAATTTGGGTTATTGAAACCCTAGAATATTGTATGAATGATATTGATAAGAGAGAGATGGGGAAAGAAAGAGAGAGATAGAGAGGATTTCTAGTGAATGATGTGAAATGATTTATGCATTTTTTTTTAATTTCCAATTTTACCCTCCCTTGTTTAAAATCCTCTCTTTTTTAAGTTAGCAATCTCCTTTGATCACAACCATTGATCTTGTAAGATCAATGGTTATGATTTAGTTCTCGAGTTCTCTCAATAAAATGAGTTTTCTATTGAACCATCCCCTATATATATATATATATATATATATATATATATATATATATATATATATATATATATATATATTACCTTTATAGGTGGATAGTCGACCGCTCCATCAGACACATAACTGGGGCCACAAAAATTAAGTGGATAGTCAACCCGTCCATCGTGGTTCACATTTTGAAATAACCCTCCGTTAACCTTAGTATAACCTATAAACTCAATATGACAACTCAGTCAAATTCTATAAATATATTCAACAACTCATGATATATATAGACACACACGCGCACATAGTCATTACCTATGATCCCAGACACCGTCCGTGATCGCCCACCATGCTCCGGTCCAAGAACTCGAACTAGCGGGTCATCTTTATTTTCATAATAACTCCCATCCGCTTTCATATTTTTCTCTTCTTCAAGCTATAAAAAAAACATTTGTTAAAACAATAGTCTATAATTAAAAAAAAAAAAAACTATGCAATTAGATAAAACAATCATTTACCAAATCACGTGCCTCTTCAAACGAATCATCATCAAGTTCGTAAAACTTGGTTTCTTTGTTAAGTTTGGCCCTACCGCATAAGTACAACTTGGAACGTGGGTTTCCTAAACTTTTAAATTCTTTGTATCTAGATTCAAGTTGAGGCCATATATACTTTTGTTTTAATTTCCTACCACTCCACCCACTACGTCCTACACGGGGTACATGTTTTCTCTTGGCAGCGCTCGCTTTTGCTTTCGCGCTTTTCACCTTCACACAAATAACCAAATGTTAATAATTACTTGCAAACATGAACACATAATAATGAAATTTATCATACTAACAACCGGTATATAAGTAAATTAACTAAATAAAAGTTCCCAAAAACCATTCTACACAAACAAAGTACTTAAAAAGATTTGGTCGCCAAATCAAGCGCAAGCCACGTACATTACTGTGGACTCAACAACAGCTGCACACAACAGACAAATGAAGCGCAAGCCCGCTTTAATGCTGCACATTACAGCAGCAGTGCAGCTGTAACAGCTGAAATGGCGCTGAAATGCTGAAACAACGCTGAAATGCTGTAACAGCAGCGTCTGAAAGGCGCTGAAACGCTGTAACGGCGCTGAAAACAATTCAAACATAATAATAATAATAATAATAAGCAATTCAATCATACCTTAAATTCTTTGCTAGTTTTTTGTTTAACAAATTCCTCCCAATGATCAGGGTCAATAAATGGAAACTGATCACAAGCATCTAGTTCTGTATTTACATATTCTCTAACAAGCTTAGATCTAAAGTTTGTGCCAAGTCTTGTAGCCCACTTCTTCATATACTCTTTCGGGGCCTCGGTCTGAATCTTCCAGTATTTCTAAATTTTACAAAACACTAAGTAAAATTAATAATTTATGAGTATTACAAAACACTAAGTAAAACATACCTTTGTTTTCTAACCATAATGCATCAAAATATTTGTCCTCGAATTTGTGCATCTGAATATGAATTGGAAAGGTGTGTTGTACCATCATTCCATACCATGACCTTAATCGTGTAAGCAAGGGACCAAACGGCACATTGTCTTTATCGAAATTAATATGTCTTTTGTCCTCCGGTATCTTCTTTGAAAAAGAAGCAATCCCACGTTTGGCCTTTTTCTTTTCTTGTCCTTGGGAGTCTTTTTTTGTCATACCTATGGTTTACATACATACGAAAAAAGTTAACTAGAGCTATTCAACTTAAAAGATCAAATAATGCACATATACATACTAAGTACAATTAGATAGTCCTACTACACAATGGATTTCTGTTTATATTGAGGGTCGGCCGATGAAGCAAAGGTGAGTTCTTTGATTATACTAATGATATCTAAAAAGATATGTTATCGACTATAGATATTAACATTTACATGAAAAATTAAAAAGTCCAGTATATGTGACATAGTAAGATAATTAACTTGTTTATTATTAATAATGACAAAAACAACAGCATTAATTGAGAGGGATCTAGTGAAAGATTGTTTGTTATTGACTCTGTAGTTAAATAGTCTCTACTGTTGATCTATTAAGGTCCATCGAGACTTTTTCTAGTTTTTCCTCAATGGCAAATGAATAAATAATGACAAGAACCATGGAACCCACAAGTAATCATAATCCGACAAACTACACGTGCAATACATTGAAAGGAGATCTGGACCACATTCAATTTTTATATCCTCAACCACATCAAATTACATACAGACCCAAACATATAAATAATGAAATTTATCAAAAAGAAAGGTAGGGTTATCATCACCTTCAGAGTAGAACTGAGATGGTGACGGTAACGGTTTGAGATGGTGGCTGGTCGGCGGAGATGGTGGTTTGTCGTCGTTCTGCTGGACGGTGGAGATGGTAATGGTCGACAGTTATGAGCTGTTGATAGTGTAATGGGGTTTAATTTGGGGGGGAAAGAACCGCTAGGGTGAGTTATGGGGGGAAACTTTTGGGCAACTGGCGGGTTATCAAAACAAGCTGGTTTAATTTGGGGGAGTTTATGTTTTTTTAATTTTTTACTCTTAAGTTTTTTCCTGTAACAAATTTTAATCATAACTTTATTTAAAATACCATACTAAAATTTTCAAGCATGAATTTTATTATATTATACACTAGCTGATTACCCCGGGAAGGTCCCGGGTTGAAAAATTTAATATGATTTAATAAAAAATGATAAAAGAAGAAAACTCAAATCACGAAAAGAGTAAATAACTTAAACATAATCAATCTTAGTTAAAAAAACATTTATTTAAAAAGTTAAAAAAATAAAAAGCATAAACCATATTAAACATAATACATTATTAAAAGGATAACCTTCAACATATAATCATCTTCACGTAATTTAAAATATGTTACAATTTGACTTTGACTTATATAGATGTAGAATTCATGAAGGGGTTGAAAAATATAACAATTCTAATAATACTAATAGTAATAATTATTACTCTTGTAATTAAATAAATAAAAAAATAACCTTGTTATAAGGTGACACCATGTGTTGCAGTGTTGCGCAATTCTTTCTCCTACCTTCTCTTGATGAAGTATACCTATCCATCTTTAGAAGAGTAAAATTCCAATGATAGCATGGCGATTGGGCTGAATTTCAACATCGTAGATAAGAACCTGGTTTAAAAGAAAAATCATGATTAATGAATAACCTGAACACTTTGTGTTTTTTTTTTCTGTACGAACATAACCCCACAAAAAATAGTCGTTTTTTTCTCCGTTTTTTATATAGCACTATGGTACTCGTTGGAAAAATAATAAAACGCTCGTTAATTTGGTGTAATTTTTTTATTTAAAAAATCTCGAATATAAAAGATATTAACGTTTAAAAATTATGGAAGGAACATAAGAGAGAAAAATCTAAATTTATTTTTAAATTATTTTTTCCTAAAATAACTCAATTTAATTTTAGTAATTGAAAATTGAGAATTGAGAGATAGAGAGATAAATTTAGGGTTTTTATGTTTATCTTTTTTTTTTAATTAAAAAATGAAATAATTTAAAAACACTAAAATCTTTCAATTACGATGTCACGTGGCAGTTTCATGGAGAGGTTGAAGGCATCATTGCACGCCACGTCAACAATGTTCAATTCTTTTATATATATTAATAGATTTAATAGACTTGTAAGTTGAACACTAAAGTGGTAGGTACGTAATTATGATTGTTTTTAGAGGTATGTTGGTCTTACCTTGCTCACATTACAACTGAGATTATATTGTAATTGATGAAGATGTGATGACAGCCCTCATACTAATCCATTTACATGACACCCCCATTCTGCACCTCCAAATCTACCTCCCAAAAACCACTGATCCAACATCTTTTAGGGATTTAATTTGGTACATGGCCTTAATTTTGAACCACCTTCTTCTTACCATGTCTAAAGAGAAGAGAGAGGCAGTGGTTGTAGGTGGAGGTGAGCTAATTGAGATGCGATGCGAGGAGGGTGGCGTTGTTTGGTTTTTTAGAGAGATAAAGTTATGGAACTCAGTGACTAAGGCGGCCAACGGGCCGCCAACGCCTGTACCGACTGTGGTGGCTGTGACATATGAGGTGGAGGTGTTTAGACTATCAGGAGTGGGGGCGGGAGAGGGGCGGGAAGGGGGGGGGGGGAACACCGCCGCCGGTAGGGCGGGAAGGGTGGCGTGGGGCTGGGGGCGGGGAGAGGTTCACCGGCGTGGGGGAGATGTGGGGGACTATGTGGCACGCGATGATTGGTCTGGTTTTTTTTTTTATTTTTTTTTTAACTTTAACACAATATAATATTATTTCCTTCCCCCCCTTCCACTCCCCACAATTATTTTCCCCCCCACAAGGGTCCCACAAGTGCCACATGGCGCTTCATCCCCCTCTTTCCCGCCCCACCACTCCTGATAGTCTTAGGGACCTACAACTTTGCAATAGTAATCTTTAACTTTAACAAGATAAAAGATGAAGCTATGGTGATAAATGATAATGAGAAAGGAGGATAGAAAACGAAAACAAAAATACCAGATACCACTTTTAGTTTTACTGTGGGCAACTTAACGCTCTATTCTTTTTATAATATTTGAATCTTTGAATTTTAAATTTCGTAAATATCTTCATAATAAATAGATTAGTGGTAAAAGAATTTAGTTATATTTAAAGTTACTATATCTATTAATATATATAAAAGAATTGAGCATTGCTGACGTGGCGTGCAATGGTGCCTTCAACCTCTCCATGAAACTGCCACGTGGCACCATAATTGAAAGATTTTAGTGTTTTTTGAATTATTTCCTTTTTTAATTAAAAAAAAGATAAACATAAAACCCTAAATTTATCTCTTTATCTCTCAATTCTCAATTACTAAAATTAAATTGAGTTATTTTAGGAAAAAAGAATTTAAAAACAAATTTAAATTATTCTCTCTTATGTTCCTCCCATAATTTTTAAACGTTAATATCTTTTATATTCGAGATTTTTTAAATAAAAAAATTACACCAAATTAACGAGCGTTTTATTATCTTTCCAACGAGTACCATAGTGCTATATAAAAAACGGAGAAAAAAACGACTATTTTTTGTGGGGTTATGTTCATACAGAAAAAAAAACACAAAGTGTTCAGGTTATTCATTAATCATGTTTTTCTTTTAAACCAGGTTCTTATCTACGATGTTGAAATTCAGCCCAATCGTCATGCTATCATTGGAATTTTACTCTTCTAAAGATGGATAGATATACTTCATCGAGAGAAGTTAGGAGAACGAATCACGCAACACTGCAACACATGGTGTCACCTAATAACAAGGTTATTTTTTTTATTTATTTAATTACAAGAGTAATAATTATTACTATTAGTATTAATATTATTAGAATTGTTATATTTTTCAACCCCCATCATGAATTCTACATCTATATATAAGTCAAAGTCAAATTGTAACATATTTTAAATTACGTGAAGATGATTATATGTTGAAGGTTATCCTTTTAATACTGTATTATGTTTAATATAGTTTATGCTTTTTATTTTTTTAACTTTTTAAATAAATGTTTTTTTAACTAAGATTGATTATGTTTAAGTTATTTACGCTTTTCCTTATTTGAGTTTTCTTCTTTTATCATTTTTTATCATTTTTTATTAAATTATATTAAATTTTTCAACCTCGGGACCTTCCCGGGGTAATCAGCTAGTATAGTATATAGTAGAAATGAACATGGTATCGGTCCGGTACTAAAATTTCTCAAAAGTGGGTACCAGTATCGGTATTTGAACGTAAAAATAAAAAACGTGGGTATCGAACCGGTACCGGTACCGAAAACCAAAAATGTGGGTACCGGTAGTGATACCAAAATTTATTCGGTACCGGTTCGGTACCGATACCCGGTACCATTTGCTCATCCCTAGTATACAACAGCAACTTACAGACTAATGAAATTGTTTGTAAAATACAGAGTAACATGGTATTTATTTATACGATAATTTTAGACAATTGTGCAAAGTAATGTGACATCTTTATAATCATTTTCTTATATAAAATACAGCTTCTCCATTTAAGTTATGCTAAAAGTATATAATTATTAAACGATATCAATTCAATTCACTCAAAACACGGCTTATTAAACATAAAAAAACTAATAAAGTACCTGTAAAAAAGTTTCAAATGACACCATAAGAAATCGACAATGTCTCCAAACAGAAATAACCAAACACACATTTTTTTTATCTTCATTATTTTCATTATCCTGCATAAAAAATTATATTAATAAATCAGATATTAAATTAAGAATATGCATACATTATATTAACGTATCGACTATATCAAACCTTCAACATAAATTCCATCAGTGTCATCACGTAAGTATGTGGTGCGCTTAATGTTGTCGTGATTACCCGGTTCAATACCAATCGAAAATGGTGGTAGATCATCAAGGTGGTCGTATTCCTCCTCGTTAATTACATTATCAACACCAAGAATACGTCGTTTACCTTGCAAGACAATGTGGTATCTTGTTTGCTCGGGTCTTTGACATAGAAAACTTGTTTGACATGCTTTGCCAGAACGAATGGTTCAGATTTATAGCCATCAGTTGTAAGATCGACAAGTGTAAAACCATATTTGTCAACTTGAACACCTGTACTGTTATTCACCCACTTACATTTGAACAAAGGAATAGTGAAATCATAATAGTCCAACTCCCAAATTTCTTGTATGACACCATAATAAGAATTTTTGGCGATTTTTATCATTGTATCATGACGCCGTCTGTTGAACTCGGTCGTTGATGCTATTATTGTAACTCCACTATTTTGCACGACACTTTTTTTATCTTGAACACTTGTGTAAAACGTATAGCCATTAATGTCGTACCCTTGAGATGATTTAACTATACACTTTGGACCCTCTCCTAACCTTTTCACAGTTTCATTAACATTAGTTTCTGCAACCCTCCTTTCCATCCACTTCGATAACTCTTTGTTTTGAGTGTTTATGTACCATATATCATCTTTACCTGGGTATGTCGATCGTAACATGTCCATGTGTTCATTAACATACGGAGCAAGGCATGTCATGTGTTTTAGGACCACTAAATGTGCATCTTGTCTATCTTTATGTAATGGCATGATTGGTTTCATACCAATTACTGCCCGACCCTCAAGTCGATCCGAATGACGAGTTTTAGGAACACCAACACTGTCGCCACCATCCATATAGCCTATGAAAAAAACAAATTAATATATTGTAACTTAACACTAATGTATGTATATATTTTATAATATTATTAGATATTATTAATAGCATTACCTTGGCAGAATTCAATCACCTCTTCAGAAGTATAACCTTCAATAATACTGCCTTCTGGTCGATTAAAGTTTCTCACAAAACCTTTCAATACACCCATATATCTCTCAAAAGGGTACATGTATCGTAGAAATACAGGACCACAAGCTTTAATCTCTTGAACGATATGAGATATTAAGTGAACCATTACATCAAAAAATGATGGTGGAAAATACATTTCTAGTTGACAAAGGGTGACATAAATGTCCTTTTGCCATTGATCCAAGTCTTCTTTGTCAATAACCTTTGAGTGAATGTTGTTAAAAAACAAACAAAGCTTTATAATTGTATGTCGGACGTTATCTGGTAACAATCCACGGATTGCGATAGGAATCATATGTGTCATCAAAACATGACAATCATGAGACTTCATTCCAATCAATTTAGAATCTTTGATCGACACCAGTCTTTTAATGTTTGCTGAATAAGCTGATGGAACCTTAATTTCATGTAAACATTGACAAAACTGTCTTTTTTCTTCTTTTGTTGTATTATAACAAGCAGGTGGCAGATAAATGCGGTCGCCTCTTTGTTCCGGAGCAAGATCTTTACGTATATTCAAAAGTACCATGTCTTTTCGGACATTAATCCCATCTTTAGTTTTACCAGGAATATTTAACAGTAAGCCTATCAAGCTTTCGCATACATTTTTTTCTATATGCATCACATCTAGACAATGTCGAACATCTAAATGTCTCCAGTAAGGTAAATCCCAAAAGATTGACTTTCTTTTCCAGTTAATTCCTTCCTCAACACGAGATCTTTTTCCCAACACACTAGTTAGATTTTCAACTCGTGAAAATGCATCGAATCGTGTCTTGATCGTTCCGTCCTCAATCTCTCCATTAAACTCATCTTTTTTCTTCCTTAATTTGTGACCTTTCGGAAGGAATCTTCGATGTCCCATGTATACAGTTTTTTTGCAATTTTTTAACCATATTGAGTTTGTATCATCTTCACAAACAGGACACGCTTTTTTACCCTTCGTGCTGTATCCTGACAAGTTACCATATGCTGGAAAATCATTTATAGTACAGAAGATCATGGCACGCAGTTGAAAGTGTTCTTTCTTATATGCGTCGTATACGTCTACACCTGAATCCCACAAAGTTTTTAGGTCATCAATCAAAGGAGACAAATACACATCAATATTATTACCAGGTTGTCTCGGACCCTGAATCAACAATGACATCATAATGTATTTTCTTTTCATGCATAACCACGGTGGAAGATTGTAGATGCATAAAAGAACCGGCCATGTACTATGACGAGTGCTCATGTTCCCGAACGGATTGATCCCATCTGAACTAAGCCCAAACCGTATGTTTCTCGCCTCCCTCCCGAACTCAGGATACTTGTTATCAATGGTTCTCCACTGAGGAGAATCCGCCACATGTCTTAGTTTTTCATCAATTATACGTTCATCTGAATGCCAACGTAATAATTTTGCTTCTTCTTCATTTGAAAATAACCTTTTCAGTCTCGGTATTATGGGGAGATACCACAAAATTTTAGCCGGCGGTCCATTTTTTGTCACATCATCGTCAACTTTGTCTGAATCTTTTTTCCGCTTATACCTCGATGCACCGCACTTAACACATGCATGTTCATTTGCATATTGATTTCTATACAACATACAATTATTTGGACATGCATGTATTCTTTCAACTTCCAATCCCATTGGACACATTAGCTTTTTTGCTTGGTATGTCGAAATTGGTAATTCGTTGTCTTCCGGAAGCATATTATGCAAAAGCACTAATAGTTCTGTGAAACTCTTATCGCTCCATCCATTCTTCGACTTTAAGTTAAACAACTTCAACAAAGCATCAAATTTCTGAAATTTAGAACCTGCATATAATGGTTTTTCTGCATCTTCAAATAGGTGTTGTAAATTTTCTTTTTCGTCATCACCCATATTAGTCTCCATGTCATGGAACATTTCATTCAAGTTGTCATTGGGGCCATTTGAGTCGTCGTCATCATCATCAGGGTGTACTGAGTCGTTGTTGTATGTACTACCATTAATGTGTAAAGTAGTCGACGACGTACTAAAATCAACTAGTGATTCTCCATGCCTTGACCAACAATTGTATCCGGCCATAAAACCATTTTCGAACAAATGTAACTCTATTTCATCGGTACCCGTGTAATATTTAAAGTTTTCACATTTTGAACAAGGACAACAAATTGATCGTCTTCCTTTATTCACGCGATTTGCTTCGGCAGTCGTAATAAAACTTCTAACACCCAATGTATAAATTTCTGATAATCTTGAAGTTTTATACATCCAATTTTCACGATCCATCTGAAATATAATTTACATATATACACACATATCATACATACAAATATTCATAAATATATAAACATTTATGACATAGAAGACAATCAAATTCAAAATGTACACAATAATTAGTATGGAGGAGATTTTTTCCCAAGTACCATATTTTGGTATGTAGTACCGAATTGTTGGATTTAAAGAGTTTTTTTCGGTAGTTTCCATAAAAAATCTTGGTTGATAAAATTCTCAATCATTATTCACAATTTAAATTATTTTTTATCGGCAATTCAAAAACCAAAACAACAATCACTACATATGTTAAGACTACTTGAATGTGTCCTTGTCACTTTTTAAAGCTTAGCATAGATGAATATATATTTATTTTAAAAATAAATATATATGGTCTGACAACTAAAATATTCAACAAGATTAATTTTATTTATGTGATTTTCTATAATTGATGTATATGCCAAAATAGTGATGATTATTTAAAAATAATAAAAAAAGAAGATCATAGTAACTTACATGAAACAACTCAAAAAAAAAAAAAAAAAAAAAAAAAAAAAACACTGATACGCTTGGAAAAACCGAAAAACTTGGAATAATAAACTTTATTAGGTGAAAGATGAATTCAACAACACAGTATCAAACAAGGTTCGTAAATTGGAGTTTAAGAGTCAAAATCTTGAAAAAGAAATTGAGATTCAAAACTCTTAAGTTCTGAATTGTGCAAGATCATAAACATCCCTTGCCATGTCTAAATTACAAAAAGCACACCAGAGTACATCGTAATTAGGAATTTAGGGAGAGCAAAGTAATATTCAAGTGGCCACTAATCAAACAATTATTCTTTATGTGACCTAAATCAACAAAATAATCAATTGTGCAAAGAGATGTTACCAGACGCGAATGGATATCCAATTGACTCGTTCTCTATATCCAATTGACTCGTTCTCTCTGTGACAGATACACAAAACAAACGATAAATAACGAAACAAAGGATGAGTTGCTTGAGCTCGGGAGAAAATGATCAAACTCACAAACACTTTATACCAATCGTTTTCGTGTGTAGAAGATGAGTTTGCGGGAAGAACACGGTCGATTTTTGTATGTTAGAAAAGAAAAAGATTAGGCTTCTCTTAAAATTTTGGGATGAGAAATCGTTTTGCTGAATGAAATGCATCAAATTAAAGCTATCAAAAGATAACACAAGAAACGCTCTGTTTACTCTTTCATAACTTTAGACTTCTTTTACTAAAAAAAAAAAAAGCTTTAGACTTCTTTTACTTAAAAAAAAAAAGCTTTAGAATTATTTAATGAAGAAAGTAACTAATTAGAAAAAAATGCGGCCGCCTTTATGGACTTTTTCATGCCCAACGTTCAAATAATTCTTGAAAAAAAAGGATCTTGAACAAGTGTCACTAACCTAAAAGTATTGACCAAAGGCAAAAGGTTAAAGTCAAAGCATCTCTTATAAAACTAAGATGTTTATGTATTGACCACGTATACCATTTATATAATTCAATTTTAAAATTAAGAATATTTTGTTTTAAAGGTATATCTATCCATGTATGGTTAGTTATCAGGGCCGGCCCTAAAAATTCAAGTGTCGGGACTAAACTATAAAAATTGTGCCCCTTAGCTTTAGTACTACCGGGACTAACGATAGAGGAAAAATATCCTCTTGGGGGAGGTTATGAGTTCGAATTCCACAAAGGGTGAAAATATAAACGGGTGAAAGTTTGACAATTAAATTTTTTTTTTACCTCATAACAAAAATAAAATTTAAAAAGGAAAAAAAAAAAAAAAAAACCGGTAAAAAGCAAAAACAACTAAGGGTATGTTTGGTAAAAGTAGCTGGTAGCTGGAGGCTAGAAGCTGGTGGCTGTTGCTGTAGCTTTTTAAATATATTTTGGTGTTTGGCAGAATAGCTGAAGTTTTAAATAAAATTTATAAAATGACCAATGGACATTAACTAAAAACTTGTATGCATGTTTTTTTATTTTTTATGATAGAATGGGTATTTGTTTCATTTACTCACTAAAAGCTTGTAGTTACTAGGAGTTTTTTTTATAACGCTAGTACTAGTAGCTTTTCAATATAAAACTTTTTCTCCTAATCTAAAAGTTTCAAGCTCCTTCAACCAAACAAAACTTTTTATTGAGTATGAGCTTTTTCTTCAAAACTTCTTGCCAAACATACCCTAAGTGTGAGCCCTTTTCATTTCATCTTCTTCATCCTCTTTAGTCCTACACTCATTAATAAACATGCAATTTTTTTCTCAAACCATTTCATTTTCTTCTTTAATTCACTATTAAGAAAACTTGGATTGTCAGAGGGTCAATGTGCCCGGGCCGGGAGTCCTCCCCGCACCCTTAAGGGTCGGCCCTGTTAGTTACACACCACGTTTACCCTTTATATAATTAAAACTTTATTATTGTAGGTAATGAAGGAAGAAGAAAATAAAATTTTTAAATATATCCATTTGAGCATAAGATGCGGTTGTGGGAACCGCATCTCTTGGCGCTGGTGCTTTTTCATGTAATGCATAAGATGCGGTTTTGAGTAAAACCGCATCTCTAGGTGCAACTCTTTTTCCAATATAATGTATAAGATGGGATTGTGTGAAGAAACGCATCTTTTGGTGTTGTTTTTTTTAAAATAAGTCTATAAGATGCGGTTGAGATAGTGAACCGCACCTTATAGTTTTTGCCATTTGCATCTTTTGATCATATGTGTACTAGTGTTCTAGATTTCATTCAAACATGTTTAGCCATGATAGCCCGCCCGATCGATCTGAGATAGAGGTATTTATCAGTTGCATTTTTCATTAAATCTTATTTTAGTCAAGGTATCAAGCAATTAGGTATTAGTCACTAATTAATGATATCGGTGTGCAGATGATAAACGAAACAAGCCCAACAGGTTCTCCATTAGGCCAAAAGCAGCAGGAAAAAAACTTTGCACCGTCTTTTCATTCAATGAAATATACAAGAGTGAATTCTGTAAGTCTACGCGCGTTGTTGCTAGAGAGTAGTCGTAGTTATAATAATCAGTTGTGCTCCCTCTTGTGCTACTTCTGATTAGTTAGTTTATCCTGACTGCCTAACCGTTTAGATTGTTGCTCTATGAATTGTGCATAAGTCTTTCAATTTGAATCACGCAGTCTCTCTCATACATCTTTATCCGTATTTTCGTTTTAGAAATCTAAATCCCAAACCAATATTTACTGGACCAAACCGGGCGTTGAACCGTCTACTGGTCAAATCGGTCCGACCGGATTTAAGAAACGGATATATATGTGTGTGTGTGTGTGTGTGTGTGTGTCAAATCCTGGTCGATACTTAAACGAACATAAAAATAATGGCCTAACTCCCACAAGTTTTATTAATGAAGAAACTAACTCTTCACGATGACGACATGCTTCCTTGCGGTGATTAGATCTTGGTATCAATCACGGATACCTTGAACTTGGCTCTAACACCAATTCAAGTCCCAATTGATAATCAAATGAACATAAACTACGAGGGAGCGAGCGTATATATAATGATCTAAGAATGCTAGTGTTTGCTCAAGATCACAACCAGGTCAACAGTAGTGCGAGTTCTTATGACCAAAGGACGAGTCACAAACAAAGGACTAGTCGTGTACATGGTTGCAAGAATGTTTGAGCTAGGAATGAGCCAAAAAACACCGCTGGATATCAAAAGAAGTTCCAAGGGAATCAAGGTAAAGAAAACATTCTTGGCATTGAAGATCTCTAGTACACGATTCAGAAATTCAGGGGATGAATGTTAGGAATTGCTGATCATATTCATGGCTTCAATGCGTGTAGGCTGTTAGAGATATCGATCAGCTCGAGTTTAGGAGTTGATAAGTTAAACGACATTAATTAATTAGTGAATAATTGTATTGTATCCTATACGTGTTGAGTTAGGATATGTGTTAGATTATTATTATGTATTTAATTAGTAGCAATCCTAGTTATAGTCTAATGAGATAGATTAGCTATATAACAAATGTTACTGTATGAGCTTGTTCCCCACAGTTTGTGTACACCAGATGCTAGGATTGAGGTGGACGATGTGGTGCTGCACCCGGGTGGCAGATAGGAGTGCAGTGACGGCGGGTGGCCGGAGAAAGTGGGAGGAGAAGAGATTGAGGGAATAATTAGGGGAAGAGGAGGTGTCCTAGGTATAAGGATTCAGAGGCAATAGCGGCGACATTTCACCGCTAATGATGTCGCCGCTATTGCCTAATGTATTTTTTTATTTGGATCCGTTTGATCTAGAAACATATCAACGGTCAGGAGGTATTAAAAGGGCCCAAGTCAGATCAGTGAGCATTAGCGGAGACACCCCATTATCGCCGCTAATGCTCATATTTCTTGTAGTGAAACATAAATATGTGTGCTTTTATATATGTATTCAACATATTACGCTAGTGAGTTTCAAAGGTTTTATAAGAAAACGTTTCCATAAGTTTTGAAAGATCAATCCCGTTACTACTATGTTATGCGAACGTTAGCTAGACGTTAAGTATGTTACTACTACGATTGGAAACCACTACTGACATTGTGACACCCCAGGAAATCCCACATCGACCGTGACCAGGAGAGATCCTTGGTTCATAAGTAATGTCTTGCCTCTTAAATCACCAACGCGTTTTGGGGCTTAATGTTAGTGGATGAGAGGAGAACTCCACAGTTAAGCGTGCTCAGGTGGGAGAAATTTCAGGATGGGTGACCTCCTGGGAAGTCTCCACTTGGGCAACCAAAAACAAATCCGTGAGCTCTGGATGGGCAAAGCGGACAATATTGGTGATGAGAGGGGCGGATGTTACAGATGGTATCAGAGCCACTCCTGTGTCGTTCGGGATGGTGGGTGCACACCTCATCAGGGACGATGAGACTCTAACAGGGGGTGAATGTGACACCCCAGGAACACACCTCATCAGGGACGATGAGACTCTAACAGGGGGTGAATGTGACACCCCAGGAAATCCCACATCGACCGTGACCAGGAGAGATCCTTGGTTCATAAGTAATGTCTTGCCTCTTAAATCACCAACGCGTTTTGGGGCTTAATGTTAGTGGATGAGAGGAGAACTCCACAGTTAAGCGTGCTCAGGTGGGAGAAATTTCAGGATGGGTGACCTCCTGGGAAGTCTTCACTTGGGCAACCAAAAACAAATCCGTGAGCTCTGGATGGGCAAAGCGGACAATATTGGTGATGAGAGGGGCGGATGTTACAGATGGTATCAGAGCCACTCCTGTGTCGTTCGGGATGGTGGGTGCACACCTCATCAGGGACGATGAGACTCTAACAGGGGGTGAATGTGACACCCCAGGAACACACCTCATCAGGGACGATGAGACTCTAACAGGGGGTGAATGTGACACCCCAGGAAATCCCACATCGACCGTGACCAGAAGAGATCCTTGGTTCATAAGTAATGTCTTGCCTCTTAAATCACCAACGCGTTTTGGGGCTTAATGTTAGTGGATGAGAGGAGAACTCCACAGTTAAGCGTGATCAGGTGGGAGAAATTTCAGGATGGGTGACCTCCTGGGAAGTCTCCACTTGGGCAACCAAAAACAAATCCGTGAGCTCTGGATGGGCAAAGCGGACAATATTGGTGATGAGAGGGGCGGATGTTACAGACATGATGTTCCATGAATGCCCAAATGGACTATCATCATCCTTGGTAGAACTCATGATCGAGACAATATGCACACGTCCGGCTCCCAGCCGACCCGGGTGGGTTTGTCATGCCCAATAGATCTATCCACATTCCCCCCCCCCCCCCCTTATGTAACCCAGATATTCATGGTTTCCCTAGGACTTAGATGAGTCGTATAGTAAACAAAAGATAACCATAGTATAACATGATCTTTATGAATCCAAAATCTGTAGCATGTTTCTCCTCCATGAGAAAGTGTGTGAAAAGGGGCCGTGAAACTCACCTTAGGTCGCGTTCCTGAAAATAAGATAAACCAACAATGCAATGATAGTCCCTAATATTAGTGACCTATCATAAAATGTGTATGAGTATCTAGACTAATAACCCATAGGTTAACTAGTCCCCGATTGTCCAAACTATGACTACGCATGTTTGAAAACGTGTTTAAATGTTGACCTGACCACACAAGACAGACTCGACATCCCGCTGCTGACCCATTACATTAGTTGATCAAGTACACATAGTTCACATACAAGCAATGCACATAAAACACTTAATTTGCATCAAATTTCCATTTCTACAGTCGTGGGTTCGAATGGGAAATTCCCATTTTCGCCCGTACCCTTTATAGGGTCGAATGGGAATCATCCCATTTCATTCGACCCTTCGATGGGTCGAATGGAATATTCATTCGACCCAACCTTCTGCTGAACCATTGAAACGAACAAAATCCCATCAAATCTGATCGAAAACTTCATGTAATGCAACAAATCATAGTAGTCAATCATTCCTAGTTTATCCTCATGTAACTATACCATTACACACACATAAATCCATCCATTTCACATAACAAATCACAACTTACCTACAACATCAAATTATGGAAATGTCACATCAATTTTATGAAAACTTTACCCAAAACGGAAACTATCAAAATAATGTCATGTACAGATCAACAAGCACATATTTACATGTATTGGTGAATCCCCAATTGTATCATCATTACAAAATTCAAGAATAAACTCTAGATCTAGCATAAAACCCCAAAAATGGGTGAAAATTCATCAAACATCAATTAAACATCGAAATACCCATAAATCATGTTCCAAATCAGTCCTAAATCTTCTATCCAACATCTACACACCATTCTATAGCATATAGCACATAAAACAATCATTCAACCTCATTAACATTTGGGTTTTTATAAGAAAACTCATTATTAAAGTATTAATATAGTTTAGAAAGGTATTAGAAGGTTTTTATTTATGAAAACCCATTTAGATCAGATCTGGACACTTAGGGTTTATAAAAAATGTATAAAATTGTATCAAAAAGGGTTTAGATAATGAACACACCTTGAATCTTCACTTGTTTTGGTAATAGAATGTGTTTTAGCAGGATCTGAAAAACAAGGGCAAAAACTTCTTTCTATAGGTTTGGGGTTGAGAGAGAGCACTTAGAGGCGAGTTAGGGTTGTGAAATGATGAAAATGAGGAAAGGAAATGTATTTATAGTCAGCTCTCGTTCTCACCGTCTTGAGTTAGAACCAAAAGATTAAGTTTTCATTCGTGCCTTTCATGGCACGAATGGAAATCTAGAATTTCCATTCGATCTTTCGACTGTCAATCTTGCCATTTTATCATATGTTATCACATCTGTAACACCCCAACCAATGGCGGAAACAATGAGGTATCACGTAGTGACGATTATTCAATAGCTCATGGTACTAAAGTGTAAATTTGAATACATTGAATTGAATAGTTTTATTACATTGAAAGAAATTACAATATACAAAATTCTATTGTGGCATCTAAAACTGAACTACAATAACCCAACATCTAAGTAAATATTTCAAAAGTCATCTCATAGATAACCTGAAACATGTACGAAAATAATTTGGTCAATACAAAATGTATTGGTGAGCATACCCTGTTAGAATATATATATATATATATATATATATATATATATATATAGTAGGAAAGAGTTTCACAATTCACGTGTTGTATACTGTTTGCAATTATGTAATAAGTAATATCCGTTCAAAATCAACCCTATGAAATGAAAGGAAATATATATAGTATGCGCTAGTAGTAATGAAATACATAGCAATGACAAGGACTTTCAACAGAGTCATAAGGGTATATACCATAGTACTATTCATTGAAATGCCAGGCCCTCAAAGGTTAATGATTTTGACAAGTCATAGACACACAAATTAACACAAGCAAACACACATGAGAATTGCTATTTTAGTAAAAAGAAATAGAAACTTGATATAAGTACATGAGTAGCCCCAAAAGTAAAATGAAAAAGGGGAAAGATATACTCACAGTTTGCGAAAGCGATCAAAATCCAACTTAAGTGGTCGTGAGCTAAGTAATGGGGATTCCGAAGAATCCAACCTATAATGCATAAGAGTACTAATAAGGGAAAGTCTGAGAGTCTAAGGTCACTAGGGTTCTAAGGCATTAGGGTTTGCTAAGTCGATTTGGGGAATTAGAGTTTTTTTTATAAACAATTTAATATGTATCACAAAAATAATATGGTAAAAGTCTATGATTATGATTTAGTAATCTAAATATTACCAATTGAATATTTAGATAAGAATATGTTTCGAATCATAAAAACGAACGTTGAAATTAATTAATTAGACTATAATTGTAAATAATTACGATAATTTTAAAGAATTGAATAAACAGTTGTAAGTTATACAATGAATAACGATGATTATGACTTTGGATCATAAAATACTTCCGTTTTATAAAATATTAAATTTAAAAAATTGATTTTAGGCATTATGAATTAATAAATGATTTATTATAACTAATTACGTACAAATAAAATAAAAAAATACAAGCTATTTCAAATGAAAAATAAAACATTTTATAATATCAATAAACTTCATCTTCTTCCCCAAAACTAAACCCTAATTGTAGAAATCCAATACCTTGAATTCCACAACAATGGAACCTAAATCAATAGGGCTTTTGTAAAGGAGGATCTAACTAACAAAATGACACAAGAAAACGGGACTTACAATCACGTTTCAGACCCAAAAAAGAAAATGGTAAAAATCGCACATTGTGGCCGAAGAACAGAGTTTTAGATCGTGTTTTATGTGTGTTTTGATGTGGTTTATGATGTGCAAGGGTCTAGGAAGGTCATGGGATGTTTAATTTAGTGGGTTTTGAAGGAAATGCATTAGATAAATTATGACAGTTACATCTATATATATATATATATACACACACACACGTATCACAATGATATATGTTACACGATGTTAATACTTCATAATTGCCATCAAATGATACTTATTATGAGGCAGTTTCAAATGGTTGAGACAAAACATAAAAAAATTGAATGTGGGTATAAATTGTTGGTGGATTTTAAAACTACATATTAATTCTTTGATACAAAACTTTCTTTTTCTTTATAAACCAAAGGTATCATAAGTTCATAACTCTCGATTTGTTTAGCTTGAATAAAAGAACATCTTAAATCAAAATTCAATACAATTCATTATCTCATTTATTATAAATCACCATAATGTTTAGTATTGCTAGAACCAAATTGATTAATTAAGTTTTGACTTACAGTAATTACAACCTACATTTGCTCATCTAAATTTATTAGCTTCTATAATATAATAATAATATTGCAATTAAATATTATACATATGAATAGTTGTAACCGTTTAGTAAAATATGAACACATATTATTTGAAGTACGTCAAAATGTTTTCAATTAAAATGCAAGTACTTTAAGGCAAGAACATTAAAATTAAGTGAGACTCAAGTATTTTTTTTAAATTGAGCAAATGGAATTTACAAGGACTAAAATTGACAACTTTCTAAAAGATGAGGGTGATGGTTGTCACAGTCTCCCCTACTTTAGAAAATTTCGTCTCGAAATTTCTTTCAAGTGGAGGTTACTATTAAACAAAAGGCGTTGTAAAAGTCAACAAGGTTTTTAAAATAATTGCATCAGTCATGATTTGACAAAATTTTAAGTAGTTGGCTAATATCGAAAGTAAAAGTTTCAAAATTTTACACATTTAACCCAAGGTTAGAAAGTTGAGGGTTTACAATGAAAAATGAGTGGGAAAGTATGTAACTTGTGAGGGCAGAGGTACTAATGAAGCAGTCTCCCCTACTTTAGAAAAGTTTCTGTCTAACTGTTATTAGAGTATACAACAAAAATCCAAATAACCGAGGATATAAGAGTACACAAGGTTTTAGTTTTCTGTGTGGGTGGTCAAGAGATAGACTCTAGGAAAACGAATTGAAGCTCGTGTAAGAACGTTCTTTTCGAAAATGCTAGCTATTAGTCAACGATCTAATGTATAGGTAACTATAATTAATGGGTAGGTTCTTGGTCAAACTCCTAGTTCGTTTCCGCAGTATCGTTTATGCTTATATATAGGGTGTACCGCAGCTAACCCACCACACTCCCGATATTTTGGACTCGTACTGATTGTCTACCAACAGCCTAAATAGAATTACACACCACCCTCATGTACCTGTAAACCCATGATTGCGTTCCGGACCGTAATCATCGATTTACCTTACACTAGGGTGTTATGATTTTCCATAAACCTATCCTAAGTAATACCAGAAACAGATGCGTGCAATCATGATATGCTAAGTAATTGATACTTCAATGAAATAATGACATGGTTAGAGTTCCTTCCCTTTCGGGTTTACCCTTTAACCGTAATGAGAGTAACATGTAAGTAATAGACATGGTTAGAAGTTCTTCCCTTTCGGGTTCACCCTTAACCGGTAACTTCTGTTCACATCGTTGGCTCTAAACACTCATATTGATAGACTCTGAGGTTTACACCGTTCCCCTCGGATTGAAGAAATACTCTAATCCGAGTCGTACGTGGGCACTGGCTTAGATCTCATACGAGTTATCAACTAGTATGTTCGTTGGCCCTGATGATGAACAAAATAATGTAAAGTATAACAGGGTTATACCAAATATGCGTTCATGTAAGTATATAAGTATAGCATCAAATTTCGATTGAAAGAATAGTATAACGTAAATCGAGTAAATCGCAAAATTTGCACAAAATGAAAGTAAACGAGTTGAACTCTTGCAAATAAGCAGTGTGAAAATAATCACAAATAATGTGTTAGAAATAACTATGAATAAAATGGTGTAAGAATAAAATAATGAAATTTACGATAAGTGAGAGTACGCAGAATAGACATATAGTCTACTGACTTAAGGGTTTAAATTTAGTTAGTTTTACATATATGCACTATATGATAAAAGATAATTAGTAACATTCTGATAAGGATATGTCCAATATTTTGTTAGACCAGAAGTTTTGCGACTGAAAGTGTGCGAGTGTAATAAGATAAATTTTCGTTTATCAAAAACGTAGTTTGCTCAAACTTTGTGATGTAGTTGAAAGGATAGTAGTAATGCATGAGGATAATTTTTTAGAAATCGAAGTGTGTTTTAGATTCAAAACAGGTTCATTTGAAAAATCTTCGTATTTTCATGTGTTTACGAGAAGTCGAGCTTGAAAAGTGTTATAAGACCTATTATTAGTTGCAAATTTCTCTCGAAAATATATAGTGGATACGTCATATGAAAACAAAAGGTTTACATGTGACCTTTAAAATATGTAATACAAGTTTGTAAAATGCAAAATGAAACCATTTCATGAAGTATGTGTAAATCTAATATGTTTTAAAAGACCAAGATTTAAAATGACGTGAATGATAAGATTAACGTATGTAATAGATTACCAATATTTAAGAAAAATTATAATTTATCATTTGAGTCTTCAAATGATGAACAAAACATAGATATCAATATCATAAAACATTGAGATTGTTTCCATGGGAAACTTGACTAACTAAAGTAATTGAAATGTTATTAGTGACTTGTGGGGGTGTACTTTAGCCTATAAGTGAATGCTCATCCCGAGAGTTCCCAGGTCGGCATACGGGTCCCTCGTCTGATTGGGATTTATGCGAAATACCAGGCCTAGACAGAAAACTCAGGATACAAGCGCTCACCCTTCCAGATTGCACGTGCCCCATCACTAGTGAATTCCAAAACTTTAGAGAGATTAAAATCGAGATGTAGAAATAGATCCTTGAGATGTGGATTTCACTCCTAACTCAAGATGTATTTCAAATTTGAAAACTACGGTGGAATGAAACCAGTCACTAAGTTAAGGATGTCACTCCTAGCTTAGTGGTTAAGTTTCGCATTGAAGGAAATACTCTTTGAGGTGTGGATGTCACTCCTATCTCAAAGATATATTCCTAAGATAAATAACATATAGAGGAGTGAAACTAATCACCAAGGTATGGATACCACTCCTAACTTGATGATATCATTTCGTTTATGAAATACGAGTGTCTTATTCGCCAAGCAAAATATCGAAAGAATAACAAGAAAGAACCATAGCGAAAATTTCTTGAAAGAAAATACAAGAATAAAGAGAAATATACACGAGAGGACTCGTGAAAGTAAGCTTAGTTATAGTCTAGGCTAAAAGGCATTCTAATAACCTAATTCCCTAAAACCATGGCTCTGATACCAATCATTAACACCCCAACCGATGGCGGAAACATCGAGGTGTCACGAAGTGACGATTGTTCAATAGCTCATGGTACTAAAGTGTAAATTTGAATACATTGAATTGAATAGTTTATTACAATGAAAGAAATTACAATATACAAAATTCTAATGTGGCATCTAAAACTGAACTACAATAACCCAACATCTAAGTAAAAATTCCAAAAGTCATCTCATAGATAACCTGAAACATGTACGAAAATAATTTGGTCAATACAAAATGTATTCGTGAGCATACCCTGTTTGAATATATATATATATATATATAGTAGGAAAAGAGTTTCACAATTCACGTGTTGTATACTGTTTGCAATTATGTAATAAGTAATATCCGTTCAAAATCAACCCTATGAAATGAAAGGAAATATATATAACATGCGCTAGTAGTAATGAAATACATAGCAATGACAAGGACTCTCAACAGAGTCATAAGGGTATATACCATAGTACTATTTATTGAAATGTCAGGCCCTCACAGGTTAATGATTTTGACAAGTCATAGACACACAAATTAACACAAGCAAACACACATGAGAATTTCTATTTTAGTAAAAAGAAATAGAAACTTGATATAGGTACATAAGTAGCCCCAAAAGTAAAATGAAAAAGGGGAAAGATATACTCACAGTTTGTGAAAGCGATCAAAATCCAACTTAAGCGGTCGTGAGCTAAGTAATGGGGATTCCGAAGAATCTAACCTATAATGCATAAGAGTACTAATAAGGGAAAGTCTAAGAGTCTAAGGTCACTAGGGTTCTAAGGCATTAGGGTTTGCTAAGTCGATTTGGGGAATTATAGTTTTTTTTATAAACAATTTAATATGTATCACAAAAATAATATGGTAAAAGTCTATGATTATGATTTAGTAATCTAAATATTACCAATTGAATATTTAGATAAGAATATGTTTCGAATCATAAAAACGAACGTCGAAATTTATTAATTAGACGATAATTGTAAATAATTACAATAATTTTAAAGAATTGAATAAACAGTTGTAAGTTACACAATGAATAACGATGATTATGACTTTGGATCATAAAATACTTCCGTTTTATAAAATATTAAATTTATAAAATTGATTTTAGGCATTATGAATTAATAAATGATTTATTATAACTAATTACGTACAAATAAAATAAAAAAATACAAGCTATTTCAAATGAAAATAAAACATTTTATAATATCAATAAACTTCATCTTCTTCCCCAAAACTAAACCCTAACCGTAGAAATCCAATATCTTGAATTCCACAACAATGGAACCTAAATCAATAGGGCTTTTGTAAAGGAGGATCTTACTAACAAAATGACATAAGAAAACGGGACTTACAATCACGTTTCAGACCCGAAAAAGAAAATGGTAAAAATCGCACATTGTGGCCGAAGAACAGAGTTTTAGATCGTGTTTTATGCGTGTTTTGATGTGGTTTATGATGTGCAAGGGTCTAGGAAGGTCATGGGATGTTTAATTTAGTGGGTTTTGAAGGAAATGCATTAGATAAATTATGACAGTTACATATATATATATATATATATATACACACACACACACGTATCACAATGATATATGTTACACGATGTTAATACTTCATAATTGCCATCAAATGATAGTTATTATGAGGCAGTTTCAAATGGTTGAGACAAAACATAAAAGAATTGAATGTGGGTTTAAATTGTTGGTGGATTTTAAAACTATATATTAATTCTTTGATACAAAACTTTCTTTTTCTTTATAAACCAAAGGTATCATAAGTTTTATAACTCTCGATTTGTTTAGCTTGAATAAAAGAACATCTTTAATCAAAATTCAATACAATTTATTATCTCATTTATTATAAATCACCATAATGTTTAGTATTGCTAGAACCAAATTGATTAATTAAGTTTTGACTTACAGTAATTACAACCTACATTTGCTCATCTAAATTTATTAGCTTCTATAATATAATAATAATATTGCATTTAAATACTATACATATGAATAGTTGTAACCGTTTAGTTAAATATGAACACATATTATTTGAAGTACGTCAAAATGTTTTCAATTAAAATGCAAGTACTTTAAGGCAAGAACATTAAAATTAAGTGAAACTCAAGTTTTTTTTTTTAAATTGAGCAAATGGAATTTACAAGGACTAAAATTGACAACTTTCTAAAAGATGAGGGTGACGGTTGTCACAGGCTCCCCTAATTTAGAAAATTTCGTCTCGAAATTTCTTCCAAGTGGAGGTTATTATGAAACTAAAGGCATTGTAAAAGTCAACAAGGTGTTTAAAATAATTGCATCAGTCATGATTTGACAAAATTTAAAGTAGTTGGCTAATATCGAAAGTAAAAGTTTCAAAATTTTACACATTTAACCCAAGGTTAGAAAGTTGAGGGTTTACAATGGAAAATGAGTGGGAAAGTATGTAACTAGTGAGGGCAGAGGTACTAATGAAGCAGTCTCTCCTACTTTAGAAAAGTTTCTGTCTAACTGTTATTAGAGTATACAACAAAAATCCAAATTACCGAGGATATAAGAGTACACAAGGTTTTAGTTTTTTGTGTGGGTGGTCAAGAGATAGACTTTAGGAAGACGAATTGAAGCTCGTGCAAGAACGTTCTTATCGAAAATGCTAGCTATTAGTCAACGATCTAATGAATAGGTAACTATAAAGTAATGGGTAGGTTCTTGGTCAAACTCCTAGTCTGTTCCCGCAATATCTTTTATGCTTATATATAGGGTGTACTGCAGCTAACCCACCACACTCCCGATATTTTGGACCCGTACTGATTGTCTACCAACAGCCTAAATAGAATTACACACCACCCTCATGTACCTGTAAACCCAAATAGAAATTGATAAAATATCTTTTTAGAGATGATTAATTTTTTGAACCGGTAATTATCAATAACATGCTAGATTATTAATAATCACAAATATATGTTCTTTTAAATTTCCACGTACGTTGACATTGACTGAAGGAAGTTAGATGGGAAAATTACGAAATTGGCCATTGACTTAGTCAATTTACCAAAATAGTCACCTCAACCGTCTCGGGAGAGACGACTCATAGGTCCCGAGACGTCTCCATGAGGCTTTAGTGGTGAACCAATAGTCAATTGTCACGTGTCAAAAATATAATAAAAAAAATCTTCACAAGTCCCGAGACGTCTCCATGAGGCTTTAGGCATCAGGAGACGTCACAGAGACGCTTCCGACACGGTTTAGGAGACGTCACAGAGACGTTTTAGGCGTCGTGAGACGTCACATAGTCGCTTGGAGATTTTTTTTATTAGAGGAGAGAGAGAGACTTGGGACACGTGGCGTGTTTTGATTGATCACCGTCTCACCCGTCTTCGGAGTCGGCTCAGATGCCTCGGGATGGGGGAACCGTCTCTCCCGAGACGGTTGGGGTGGCTATTTGATAAGTTGACCAAGTCAGTGGCCAATTTGGTGATTTTCCCAAGTTAGATTGTATATAAATCAAAATATCAGAATCAAAAAAATGCATAATCACACAAGGGCCTTTAGTTTACCTTTACTTATAATGGCTCCGCCCGATCGATCTGTGGAAGAGCTACTAAAAGTTGCGTTCAACTAGTATATATAGTCATGGTACCAAACAACATTACGTTTGTTTTACTCACGTATTGATGGTATATGCTGCTGTGCAGATGGAGAACATAGTCCAGGAACATTATTACGAGGAGTTTCCATCATTTAGGGTAAGTCTGAATTCTGTATACGTATACACAGTGATGAAATTTGTGCTCCCTCTTGTGCTAGCTAATTGCCTAACTGTTTAGGTTGTTGCTCGATCTATAAATATAAGGGCAACTGATCCTGTTCAGTGGCGGATACAAAAATTTTTTGTACGGAGAGCACATTACGGGTCTACTAAAAATGGAACGGAGAAAATCAAAGAGACTATTTGAATTTAAGGACCAAAATTATATATTTAATTGGGGTTTTAGATTAGGATGGAACCAAACAAATAGATGGATTTTGATACTCATAAAAACATGTTTTTATACATAAAACAGTTTCAAAAATCCAAAAATTATACATTCACATTGAACCAAATAAGAAAACACAAGAATTAAAAAAAAGTAAGAATTAAAAAAAAAGTAGAACGGAAATGAGTGATCCTTTCTTCACAAACAAGAATAATTATTTTACTAAAATATAATATATAAAAAAATATAACATAAATTGATACTCATTAGGGTAGAGTGTCAAACTAGGCTTGCTTTTTTGCTTTGTGAGTGATCCTTTCATCACCTAACCACTTAATTGACCGTCTTTTTTCCCTTTATCCATCTTCTTCAAAAAACAAGATAAGCAACTTTGGCCGGAAAAAAAAAAGTTAACTTTTCTGCCGGAAAAAACTCTCATGCTATTACTTTACTCTTCTCTCTTTACTTCAAATATTAAACAGGTGAAACTTTGAGAAGGGTGTTTGTTAAACGTTCTTAGGCTAGCATAATAGTGATTTGGGTTAGACCTACGGTGGGCACATGCCCACCCTCGCAAAGCATTGAATCCGCCCCAGATCCTGTTGATATAAACTATTTTTGAAAACATAAGAATGTCCCATTGGGGCAATTCCAACATATATTATATCTCGGGTTGCTTCAGCAATTGCTTTCCTAATTAATGAGTAAAACCGAATTAAAAAAAGATTAATTCGGTTTTACTCATTAATTAATGGTGCATATCGACCGTACAGGGTATTCAAATGGAGGAATCTAATGATTATGCAAGTCTACTCTACATTTATTATAAGGGTGGTGGGGAGTACATTTAAATGTTTGATTTTCACTAATCTTACACCACACTACACTCCACACTACACTGAAATGTTTTTTTCTAAGTTTTTTAAATAAACATTTTATTCAACTACATTGAGTCACTACACGATTTTTTTTTTCTTTTCTTTTTTTTTTTCAAACGAATGGGCCAATCCTTGTATAAACACATACAACTCTTAACAGTGGATGCTTTCAACACATTAGGACCAACATTGATAACCCAACCCATTTTCTTCGGGTATTTTAACACCATTTTCCCAATACTCTCCCTATATAAACCCAACCATCTAAAGCCCTATCAACCATTACAACATTTGCAACCCATCATCGATCTCTTCCACCTATTAAAATCTCCCATAAGTGTTTCTGTTTTGTTAAACATTTTTTCATTTTTTTAACTTATTTTACCTTTTTAACTTATAGTTTTTAATTTGTTTTGGAGGTGTGATGATGATTATGTCCATAATCTTGTTAATCTGATATGATTTTCTGATGAATAACCCTCAAATCCATTGAGCGCCTCAGCACCTCCAATAATCATTCTCCATTTAGTTCTACTTTATTTGATTAGAAATTTAAAAAAATAACCGTTGCAAAACATTTACCGAACTGTTAAATAGAACCAGCAAAAGCTCCACGGGACATGACATCTACCCGTGACTATGGCGGTGGTGTTACCGTACGGGAAATGGGGTACCCGTGGGCTTTACTGGTAGCGCCCCGTCCCCTCTAAATATATATTGCTGCCTAAAGAATTTGTTGGTTACATACGTTCACAAACAAATGTTCCTAAGAGTCAAATTATTCTACACAGTGTAACAAAAATGAGAAGAGTGAGAAGAATACAAAAAACACAATAGATCATGAAATATGATACAATAAGCCACAAAATATAACATAGTGCCAAAAAATATAACACAATGCTGAAGAAAAAAGACACAATTAATTGAAAAAATGACACAATGATGAAAATAATAAAAGACACAATGGTACATAAAAGACACAATAATATAACGCATATTCTAAAAACTACAAGCTAAAACCCATAAAAACGAAGACCTAAAAACTAAAGTAGTAGGGTTCGATAAGACGGTTTCAATGCCGATTGAATGAGTTCAATCGGAGTCCGTTTGATAACCTTCTTACGATTTCCAATTTTTCTTTCGGTGTGTATTTGATCTTAGCCCATGTTCCTAATTCTATAAGTCTATGTGCGTTGTTTGGAGTATCAATCTTTCTAATCCATCTCATCCTTAAGGCTCTTTTTCTCCACATCAGATTTTTTTCTTCCATGCCCACTCCATACCTAAACACATGGTATCCGTCTTTATCATCCCCTCCATCCATGTACAAATCAAGATAATGTCCAAATCAAAAGAAAACAATAACTTTGGGAAGTGGTAACCGCTCGGGAGGATTTTAGGCAGTACCGCAGCACCCGCATGGCGTTGTTCCTATTGATACCTACCCAATTCTATTGCCACTTCGCAGCCTCTTGAAACCATCCGAGTGTCCTTTTAAATAATTTGACACATGATTTGTTTGCTGTTTTTTTTTTTTGAACGGCCAACTAAACAACACCGGGTACTTCGTACGCGGCCCCCAGTGGCAAAGACAGGGGCACGGCCCAGCCCACCCCGGACGCATGAAGCCCCTAGCCCGCCCGACAGCTCGCTTTCAGGGAAAACCCGACCCACATACCCGCCCGAAGGCACGACAGTAGTGAACCGGTAAAACCTGGCGAGATCAGGACTCGAATTCATGACCATAGGCCATGAGTCATCCATCATTTCGCATTATGTCATTCGTGGGAATCAAACCTGAGACCTCCAAGAGAGATCCCTGGTCCATTCACCAACTGAGTTACCCGTGAAGAACAGATTGAAGTAATCAAGTATGTTACCTTAAATAAACATCTGTACGAATCACGTTATCTTTCTTTACCTAAAATAGGAATTGATAAGATTTTTTTTTTTTTTGAACAACAAATTTCATTAAACACAAAGCCGGACCTCAAATCAAGGACCGAGCCCAGAACTCACAAACCATACAAAGGGTATTTAACCCAATCGTTCCAAACCACATTTTTGAACCTAGTTCGATGCTTAAACTAAAAAAAGGATAAAACTTTCACCCTCGCCACCATGTCCACCACCCCGGGGGGGGGAACCTTGAAAAACCTTCTTGTTTCGCTCGTTCCAAATAACCCAACAAGAAACCATCAGGATACCTCTTAAGGTCTTCATCTTCCACTTAGTACCTTTAGCTACAAAGTCCATGTTCATAATATCTTTAACTGTGCGAAACATTCCTCCATTTATCCTACACCATTTCCAAATAAAGGACCAAACACCATATGAAGTACCGCAATCAACTAGCAAATGCTGCAAAGTTTCTTAACCTGTATCGCATAAGGGACAAGACTCATCCGCAATGTTAATCCTCCTTCTAACCAGCGCATCACGGGTCGGTAGACGGTCCATAATCATCCTCCAAACAAAGACGTTAACTTTAATTGGGATCCATGACTCCCACTTCAGAACCGGAGTTGAACTTGTAGATCCGTCCTCTCGCAACCATTTTTTAACAGCCGCAACACTAAACAACCCATCTTTATCTGGATCCCAAACCCACTTATCACTACCCCCTGCGAAACGAACCTGAGAAAGCAAATATACAGCCTCTTGCGCTTCAGAAATGCTTTGAACAGTAGTCGTTTCCATAACCCACGTGTCTGCCATCACAGTTCTATTATCGATCTGCATCAATCTCATTCCCACTTTATCATTTTTCTTCGAATCCGCTTCAAATAGCCCTGGCCATCTGTCTTTAACGGCACTTGTCCCAGCCATAAATCCAACCAAAAACGCAGAGAATCCCCATTCCCAAGCTTACCCCTAATTTGGGATTTCAACGAAATCCCTTTTATAACCACTTTATCCAAATGACTAACACTACTCTTCCAACAACCAGGTATCGAGTTTTTAATCGGAAGAAACACCCACCGATTTCTACCTCCATGAATACATTCAATGACCTTTCTCCACATACCGTCTTCGTCGGATTTAAATCTAAACGCCCACTTAGCAAGCAAAGCCGTATTAACCTCAACAAGTTTAGAGATACCCAAACCTCCCTCCTTCTTAGGCTTTGTAACGATATCCCAACAAACCCAATGCATGCCCCTACCCTCCTTACACCCCACCCAAAGGAATTTCCGCATCATCTTCTCAATCTTATCAACCACGGAAACCGGGGCCTTGAAAATAGAGAGATAGTAGACCGGTAAAGTAGCTAAAACTGCCTTCAACAAAGTAAGCCGCCCACCTATAGAAAGAAGCCTAGACTTCCACGAACATAATCTATTTTGAATCATTTCTACCACCGGATCCCAATTTGAAATTCGGTTCATATTCGCTCCCACTTTAACACCTAAGTACGTAAAAGGCAAAGTCCCAATCTTACATCCCAAAAAATTCGCCATATAACTAACCTCCTCTTCCGCCACCCCCAACCCAAAAAGCACCGACTTATGAATGTTAATTCTCAGTCCGGAGCATAAGTAGAATATCCACAGAATATGATTCGTCACACACAAATTATTTGCATTCCAATTTCCCAATATAAGCGCGTCATCGGCATAGAACATATTAGACACAACCAGACCTCCATTAGGGAGCTTCACACCTTCCAACATCCCCAGATCAATGGCTTTAGCACACAAACAAGCCAACGCCTCCATAACAACAAGGAACAGAAACGGTGATAAAGGGTATCCTTGTCTAAGCCCCTTTTGACATTGGAACTCAAAGGTAGGAGAACCATTTACTAAAACCGCAGACCGAGTAGACTGTAGAATCCCTTTCACCCACATACACCACCTCGGAGGAAAACCCATACGAGCCAAAACAGATAACAAAAATTCCCAACTCACATTGTCATAAGCCTTTTCAAAATCTAATTTCAACAGGAAAACTTGTCTTCTATTTTTCTTGACCCACCCAATAACCTCATTAAGCACCAAAGGGCCATCAAGAATGTATCTCTCCTTCATAAAAGCCGATTGCGAATTCGAGATCACCTCCCCAATAACTTCCTTTAATCTAGCCGTAACCACTTTAGAAATAATCTTACTAATAACAGCAATAAGATTGATAGGTCTGTAGTCCTTCAATCCCATAGGCGTCTTAGTTTTTGCAATAAGAGTAATAAAAGAAGAAATGCACTCCTTGCTGATTTGGCCAGAATGATAAAAATCTTCAAACACCTTCATAAAGTCTTCCTCCAAATAAGCCCAAAAATGCATAATAAATCTAAAATTAAAACCGTCCAGTCCAGGCGCTTTATCTGCACCACACTCGAAAGCCACCGCCTTAACTTCTTCCTTAGAAAAACGGCTTCGTAAGCGCCCCAATAGAATCATCCGAAACCTGTTTCAAATAATCACAACAAAACACGGGTCTGTGAAAGCAATGCTCCTTAAAATGATTCCTAAAAAATCTCAAAACCTCCCTTTTAACAAGAGGCGGTTTAGAGATCCAAGAACCCTCTACCACCAACCCCGGAATAGCATTGGCAGCCCTCCTCCCTTTAATGCACCGATGAAAAAACCCCGATTTTTCATCCCCATAAAGAAGCCCATTTAACTGTAGATTTCTGCTGAAGATCCCGATTTTTTAAGTTCAACATATTTTCCAATTCCGTTTTACCTTCCTCCCAAACCCAAAGTTCCTCCTCCTCTAAATCCCGAGTCTCCATTAAAATCTCTAAATTTTGGACATCTTTTTTAATCAGCTCCAAGTGTTCATCTTCTTTTTTAGACACCTTTTTCCACCAATCTCTCAACCCGCTTCTAACCGCGCTCAACTTTCTATGAAGCATAACATATGCCGAACCATTACCATAAGGGCCCTGTAAGGCCCCAATAACCACCTGCTCACACCCATCCCTCTCTAACCAAGAGTTGAACCATTTAAAAGGTTTAGCTCCAAAGTTAGAGTCATGGACCAAAAGCAACAAAGGGCTATGATCCGATAAAACCCGCGGTAAAGCCCTTAAACAAGCCCCCGACCACCTATTAAAGAACTCTTGACACACCAACACACGATCAATTTTGCTCAATTTACATTCATTCCCACTGCCAGGCGAACAAGTGAACTTGTTCCCTTGCATAACATATTCCTGCAAATTAGATTCCTCAATAAACCAATTAAAATCGAATGCCATGCCTTTATTAATTTAGAGTTCTTTCTCTCTTCCTTCCACCTGACAGAATTAAAATCACCCAAACACACCCACATGCCCTCTCCCCCCTGAATAATCCCAATCAACCGATCCCAAAGGGCCTTTTTATCGTTAGCCTTTTGAGGCGCATACACATTAACCAAGTTCAACACCGAACCATCTTCAACCAACGTCCCTCTAGTAATCAAAAAATTCCTATCCTCCACCGAACCGACCTTAGAGAATTTACGAACATTCCACATATTAATCAGCCCACCCGATCTCCCACTAGCACAGACAGAATCCACCCCATAATCCCCCGCACCCCAGATAGAATCAAAATCAAATCTAGAATCAGCCGTAAGTAAAGACTCTTGAATCGCTACAAAGTCAATCCCATATTTACGGATCATCTCTTTCACCCCTTTTCCTTTACCCCCAACCCTTAAACCTCTAATTTATGGACAAACAATTCATTTCAAACCTGCTTGTAACCCTGCGCCTTGAATGGAATTCTTAATTAAGCCTTCGAATCCTTCTAATTGGACCCCCAGCTTACCTCCAATCACTTTTGTTACGTCTACTTCTTTGGGTACCTCAGCATCGGAACTGGAATCGGACGGTACCTCCTTAGATTCATCCACCCGCTTAACCTCCATGTCTTGCAAACCGTTTTCGTCTTCTACTATAAGAGCTTGAAAAGAATTGAAAGTAGTCACTGGGGTTTCACCTCTAGTTTTGACAACATTAACATCAGAGCCCAAAATGAATGGGTCCAAATTAAAAGGATCATCCCCCAACATACTTGGATAGCCCCCAGAAGTGGCCTGGCCCATATCCACCACTATTTTATTAAACTTTTTTCGTTTAAGAAAATTCCCATCCTCTTTAATAACATTCCCCTGAATATTCTCATTCATAACTCCCATTCCTTTACCTTCCTTACTTACAAAAGGAAAGTCATCATTATTTTCGGAAACTTTGACGTAATTGACACCCAAATCTCCATTTTCCATAAAATTCTCTTGACCATTTACTTCCAAAATTCCGTTTTCCATAAAATTCTCTTGGACATTAACTCCACTCACCGGCGAGTGAACCACCGGCCGGACATCTTCTGCAACAGAATCCGGTGACTTGCTCGAGTCTTCTTCACCGTTATCCCCATTGAAATCAATGACAAAATCCTCCAACCAATCATTACTATCTTCCACAACCCATACCTTATACGTTTTCCTTCTCCATCGTAGGAATGCCTCTTCTTGTATCCGGTTTCCATGATTAACTAAAACACCGATGAACTGGAACGAATTATCCAACCCTACACGTTCAACCCTAGCACCTTTCACCACCTTACCGAACGAACCCCCCACATCGTTGACAATCTTATTATCCAATAAAGACATCGGAGTACCATATATTTTCAACCAGGCTATTCGTTCAAATGCCACATACTGTCCTTCCCAAATTTCTGGAGCCACAAAATGCTCCGGTACACCAACAAGTTCATCTTTAGCCATACTAGCCTGGTCAGAATTGAATTCAATTAAAACAACCAAACCCCCCAAGCATTGAACCTTGCCTTCATGCAACTTCATAACCTTTAGGATATTACGTACATTTTGCAGAGTGTAAAGGGACGCCAACCGAACAACCACTGCCTTCCCATGCATATGTACCATTGCTTCTGACTTATCATCCACCTCAATCATTTTGCCCTTCGCAGCCCCTGCAAAAGCCTCTTTAAAAGATAAACCATTGACAAAAGTGTCCCTCCTCATACCATTCTCTCTTCCTTTACAAGTTGCCTTCGGAACAGAACTCTTTTGTTCCTGATGTTTCTGCTTTGGATCGAACTCTCCTTCCTCAAGAACAAACCTCGCCACGTTACACTTCAAACGATAATCCCCCAGCTTAATAGTCTCCAGATTCTTAACCATCTCCGCTTTGTTCTTGACATCAAGCAACGTGAGAAATCCGAATCTCTTCCCTTCTTTATTTCTTTTACGTGCAATGTAAATGTCGAAAATAGTACCCATACCTTTAATCGCCTCCACAATATCATTCCCGCTGCAATGATCTGGCAGATTGGAGACGAAAAACTTTGTTAATCTAGCCTGAATCTCGGCCGGGATATGTTTCCGGCGAGTCTCCATAGAGAGAGAGTAATAATATTACCTAAACTTGTATTTACTAAAAAGAAATAATAGGAATTGATAAGATATCTCTTTAGAGATGATTATCAATAGATTATTAATAATTACAATTACACTCCCTCTGTCCCATTTTAGATGTCATGGCTCACAAACACACATATTAAGAAATCTTTGTTTTTATGTTCTAAAATGACAATAATATCCTCAAGTTATTATTTCAAATCTTTGATTGTCTTTTATCTTTTATGGCAAAACTAAAAATTGTTAGAAATAGACATTTAATTTGGGACAATAAAAAGTGCAAAAATGGACATTTAAATGAGGCGGAGGGAGTACCTTCTTTTAAATTTCCACGTACGTTGACCGAAGGAAGTTGGATTGTATATAAATCAAAATATCACAATAAAACAATGCATAATCACACAAGGGCCTTTAGTTTACCTTTAATAATAATAGCTCGCCGGATCGATCTATGGAAGAGCTATTAGTAGTTGTGTTCAACTAGTATTTAAAGTCATGGTACCAAACAACATTACGTTTGTTTCACTCACGTATTGATGGTGTATGCTGTTGTGCAGAAGATGGAGAACACAGGCCAGGAATATAATGATCAGGCTCCAGGGAGTTCGGTAAGTCTGAATTCTGTAGGTGTATACATAGCGTGATAGCGATGATAGTTGTGCTCCCTCTTGTGCTAGTTAATTCTAATCGGTTAGTTTAACCTAATTGCCTAACTATTTAGAATGTTGCTCGATCTATAAATTGAGCGTTAATCTGCATTGTTAGTTATCATGAGCGCATAATACACATAGACACTTAATTATCTCATAGTTCTTCAAGAATTTTTTATACTTAATTATCTCAAAATCTCTTAGTTCTTCAAGCAATTTTTAGCTATTAAAAATATACATTTGCCGCCAAACAAATTTGATTTGCTACATTCGTATTCTTTTAGAAATAAATGATTCTTATTTCTGTATGTATATGCTCGATTTATAAATATATGTGTTGATCTAAACTATTTTTGAAAACTTAAGAATGTCCCATTGGGGCTATTCAAACATATATTATAGCTCGGGTTGCTTTAGCTGTTGCCAGTGGCGGATCTATGCCACACAATCAGTAGTAAGGTTTTTCATTTTTTTTTCATTTTAGTAGCAACATTTTTCAAATTTCGTAAAAAAAACAAATTTTTCACTACGCGTGCGAAGTTGAGCCGCAACGTCCACGACCTCTCATTAAGCCTTATGTCCGCCCCTGGCTGTTGCTTTCTTGATTAATTATGTTTTACTCTTTAATTAAGAGGTATGTTATTTACACAATAACAAAAATTAGGTTTGCACAGCCCGCTACGGCCCGTAGAGGCCTCTACGGGCCGTAGAGGGTGTCAGTGTAATAAATGAGGACACCCTCTACGACCCGTAGAGGCCTCTACGGGCTGTAGAGGTGGGTTGGTCGAGTGCATTTAAACCCTAGACGGCCCGTAGAGGGCTCTACGGCCCGTAGGGGGCTCTACGGCCCGTAGGGAATACGAGGTACGAGGTCATTCAATGAACAGACTGACTTTCAGTGTGTCAGAATTAATAAGACTACTTCTACGGGCCGTAGAGGCCTCTACGGCCCGTAGATAATCATTACAATGATTGACAATCATACAATCTTTGGTAATGATTACCTACGGGCCATAGAGGCCTCTACGGCTGGTAGAATGTTCAAAAAATGAGGTCTACGGGTCGTTGAGGCCTCTACGGCCCGTATAGGGTTGTGTGAATAAATTTTGGACTTGTGCAAATATCCGGAGCCTTAATTAATGGTGCATATCGACTGTACAGGATATAGCCTACAGTGATAATTCAGAGCCAATATTGCGTGATTATGTAAGTCTGCTTTACACTTGTTATAAGGGTGGGAGGGGTAATACACTTGAACTTTTTTAAATTCACTGATTTTCACCAATACTACACTGTCACATCATTTCACTTATTCACTTAACTGAAACAGTTTTGTAGGAAGCATTACATTGATTCAATACATTGAATTTTTTTTTTCAATTTTTTTAAATAAACATTTATTAAACATTTTATTCAACCACACTGATTCACTACCCGATTTTTTCTTTTCTTTTTTTCAAACGAATGAGTCGATCCTTGTATACACATACAATTTTTGACAGTGGATGCTTTCAACAAATTAGGCCCAACATTGATAACCCAACTCATTTTCTTAAGGCATTCTTACACCCTTTTCTTAATAATCTCTCTATATAAACACAATCACCAAAAACCATATCAACCACCGCAACAATTGCAACGCATCATCTCTTCCGCCTATTGAAATCTCCCATAAGTGTTTCTGTTTTGTTAAACATTTGTTCAGTTTTTTAACTTTATTTTACGTTTTTAACTTACAGTTTTTTATTTAGTTTTGGAGGTATGATGATGATTATGTCCATAATCTCGTTATTCTGATATGATTCTCTTGATGAATAACTCTCAAATCCATTAAGAGTCTGAGCACCTCCAATAATCATTCTCCATTAGTTCTACTTTATTTGATTAGAAATTTAAAAAGTAACTGTTGCAATCGTTTACCGAATCGTTGAATAGAACAAGCAAAATCTCCAGGAGACGCCTAACCGTGACCACGACGGCGTTACCGTACGGTAAGTGGGGTACCCGTGGGCTTTACTGGTAGCGCCCCGTACCCTCTAAATATATATTGTTGCCTAAAGAATGTGTTGATTACATAGGTTCGCTATTAGAAACAAAGAGGAATGTTCTTCTAAAAATGGTTTTTATCTTACAAATAGCCCTTAATATGAAAAGTGAAGGGGTGTATTTTTTTTTTTTTTTTGAATTTTTTCTTCCATATTTTTAAACATGTATTTTAGTACTGAAAAAAAATTAGTGTAGAGTAATTACGTAATTACTGTTGTAGAGTAATTACTCTAGTGTAGAGTAATTACGCTTAATTTTTTTTTATATTATTCACTTAAAAAAACATGTTTAAACAGAGGGAAAATTTTCAAAAAAATAATAAAAAATTTCTCCCCTTCACTTCTCATATTTAGTAGGTTAATCCTATATATATTTAATCTTTTACTCTACAAACAAATGTTCCTAATTCTCTAAGTCTGTGCCCGTTGTTACCCGTTGTTAGGTGTATCCATCTTTCTAATCCATCTCATCCTTAAGACCATGTGTAGTGGGGGAGCTTTATTTATAAACCCCCTCTTTTTGATTGGTCAACGTGGCTGCTGAGTCAGCATGAAGAGAGAAACTGAAAAAGGGGTATAGTGGTAGGGGCTTTATTTATAAAGCCTCTGTATCTGATTGGTTGTTTATTTTATTATTTTTTTAAATCTTTTAACTTAAAATAATTAAAATAAAAGACAAATAAATATAAAAAAATTACAAATAATATTAAAAACACACAACTAATATTAATTAAATTAAAAAAACAAACAACTTAAAAAAATTACAATACCAAATTAAAAAACAACTTAAAAAAGTTACTGGAGGTTATATTTTGCAAGAATTTCTTGCCTATGAAGTAGTGCAAGGTGTAGGGCTTCTCCGTCGAGGTAGTCGATCGATTTGGACAAAAACTCAATGTCCTTTTCCCTTTGCCTCGCCTCTTGAATGTCGACGAACCTTTTATTCTCGGCCACTCTCTGGTGCATAGTTTCCAAACGTCTTTGGCCGAGGTCGCGAATATCCTGTAGTCGTCGATTCATTTCCTTAAAATCCTCCCTCGATGCACCACCTCCTGTCGAAGATGACTCCGCCTTGCCACCCTTTTTTGATCTTCTACCGGGTGGTCTTGGAATATCCTCCTCCTCCTCATCCTCCAAATCAACAGGATCATCTAAACTCACAAAGCGAGCATCGGATGTCGATGTATCCGGATCTTGCGACGTCGAGGTGGCTATGCGTCGTTTTGATGGTCCTCCTCCTCCTGATCCTCCTCCGCTTCCTCTCCTAATCTTGAGCCCACTACCCAACCCCATAAGCGGTACATTAGCCCACTTAGGACTTTTTCTTAACATCTCCCAAATCCTCAAATACGGGAACGGCCCGCGGGTATCTCTCATCTCGTCCAAGGCTCTTGCCAACTGTCACACCCCGCCCCTCTCACCACCAATATTGTCCGCTTTGCCCATCCAGAGCTCACGGATTTGTTTTTGGGTGCCCTGGTGGAGACTTCCCAGGAGGTGACCCATCCTGGAATTTCTCCCACCTGAGCACGCTTAACTGTGGAGTTCTCCTCTTATTCACTAACATTAAGCCCCAAAACGCGTTGGTGATTTAAGAGGCAAGACATTACTTATGAACCAAGGATCTCCCATGCCACGACCGATGTGGGATTTTCCCGGGGTGTCACATTCACCCCCTGTTAGAGTCTCATCGTCCCTAATGAGGTATGCACCCACCATCCCGAATGGCACCCCAACATTATACGATTAGAAAGTATATAAATACAAAAAAAAAAAATACTAACCAACATTATAAATATATAAATATATATATATATATATATATATAAACAGAAAAAAAATACTAACCAACATTATAAATATATATATTAACACAAAAAAATACTCCTCATTCTCTTTCCCAACGTTCTTGATGCTTTTTTTGACGAGGAACGGTAGCATCTTTCCTTTTATGCGAGCGTCTCCCGCGCCCGCGCCCCCGTTGAGAACCCTCGGGTTGACGTGGTTCGTTGGTCTCCACTTGAGTTTCTGGCACGGACTCGGGCTCCTCTCGAGAAACTTGTACATAGTTTGGTGGAGGAAAAAATTGACCCGCCATGTTTGGCCCGGATAAAATTGACCGGGCATGCCAAGAAGATGCGCGTATTGCATTGTGTTCGCGTCAAACTCGCCCCAATTGGGTGGCAGCGGAGTAGTAGTGTTTGGCCTCGTAGTGTGTGGCCTCGCACCCGGGCGACCCGGGACCCCGAATGGTGAACCATATGGAAATATGTTTTGTGTTTAGAGATGATTGTGTTGTGGTGTGTGGTTTCTAGTTAGATTTGGTTGTGTTTTTATAAACTATTGTGTGTGTGTATATATATATATATATATAAACAAAAAAAAAATGTTACCGTTCAAAGAAATCAATGGGGCAACGGTCAAAATTTTTGACCGTTTTTTTTTTCAAACCATTGCCACGTGTCCGAATGTGATTGGATGATGTTTTTGAATCCCGGCGTTATTTTTATAAAGCCCCCAACGATTTTTAACAAATAGCACCGGTATGTAATGGTGTTACCGGGCGCTATTTTTAAAAATTTGGCACAATAACGCCCCACTACAGGGGGTCTAAGGCTCTTTCTCTCCACATCAGATTTTTTTCTTCCATGCTCACTCCATACCTAAACACATGTATCCGTCTTTATCATCCCCTCCATCCATGTACAAATCCAGATAATGTCCAAATCAAAAGAAAACAAAACAATAACTTTGCCACTTCGCAGCCTCTTGAAACCATCCGTGTGTCCTTTTAAATAAATTGACACATGATTTGTTGGGTGTTGAATGCAATAAAGAAATAATAAGTAAACCTATATTATGAATGTAAAGTATTTTTACGTCTTTAACCTAGGTCCAAATTGAAGTAATCAAATATGTTACCTTAAATAAACATCTGTGCGAATCACACGTTACCTTTCTTTACCTAAAATAGGAATTAATAATAAGACATCTCTTTAGAGATGATTATCAATAGATTATTGATAACCATTAGGGTTGGTGGTCCCGTGGCAAGTCAAAGCCTTTTAATACACTAAAGTGTGAGGCTTTGAGCTCTGATGCACGGAAACGGCAAGGAGGTGCCGTACCACGTCCCCGAAACGCGCAGGGGACGGAAACCTGTACGGGGACGGGGGAAACGCTTCTAATCCGATTCTTGACCGCTTCGAGAAGTCAAATGACGTTTCTGCTGCCGTTTCTTTATATTTGGGACCGTTTCTTTAAAGTTTCGGTGAATAAATTAAGCAACTTAGGGTTCTACTTCGTGAATTTGGAGTGGCGGAGATTGGATTTGCAGGTAGGTGGTATTAGGTTAGTGAGGGAGATGGTGAGGAAGAAAGGTACACAAGAAAATAAAAAATAAAAAAAAAGTAAAACTTTTAAAGTATTTTCTTTTTCAGACATTTGTGTCAGAGTGTAGTATTAGACCGACTGTAATGGGGCCTTATTTATAACGCCTTATCCGAGGTGGACAAAAATGGCGCCCCCCACACCGCTACGGGGGGGCTCCATTTTTCAAAAATGTGCAAGGGCTTTATAAATATAACGCCATCCCTCCTTTTGCCCCCTCCAATCAGAGCAGGCCACATCACCCCATCTCTCTATTTTATTATTATTTTAATTTAAAAGATATAATAAAATATTAATAGGGGCTTTATATATAAAGCCCCTACCACTACACCCCTTTTTCAGTTTCTCTTTCCATGCTGACTCAGCTGCCACGTGGACCAATCAGAAAGAGGGGCTTTATATATAAAGCCCCCCACTACGCATGGCCTTATAGTTTTTTTTTCTTTACCAAACATACAAGAAGTTGCAATTTGAAGCATATATACATATATTATATTCTCTGAGTTATATATAATTATAATTATTATAGTTAGTACTCATCAACACAAGAGGCATCAAGTGATTGATAATATTTGATTATCTTTTCTTTAGAAGATGTAAGTATTTTGAAAAATTTATAATTATCTTTGGAAAATGTATGAATTTTGAAGTCTACATCAACATATGAATATATTTTGGGGTTTGTGGTACATTATCTATAATATATATTTATTTATTTTATGTATTTATTTCCGTACCCGTGCCGTACCAGTTTCTTGATTTTTTGAGTTTTGTCGTTTCCCGTTCCCGTACCCGTACCCGTTTCTCGTTCCCGTACCAGTTCTCGTGCAACATAGGTTTTGAGTGATAATTACAAATATACGTTTTTTTAAATTTCCACTTACGTGTTACGTTGACGTTGACTGAATGAAGTTGTATTGTATATAAATCAAAATATCACAAACAAAAAATGCATAAACACACAAGGGCCTTTAGTTTACCTTTAATAATAATAGCTCGCCATTCGATCTGTGGAAGAGCTATTAGTAGTTGCGTTCAACTAGTATTTAAAGTCATGGTACCAAACAACATTACGTTTGTTATACTCACGTATTGATGGTGTATGCTGCTGTGCAGAATATGGATAACACAGGCCAGGGAGATTATTGCTCACCTCCAGGGAGTACGGTAAGTCCGAATTCTGTATGTGTATACACAGTGACGATAGTTGTGCTCCCTCTTGTGCTAGTTAATTCTATAATTGGTTAGTTTAACCTAATTGCCTAACTATTTAGATTGTTGTTCGATCTATATGTAAGATGTTATGGCTTTCAATGCTTGATTTCATTCCATAGGGTCAAGAATATATACAACTCACATTCCCTTATATTTGGGAAGTGATAAATACAAATATTAATGATAATGAAAGCTATCTATAATTACAAAGTCAACTATTATCTATTACACCCCCGCAGTCGAAACAGGAGGAGGGCGAATGTTGAGACTGGAACGGAAGTCATCAAATAGAACTCGTGGTAGACCCTTGGTGAAGATGTCAGCAATCTGCAGTCGGGTAGGAGTATGTAGAATCCGAATGGTGCCGCGTTGCACATGGTCCCGCACGAAGTGGATGTCTAGTTCAATATGTTTAGTACGTTGATGCTGGACCGGATTGTTGGATAAATATATGGCACTAATATTATCACAATACACAAGAGTGGCCGTGGAAAGAGGACGCCTCAATTCAAGTAATAAATTCCGAATCCAACAAATTTCGGCAACAACATTGGCCACGGCTCGATACTCTGCCTCAGCACTTGAACGAGAGATGGTGGACTGGCGTTTCGAGGACCATGAGAGAAGGTTAGATCCCATGTAAACGCAGTAGCCGAATGTCGAACGACGGGTATCAGGGCATCCTGCCCAGTCTGCATCTGTGTAGGCTCGAAGAGAGATGGAGGGGCATGATGACAAAGTGAGCCCGTAAGAAGTGGTGCCCTGTATATACCGTATTATGCGTTTTAACGCATGCCAATGATCTGTGGTGGGGTTATGCATGTGAATACAGATTTGCTGAACCGCGTAACTGATGTCTGGTCTTGTAAATGTAAGATATTGGAGAGCACCTGCAAGACTTCTATACAGTGTCGGATTCTCAAATAGATCACCTGAAGTGGCACTGAGCTTTGGTTTGGTGTCAACTGGAGTAGCTACCGGATTACAATTTTCCATACCTGCCCGACTGATAATATCCTTAGCATATGATTGCTGAGAGAGAAATATGGTGTCACCAGACCGAGTGACAGATATGCCCAAGAAATAGCTGAGAGGTCCAAGATCTTTCATTGCAAATTCAGCCGCGAGGCTGCCCATGAGATTTACCCTTAACGCTTCTGATGATGTGGTGAGAATAATGTCATCAACATATATTAATAAGTAAGCAATGTCACCCCCGTGATGATATGTGAAAAGAGAGTTATCACATTTACTTTGAGAGAAACCAATAGATGTAACAAAATCTGTAAAACGTTGGTACCAAGCTCGTGGTGCCTGTTTGAGCCCATATAATGACTTTTTAAGTAGACAGACATGGTCAGGATAATCCCAATGTCGAAACCCCATGGGTTGATACATATATACCATCTCCGTAAGGTTGCCATGCAGAAAGGCGTTGGTCACATCCAACTGATGTATGGACCAAGACTGAGAAAGTGCCAGTGTAAGAACGGTACGAATGGTAGCCGGTTTGACAACCGGACTAAATGTTTCCCCACAATCTACTCCAATCTCCTGATTTCGCCCATCACATACTAGACGAGCCTTGTACCGTTCAAGAGTGCCATCCGACCTGTATTTATGACGAAAAAGCCACATGCTACGAATAATATGCATATCAGGATGTCTCGGGACAAGTTCCCAAGTCTTATTTTTAATTAAAGCATTAAATTCGTTTTTCATGGCGTTATGCCACTCCGGATTAGTCAAGGCGTCTATATGATTTTTGGGTACCGGGGCAATGGTGGTGGTGGATAGGTTAAAGATGGTTTTTGGTTTGGTGATACCCGTCATGGAGCGGGTGGTCATGATGCGAGTCGGGGGGGCGGGAGGTGGTGGAGGAGGCGGGGTTGGTATTGGGCTTGGTGTGGGGGATGGATGGGCTTGGGAGGATGCTGTGGTGCGATTATTTGGTGGAAGTGGGCTGAAGTTTGGAGTGGCATGGTTGGGATGGTGGGACGTGGCAGAAGTTGGGGATTGGGCCGAAGGGGAGGGTGAAGGTGGGTCAGGTTGGGTGGGAGGGATGGATTGGGTATAGATAGATGGGTGGACTGGGCTGTCTAGGAAATGGTAGGTGTTTGGTTTGGGTTTGTGTGTTTTGGCAAATGGGAAGACAGTTTCGTCAAAGAGCACGTGACGATTTATAGTGATGGTGCGAGTTTTGAGGTCAAGGCATTTGTATCCCCGGTGATTTGAAGGGTAGCCTAGGAATACGCAAGGGTATGATCGGTAGGCTAATTTGTGGATGGTGGTATGGGGAATGAGGGGATAGCAAATGCAACCAAACACGCGAAGATGGTCATAGGTGGGTAGACAGTTGTATAGTCTTTGGGTGGGTGTTTGGAAGTTGTGTATTTTGGTGGGGATAATGTTTTGTAGGTAGGTGGCGGTTTCAAGTGCATGATGCCAGTAGGTGGTTGGGGTGGAGGAGTGGGCAAGGATGGTGCGCATAAGATTATTGATGGTTCGAATTTTGCGCTCCGCCTTGCCATTTTGTGGTGAGGTATGGGGGCAAGAGAAACGGAAATGCATGCCATTTTGTGTGCAATAATTATGGAATTGATTATTTGCATATTCACGTCCGTTATCACATTGCAATTGTTTAATTTTGGTGTGAAATTGGGTTTGAATAAAATTGGTAAATTTTATAAACATGGTAAAGACATCGGATTTGTGGGCAATAGGGTAGGTCCATAAGAAATTAGTGAAATCATCTAGAAATAGCACATAATAGCGGTGGCCCCCATTAGAGATGATAGGGGATGTCCAAACATCACTGTGAACAAGATCAAATGGCAAAGACGTACTTGTGTTAGAAGAAATAAAAGGTAGTCTAGTGTGTTTTCCAAAAATACAAGCAGTGCATACTTTATTATTTAAAGAACCACAAGCAATTTAACTAGAAGTTTTTAAATTTTGTAAAATGGCAGGGCCTGGGTGACCCAACCGTTGATGCCAGATGTCTTGAGTAATTGCTGCAAAAGTGGACGCAGACTGTAGAGGAGTGATGTTGGATGGAGTGAGTGTGTAGAGATCCCCCGAGCTATTGCACCGTAGGATAGGTTTCCTGGTCTGGAGGTCCTTCACAGTAAAACCATAAGGGTCAAATTCAACAGATAATTGATTGTCGGTTGTAAACCGACGGACAGATATAAGGTTTTTAACTAAATTAGGGGCATATAGGACATTTTTTAATTTAAAGGGCGGGAATGGTGGTGGTAGGGTGATGTCGCCTTGTCCTAAAACCGGAATGGTTTTACCATTCCCAACAATGATGTTGCGAATAATGCTAGAATTAAAAATAGACTTAAACAAATTTGCCTGAGGAGACATTGTACCTGACGCGCCCGTGTCCATGGTCCATGATGGGTCAGTCTGATGCAAAGCTAAGTTATACAGTGCCTGAGCAATATCAGTCGGGGCATATCCAGCCGCGTATGATTGGGCCAAAGACGAGTTGGGCCTGGGGCCCAAGACACCTTGCTGCGAGTTATGAGATTGGGCCAAGGAGTTTGTTTGGTTCTTGGGTGCAGGGCTGTTTGGATAAGGGCATGGAGGGAAGGCCCATGAGGCCCACGGTGAAGGCTGAAAGGGTTGTTGAGATGGATTAGTCCACGGGGATGGGGGCCAGAAGTGTTGTGGGTAATTATGGGACTGTTGGTAGCGACCCCTACCGTAGGAGAGTCGTCCGCGACCGCGGCCTCGGCCGCGACCACGTCCGCGTCCCCGTTCAGCAGGGTCACTTCGGGTTTGGGTACGGGTGTCGGGTGAGGAGGAAGATTGTGTGGTGGTGTGGAGTGCGGTACCCGCCGCTTGGGAAGAGAGCATGGCTTGGTTGTTTTTATGGTCTTCAACTTGGCAAAGTTTGGAACGGGTGGTATAAAAGTCGGGTAAAGGGTGTGTTTGTTGAAGGATGAGCGAGATGTTTTCATATTGTTCCGTCAAACCAGTGAGGATTTGGAGAACAAGTTGATTTTCGGTAGTGGGTGCGCCAAGACTTATGAGTTGATCATAGATCAATTTCATGGCTTGACAGTAGGCGGAGATGTTTAGAAATTGGTCGAGGCGGGTATGAAAAAGTTTGTTTTGTAGGGAGATGATGCGAGCAGCCTGATTATCCAAAAAGAAATTTTGGAGTCGGCTCCACGCGTCATATGCGGTAGTGTTTTTGATCATAATAGTGTGAACCAAATCTTGGGAGATGGTACCGTATATCCATTGTAAAACAATGGCGTCTATACGTTCCCATGACGCAAGAGATGGTTGGGCGGCGGGTGTGGTTTCAGCGGTGGTGGTGGAGGATGTAGCGGGGCGGGGTTGAAGATGGTCAAACACTTCGTATGCTTGCAATGGATAGTAAATAGTTCGGCCCATGTGTTATAATGTTCAGTTTGGCTATCAAGGGTGATGGGTATGAAGTTTTTGATGTTGGTTACGGTGATAGCGGGGTGAAGTGAGTGGGACATGATGAAAGGGGAGAGTTGTGATGGTGTTCGGCGAAGCAGAAGGTGTTCGCAGCAGGTGAGAATGATGCGGCAGAAAGAAGCAAGGGGATTTAGGGTTTGGCTCTGATACCATGTAAGATGTTATGGCTTTCAATGCTTGATTTCATTCCATAGGGTCAAGAATATATACAACTCACATTCCCTTATATTTGGGAAGTGATAAATACAAATATTAATGATAATGAAAGCTATCTATAATTACAAAGTCAACTATTATCTATTACTATAAATTGAGTGTTAATCTGCATTGTTAGTTATCATGAGCGCATAATACACATAGATACTTAATTATCTCATAGTTCTTTAAGAATTTGGGACAATAAAAAGTGCAAAAATGGACATTTAAATGAGGCGGAGGGAGTACGTTCTTTTAAATTTCCACGTACGTCGACCGAAGGAAGTTGGATTGTATATAAATCAAAATATCACAATAAAAAAATGCATAATCACAAAAGGGCCTTTAGTTTACCTTTAATAATAATAGCTCGCCGGATCGATCTATGGAAGAGCTATTAGTAGTTGTGTTCAACTAGTATTTAAAGTCATGGTACCAAACAACATTACGTTTGTTATACTCACGTATTGATGGTGTATGCTGCTGTGCAGTGTATGGAAGGCCAGAGAGATAATTGCTATGATCGGGCTCCAGGGAGTTCGGTAAGTCTGAATTCTGTATGTGTATACACAGTGATGATAGTTGTGCTCCCTCTTGTGCTAGTTAATTCTATAATTGGTTAGTTTAACCTAATTGCCTAACTATTTAGATTGTTGCTCGATCTATAAATTGAGCGTTAATCTTCATTGTTAGTTATCATGAGAGTATAGCATAGATGCTTGATTATCTCATTATCTCATAGTTCTTCGAGAATTTTTTATACTTAATTATCTCGAAATCTCTTTAGTTATTCAAGCACCTTTTTAGCTGTTAAAAATATTTATTTGCCGCCAAACAAATATGATTTGCTACATTCGTATTCTATTAGAAATAAATGATTCTTAATTCTGTATGTATATGCTCGTTGTTGTAAATATTTGCAAATGATCCTGTTGATCTTAACTATTTTTGAAAACATAAGAATGTCCCATTGGGGCAATTCAAACATATTTTATAGCTCGGGTTGCTTCAGCAGTTGCTTTCCTGATTAATTTGCCGTTGGCTTTCCTGATTAATTAGGTTTTACTCATTAATTAATGGTGCATATTGACCGTGCAGCCTATGCGCCATGCGGTCATGTCATCGGTGGGATTGGATTATGTAAGTCTACTCTACACTTAAACTTTTTTAACTTCACTAATTTTCACCCATTTATTAAACATTTTATTCAACTACACATGATTTTTTTTCTTTTCTTTTTTACCTTTTTAACTTATAATTTTTTATTTTGTTTTGGAGGTGTGATGATGATTATGTCCATAATCTCGTCAACCTGATATGATTTTCTAATGATTAACCTTCTCAAATCCATTGAGCGTCTGAGCACCTCAAATAATCATTCTCTATTTAGTTCTACTTTATTTGATTAGAAATTTAAAAAGTAACCGTTGCAAATGTTTACCGAACCGTTGAATAGAACCAGGAAAAGCTTCACATGATTCCTACCTGTGACCATAGTGACGGTGTTATCAAACGGGAAGTTGGGTACCCGTAGGCTTTACTGGTAGCGTCCCATCCCCTCTAAATATATATTGCTGCCTAAAGAATTTGTTGGCTATTAGAAACAAATGTTCATACTTCTACAAGTCTATGCCCGTTAGGAGTATCCTAACAACTTTGAGAATCTTCTTAGCATAACTTTGTTGTGTAAGTATTATACCATCTACTCTTTGATCTACTTCGATTCCCAAATAATGTGAAAGCAAACCTAGATCACTCATATAAAAAACTAGCTGATTACCCCGGGACACTCTCGGGGTTAAAAAATCTAATATTACTTAATAAAAAAGGATAAAAGAAGTAAACAGTCTCAACCTATTTTAATGTTAAAGAAAGTTGTTCTAATGTTTATACTGTCAAAAGGGTTCTCATGCTACGTTCTCAGCATATTAAAAAAATCTCAACCTCTTTTAATGCTAAGCATATCGTTATAGCACATGAACATGGGCAATTCATATATGTAATAATAGGTTCAAAAACATATATACTATCATAACATGATTAGTGACTTGCCTATATAAGAAATTACCTAAATACATTGTGTTTTTTCTGCATGAACAAAAGCTCACTAAAAAAACATTTTTTTCGTTTTTGTATAGCACTATATATGGCGCTTGTTGGAAACATAATAAAGCGATTGTTAATTTGGTGTAATTTTTTTTTTTCAAAAACATGTCATACATAAAAGTTACTAATGTTTAAAAATTGTGAGCGGAAAATAAGAAAAAAATAAAGATAAAAATATTAATTAACATATTTGAAATTTTAAAATAATTAATAGTTCACTAACATTTAAAAAATGTGAGAGGAAAATAAGGAAAATTATTAATTAACATATTTAAAATTTTAAGATGATATAGATATAGATTTTATTTAAAAATACAAAATAAATAAATTTAAAACAAAACTTCACATGATGCTACGTGGCGACCTCCATTGAATGTCACCTCTTACAAACTCAATTATTTTATTATAAATTATAGATCTTCATCATCTTTGTTTTAAACTCTTGGAACTCCTCTTTCATTTGATACAGTCACTATAAGGTCATCGACATATACACCTACAATAAGGGTTTATGTACCTTATACACTTCTTGCTCTTGGATGCACCTGCTGAATCCGAGTTCTTTCAGTGACTTGTCCAATCGTGCATTCCAAGATCGTGGGCAAGGTTTTCAGAACCGGACCAGACGTCGAGCCGGACCCCCGGCCGGTTCACCGGTTCGACCCGTCCGACCGGTTCGACCAGTCCATCGAACCGGCCCAAAAACAAAAAAAAAAGTAAAAGACAAAAAAACAAAAAAAAAACCGGTCCAACCTCCTGGTTTCCCGGTCCGGCCGGCCGGTTCTCAGCACTGGCGGTCCAACCATCTAACCCGGACCCGGTTCTCAGCGGCCGGGGGTCCGGAGCCCGGTCGGACCGGCCGATCTGGTTCGGGTTTAAAAAACCTTGCCCGTGGGGCCTATCTAAAGTTTCCTTAAAGTTGTCAGATTTTGATTCCAGATTATGAAGTGCTCTAAAGTTCATGAAAATTTTCGGTTGATGTTCTTCAAGAACATCATAATTTTTCGAAAATATCTTTATGATTTGGTTCAAGATTTGATTAAAATCTTGTTTTCGGTATTTTAGGAACTTAATCTCTAAGGAATTTTGAAATCATAATGATAAAATCAAAGATTTCAAAATATTAGGAAATCTTCGAAGATAATTTTTTCTTATTTAAAATTGAAAACAGATATTAGTAAATTCCTAAAATTTCGAACCATTAACTCTATCAGTTTTTTTTCGATAATAATAACTGTTTTCGGTTTTAAGGATTAATGAATTTAGATTCTCGAATTATCAGTTAGTTCCCGAATTCAGTTTCTCAAATTTTCTAAGTTCTCGGTTTAAAGATTTCGATCAGGTTCATGGATAGGAGTTCTTAGTCAAGGTCTTCATCTTCGAAAACCATAATGATTTCCAAGAACCCATAATGTTTCCGAGAACCCATCACATCTTTGAAAACTATAATGCATTTTTCGAGAACTATAATACATTTTCGAGAACCAATATTTTTTCGAGAACTATTAAAGAATCTGAGAACTATTAAAGTTATCCGAAAACATAATATACTCGAGAACTTATCAGTAAATCGAGAACTAATTCTGATATTCGAAAACTCATCATGACATTCGATAACTCATTATGATATCTGAGAACTCATTAAGTCTTCAAGTTCTCATTATTTTTTTCGAGACCTCATAAGTTTTTCCGGAAACTCATCACTTTTGAGAACTCATTAAGTCTTCGAAAACTCATAATTTCGAGAACCCCTTATGTCATTCAAGATCTCATCAGTTTTCTGAGAACTCATAATTCTTTGAGAACCCCTTATGCTATTCGAGACCTATTCAATTTTTCGGGAACTCATAAGTTTACTGAGAACCCATTACTTTTCCGGAATTTCTAATAAAATTTGGATTTTTGATAAAACATGATGTATCAAGTTTATTCAAAAAATTATTTCCGAAACCTTGCTTAACTTGAAATAACATTTTACGTGTCACTTCTGCCCAAAAGTGATGTGTCACATTAGTTCGTTATATAAGGTCTCGTTAAGCATTATAGCTTGGTTCACATAATTTTACATAAGGTTTCACTTCTGCCCAAAGGTGATGTGTAACAAATTATGTCGGTGAACTAAGTGTATTGCATTAAAACTTTGAAAGTTTCACTTCTGCCCAAAGGTGATGTGTTACATTCACTGTTTGCAAAATTAAGACTTAAATAAATAGCGTATAGCCAAAGCTAAAGCATGTTATTTAAGTAGCTTATGTTGGTGTTATTATATTATCACATCTTCATTACAAAATTGATCCTCAAAATTAATGATCCTTCATTAATATAATGATTATAACTTTAAGTCTGCCTTACATAAATACCCATAACTCAAAACTAATCTCACATTTTTCTATAAATTACTATCTCAACTAAGTGATCCACTCTAATTATCAAAACTAAGAAGAGTTTTTCTTAAATTTTGTTCTTACTAAGTCTTAAATTACCTCTTAAGACATGACATTCCCATTGCTCTATCTGATAAAGTATTACAGAATAACATTGAGCATAAGAAAGTGGGATAAACAAAATGTATCTTATGGTAATTAAGAACTCTTTTACTGATTCCTATCAGGTGAGCTATTAATTGATTCTAATGTTCCTAAGACTAATGTATTATCTATGGATATGAAAGAATATAAAGAATTCCTAAGAAGCATGAAATATATAAATCTAACTCTATGGTTAAATGGGATATGTTAATACATCTTAATATTAAATAACATGATCCATAAAGCAAAGGGGTTACACATGGAAATCAATAAAATTTCTAGTGCATAATAACTTTTCCACCAGTACAATTAGATGCATTATGAATCAACTATAACACTCAGAAGTATCAAAGTAAAATGAATGTGTTGATAGCGAATTACTTACAGGAAAAGGAACACATTAAACTAGAAAAGTTGATGTTATTCACCTTACTACCATTAAACCTAAAAGAGGAAGAATAATTACCATAGAGAGGATGATTCTAAGGTCAGCAAACAAAATACAAGTACTACTTTCAGCTATAAGTTTCTCCAAAGGGAAAGTCTTACTAAGCAAAACTGTGCCATTAAGAATAGGCATAAGCAATAAGATTACCCATAAGAAAAGAGAACAGCTGGCTAAGATATGTAGTGCCTAATTAAGGATATTTAACTCCACAAATGTTAATGAATTCCAATTAACACATGATGGATGACTCCAGTTTTATACGTTTCTTTACCATAATTCAACAAACTCTTAAGATGAGAGTTGGTGGCAAAAATTAAGGGTCTATTAATCATTATTAACTGATCTTAGTATTGAAGCTTTATGATACCTTACAATATTCTTAAGATTACTCAGAATTTAGTATCAATAGTAAAAGCTACAATTTTTTTACAGTTATAAGGTTTTAATGACCAAACCAAAGCCAATATTAAGTCAAACTCTCATATTGTTTGAATAGAAACCTTATTAAATAAAACTAGATGATCCAATAACCTTTTCACAACTTTGTTATCATGAAAATAAGAATTTAACAAAGAAAAATGAGACCCATGCAATTCATCCACTAAGACCAAAATTTCATGAGAAATCATGACCGGGTCACTAAAGGATGATTGGCTATCAAATCTCATTCTCAGTGACTTTAAAGCATGTGTTAAACACCCTAAACATTAAATGGCGAAAGGAATAAATAGGTTTCCATCATAAGTCATAGCTAATTAACATTGGTGGAGCTTAGATAAATATCTAATTATATCTATTCTGTTTCCTACAGACCAAAGTATTAAAGAAATCAATTCATATATACTTAATAAGATTTCTTCTAAGTATGTCCTTAAAATTTCTCATGAAATATGGATGATAAGGGAAATCAAGTATAAAATATATGAAATATTTTCGTTCACAGGCATCGCTAAAAATTATCATGTGGAGGTACTAAGAGACTAAAAAGATTAGTGGGAGCATTAAGTGTCCTAATTATAACTTGCAAAAGTTACAAAGGTTGGGGGGGCGATAGTTTGATCTATCCTCAAATTACACCTCTTGCACTAGACAACGTTCTATCACAACTTGTCTCCTTATCATTTAACGTACTCCTAACAAAGTTTTGTGGATGCCTAAATATGGGCGAACTTAAATTTCTTACTAAAGTAATCCTCATCAAGAGAAAAAGCAATAAATCATTAGGTTGTTTTCTCTATTAAATTCTATGGATCTTCCAAATATTAGATCTTAAGCATGATGAATTCATTAAGATTTCTGAGGTCAGTGGGAGCAGTAAAAGTCTTTAGCATGACTTTCCGGAAGTACAAGATGCGGGGGAGAGACTCGTTAAAATTCGAGACTCATTAAGTTTAACTCCGCATTTAACTTCGATTGTTCCTCTTGTACACCTTACTACACCAACTCTTACACACTTAGAAAAACTAATATTGCTCCTTATATACCTGAAAATAAAAAACACCTAAGGCTAAATTTTTATCATAATAAACCCAATGTTCAACTCAGGAGGTCATCTGGGTCTAAAAGCCCATTAACTTTGATGATTATGTAACCTACCTGACTAACACAAAATGGATGTTTGGAAAGTTTAACGATCCTACCTCTTCTAATTTAAATCATTAGTATCAATCAATCTTCTAAATGGAATAAAGCTAATATTAGCAAAAGTTAATTCCATAAATTTGAATAACGTTTGGGATTTGGTTGAATAACCTAAAGGTATTCATAATTAAACTAAATCTGAATGGGAACATTATAAGATAAGATTGATTATAAAACATTATACTTAAGAGGGATTAGATAATCAAATAATCTTCTTATCAGTGTTTCAAAAGATTTCTTTGAGGATTATTACCATCCTAGTAGCTCATAATAACTAAGAGCCACATTAGATGGACATTAAAAACAATTTTCCATAACAGTAACCTGCATGTTCATTAAGCAACCCAAAAGTTCTAAACTGAGGTTAAGAAAAACATAGTCTATATGTCAATAAGATCCATGTATGGGTTGATGCAAGCATAAAAATGTGTTGGAATCATAATGAAATTTCTCTCATCGAGAAGTAAGTGGATTGCAAAACCTATCTCAAGATGAGTGGGAGCAACTAATGAAAACTTGTCCTTACATAGATGACGTTTCTCTTGACAAGTATATGTTACCTAAGTCAAAGCATTATTCATGAATAATTTTGACATGATGAATATTGTGGATTCCTCTTACATGACACGAATCAAAATATACCGAGATAGACCCAACGGGATATTAGTTTCATCCCATAAGTTTTACTCTAAGCGGGTCCTTACATATGTAACATAACATTGTTCTCCTCTAGATGACAATAGGATAAATGAGATTATTAACTTATGCTTCATTAATTTAGAAGTCTTATGTAAATGTAAGTCGATACTTGTTCATGATATTGTTCATATTGCTTAACACTAGACTTGTCTAGATTATTGAAAAGCATCTAATAGAACATTACAATATCTTAAAGAAACAAGAGACTATAATCTAAAGAAGAAGTGAAAACTTAAAGTGATTGACTTCTTTATTCTAATTTTGTTATATTCAGAGGAAATAAAATGTCAATTTTGGGGGTATATCATAATGTCAACAGATATAACTATCTTACGGAGGAGTCATAAGGAACTGATTACAACAACCTAAGTTATCATGACACAATGTGTGCTAATCACAACAAAATGGTCATTGAATGTTGTTGGCAAATTTATAAGTCGACTCATAATTTAATAACTCCAATTTTAATACTATATTGAAGACTTACTATGATAAAGTCAGCTCCTAATTTCTCGAACAATAACAGTTTGAGAGTAGCTGCATTAGAGTTCAATACGAAATTATTATTTGCTTATTTTAAGAACAAGTAGAAGAAATCCGAATTTTGTATTGAATGCATTCATGATATGCTTATGGATCTAATAACTAAAGGTCTATTACCCATAAATCTCACTAAGGGCCAAATAGAGGAAAGGGTTTTACTAATGACCATGTACAACTGCATATCGTACTATGAATGACTAATGATTAATTTTCCTCATTATGATTTGTTTGTCTATCAGTATGTTAAGCTAGCATAATGACATAAAGACAATAATGTAACAAATCAACAACTAAGGGCATACGTAAATTGATCCTAATGTTAAGTTTTAAATTTGAATTGTAGTATGATTAATGGGGGTCCTAAGTCGAATACAGACTTAATGACTGTATTTCTTTGCTACAGTTTGGGTTTAGAACTAAAATGAGTATTAATCTCTGCAGAGTTACGTAATACTTATAATAAATGATTACTTTGAAAAGTGGGAGAATGTTGGAATAAATATACGTAATATTTGTATATTTATCGATAGCCATTATAATCATTTATATAATGATGATCAATTATTAATATTATCCTAAGCCAATAACAGATATCTCTTTGATGAGTGGACTTATCATTAGATGGGCCTTATTAGGGTGCCCATGGGTATGTATAAATAAGGAGAGATTGTTAGGGATTAGGGTTACACAATATTATCATCATAACACCACTAATATTTTCGGCCCCCTTACTATCTCTCTCAATAACTGATTCTTCACCAAGAATCATAATCCATCATAACTGCATACCCTAAAGGGGAACCTGGGCACATTGAGAATCATGTCGACCTCAACTCTCTCAGCATCAGTATTAGGTCTCACAAATCTATCATGTATTATTATTTTATGTTTTCCTTCATATACAGTCAAAATGATCAACAAAGCATTTTGTATCCTTCGTTTCCATACCCCACACAATCGAATACCTTAAGCTAATAAAGGTCAGGTTTATGTCCCTATTAACAAAGCATTAAAGGTCAGGTTTCCATACCCCAGACATCAACAAAGCATTTTGTATCCTTCTTTACCCCGTAACACTTCTGGTACTTTCCATTGACTTTAGGCAAGGATCTTGTCATCTCCACGATTGTTCGATTGCCGTTGTACACCCCATATTGTTGTGGGGTGTAGGGTGCGGTTAATTGCCTCCGAATACCTTCGTTTGCAATATTCATTAAAAATACGTGAAGTGAATTCACCCAAGCGGTCAGTAAATTTCAAATTTGATTTATTTTCAACCTCTGCTTTGAAATGCCTAAACTTTTGAAACAGTCGGTCTTTTGTACTGATTAGATACACCCACATGTATCTAGAAAAAATCATCTACAAATAAAAAAAACAAAAGAAAGTACCGATTACCACTCGATGTCTTTGGAGTTATTGGACCCAAAGTTGCAGAAGGCGCTAGGCGGGCGGTGAGGTCAAGCCTAGGGGCTAGTCGGGACTAGGCGAAAATTAGGCGGAATTAGGCGTTTTTGCTATTTTATATATATACACACAAATTTAGGTGTTTTTGAAAATATGTTTAAGATATATACACATAATACTAAGAAATACTTAGAAATACTAGAAATTTTAAAACAAATAAAAAAAATAAAAAAACCACTGCCTAGGCCCGCCTAATGACCAAAACGCCCAGATCATCGCCAACCCCTTATTCCGATTTCCCTTCAGCCTAGCGCCTAGGCGCCGCCCTTCTGCAACACTGGTTGGACCATGAATGTATGCATGAACCAATTGCAATGGTTCAGTTGCTCTCCCCTTTGCTTCTTTTAGGAATGTTTTGCAGGTTTGCTTTGCCACAAGACATCCTTCACACACTTGTGATGGATAAGTGAATCTGGGCATTCCAATCACCAATTCTTTACGAGCCATTGATTCCAATTCACCAAATCCATGCTTCATTATCCAAGCTTGCAGCTAAACAAATGGGTCTTGCGATTATTAACATTATTTATATAATCTACTATTTTATACCCTGGGAGCGTCCCGGGGTTAAAAAATCTAATATGACGAAATAAAATCTTCAATATATGATTTACAAATCCTATATAGTTTTTGACAAAACATTTGTTGTTAATGTAATACAACATAATACAAACTAATACAAACAAATGAAGATCAATACTTGTTGTATGGTGCCTTTCAAAAAAATACTTGTTGTATGGTACCTCTATGGCATCATTTCCTTTATATTCATGAAACTCCACTCATAACTCTAACTTCAGCCATAGAATTGCTACAAAAGATACAAAGAGATAAAAAAAAAATAGTTAATTAAATACGGCTATAAAGAAAAACTACATTTTGATTGTTACGTATCCCCTAACCACCTATACGTTGCTATCTCAATTATACTGGCCCCCTATAGATTTTATTCCTATATTAGCCACTAATAATTACTCCCTCCGTCTCATTAGAAGTGTCCATATTCCCTTTTTTATTTGTTTCATTTCATGTGTCCACTTTTAAAATTTATTGGTCAATTTCCAAATTTACCCTTAAAAAACACAAAACTAACATAAACAAACAATATGATGGACCCACATAATAACAAATAACAAGACAAAATATGTTCTTAATTTCTGAAAATGAGAATGTATTATTCATTTTTCATTTTGCACGAGTAAAGCACTTAGACATATAGAGAATAAGGACAAAAGTATTCCTTCTTCAATTTTATTTACATTGCATGCGCAAAAAAAAAAAAAGTTTTTCTTTTCTCCATCTGTTTATGTTTCATTTCTCTACTGACCTAAAGACGAAACTACTTCACCAATCAAGTTGCTATCACACTCGATTTGCAATGGTACCCTTCCTTGACGTTCCAATCTACCTTTACCGATATGTGGTGTTTAATAATGGTTGCTACCACGCACTTTCATGATTTCTTTCATGCATGTTTGTAAAGTCAAAAAGACATTGTTAAGCTCATGTGATGACATTTTATCGAAAGATGTTTGGACCGCATGAACCAATTCATCAATTGATCCCCAAACCTCTTGTTCTTGAAGTAACTAAATCGCGCGAAAAACCCGGGATCTAACACATTTAAATATGGGCTATTTGGACCTTGAAATCGAAGTCGAATATCAACCCCATCTCGAGATGCTTCTTGTATAAATTGTTCGTCGTCAACATCAATATGTGGCTACGCATTGTCTTGTTGATTGAAAATTAGACCCGTATGACCTTATGGCCATTTATCCCTAATAGCCGGTAGTACTTTATCAATTAGCCATGACCTGGTTACTTCTTTAGTCACTGACAAGATAGGCTTAGTCTCCAAAGTTCCCGCAACACGATTCTTACTTGAACGTTTTGCGGGTTCCAATTTTGTGAAAGGAAATATACCTATCTTTCCCGAAAAAATTTCATTACCCGACGCATCAATCTTGGTCGTGCAACGGCGGCGAGAAACATGACCTTTGTGATAATTTTTTTGGATTTACATGTTCTTAATGGCTCATCCTCACGGGTACAAGGTAGTAACGTTTTGATGGTTTTGACATGTAAAACCATTTTTCATCAATGTGAACGACGTTAAACATATCATAAAATGAAGGAGTAGATAAAGATGGATCAATCATAGATAAAAAATATTCTAACCTTGCTTTTTTTTCTCTCTGTCAAATTCGGCTTAATAGCTTGTGTGCGGTCGAAGTTCACTTCTTTAATTCTTCTATGCACTGTGGATTTT